>JASJOG010000103.1:157500-757500 GCA_030142905.1 Heliopora coerulea | reverse complement strand
GTTTTTAATGCGGTGACACTTGGGGAGAGGATTGTGTTATACTTTCCCGCGCCTTGTTTTTTTCATCCTTTGGTCTTTTTTCCCGATTCAAGGAACAAACAAACGCATTTCTTCTGCTTCATTCATCAAAGCAGAAATCGCCAAGTCTTGCTTAATAGCCTACTTATAATAAGAAATAACACGACCTCAACGTTCCCAAAATCGCAGGTAATTTGTAAAACTGAAAAAAAAAAACACATAGAAGGTTGTTATTGAAGTAGACTTCTCGAGTTTTGGTTTTCAAAATTTACGTTGACTTGGAGAAATGGGTCAATTTGATGTGGTGACGTGATCGTATCAAGGGTCTTTATCATATGAGGAAATACCTTTTAAAATCACAAGAAACAGGTTAAGAGAAATTTTAATGTTTTCCTTGATTAATGTTGCCCGAAATGATAAACATCTGGTGAAGTAAAAATTCATTTTGTTTCGGCCAAGTGCAGTCGTTTTATCTCGCTAAACCTATCTCATTTCCTCTCAAACTTGGCATGAGGAACATTGCAACCTCTCTTGACTGGTTTCCAGCAGTTTGGGGGCAGAAGTTGCTTCTAAAATAGGTATTTTTTATGGTTAAAAACATCCTTCCTGGCCCCAATATTGTCCATTTCTCCAGGCCAATTCAAGTTTTCACGACCCATACCCCGGACTCCTACTGAAAGCTTCAACCTGTATGCGTTTGTTTAAGTTGTAATTCTACGTCTGCTGTATAAAGAGTATTGAAGTCACGTGACTTCTTGGAATTAGCGACTTGCACTTAGAAGTTACGTGACTTCAATACTCTTAATACAGCAGACATGTACATACATACATATGTGTATTGTATGTGTATTATATGTATATATTTATTTCATGATTGACGGGATTTTGTTTGTTATTCATGATCCTTTATTTAGCTTACATACTCGTTAAACAATCAAGCGACTGATAGCCCGGGGAGGGAATTAGATATTCAGCAGGGAAGAGTGGGGCTGATGAATTAAGTACAATGTTGTATTATAAATTCAAGGGATGTATGCTGAGCTTCCCAGGGATGTATATGTATACATCCCTAGGAAATCATATACATCTCTTGAATTCATAATTCGAAACCTTATTTAATTTACTAAACTCACTTCGACTAAATGTATAATTCCTCTGCACACAATTTAAGATTTTAACGTTACATACACCAACTCTAACAACTTCGACATTTTCGTTCTGAAAATACGTGAAAATCCTTCGAAACGAAAAATGTACGCTTCTCAAAAACAACTAGAATTTCCTCTTAATATTATAAGTTTGATAAGATTTCTTAATCTCACTGAAAGCGCTCCTTCCCATATCGATCGGTAAACAATTCTTTAACGGATTTAGATTTCACATTACATACGCCTGCCAATTCAGTCCAACAACGAACTCCCCAAGCAGACATAATCTTAGTATTCGCAGTAATCCTCAACGCCTTCCATTTCTCCAGCTCTTCGTCCGTCACAAACGAAATGTTTCTCTCATCTTTGAAATTATTTATTGACAAATTGTCATCTTTTCCCTTCTTTAATTGATTCTTCGTTTGCAATTTCAGCAAAAAGTTCTTTCATTTCAATGAAATTCAGAGCGAATATTTTGGTCCGAACACATGACGTGATAAACTTTATAATTCATAGCCCTCCTTACTTGCGACTCGACCAAATGCAAATAACTCTGATCATTTGTAAGACGCTCTCCAGTAAAAAAACAGCATTGATATTAAAAATCACTACTTGTAAAATCCTTTTAGCAAATACATTAACCTTTTGTTAAATACCAATCAACCATTTTATTTCAGTCCAATGTTTATACATTCACATGTCAAAAACATGTTTTCCCAAATGAAATCTTTTTGTTAGAAAATGCATCTTATCATGAAATAAGTTAGTTAAAACCCTCGAACGTCGGATTCACGCCTGATACGACCCTCGCGCTACGCCCTCGGGATGTATCTGGCGTAAAGCCTCTGTTCTCGGGCTTTAACTCTTACATATATATATATATATATATATATATATATATATACGAAAGACAAAAATTTGCTGTCACTACTTCGTATTTACTTATTCGCTCTACCAGCAACGGTATTGAGCGCTCTATATTTTCATTCCAACGCTGTAACCTTCGTGGTACTCGTCATTGGTGTGTATATATATATATATATATATATATATATATAATATTCGGCTAAAAACTGAAATTTAATAAAATTTCAACGTTTTGGGGCACTGCCCCTTTGTCAATATACAAACATTGCAAGCCTTATAAGTCTCTATATATACTGTTCGTACAAATTAATTAAATATTCAAATCACATACTAATTACAATAAATTACAAAAAATTTCTACTGTTAAATCCCAGCGGAATAAATTAATTTAGCTTATACGCTCAAAACCCCTCCTAGCAGGATCTTTCACGTCAATTATCATAACACTTAAATCTTTCACCCCTTTATGATCAGATTTTTAAAGAGTTTTTAGCTGAATATTATTGATGGTGAACTCGATCTGGTGGAGGTTGGTGATTCGGTTTATATATATATATATATGTAAATATGTAAATCTATTATGTAAATATTGTTCGGGGTTCGGAAGGCTATTTAATACGGTTGTCCTTGTCAATTTTAGAAGAACTGACGAAGGGAATGGACTGGTTCCCGAATCGTATTTTTAATAAAATTAATTTTGAAGTGTATATGTAATAGATACAATATGAGCAGCCAATTTGTATGAGATTTACAAGGCGAGCCGTAGTAAATCCCATACAGATCGGACGCGAATATTGTATCTTTCTTAAAATACGAATATGTTAAATGGCCATAATTTGGATTAGGATTAGGATTAGGATTTGGGTTAAATCACCTCCGGCGATGGTAAACCTACGTCTCACCCCGTTTTAAAAAAAATTCAGTTAAAACGGGGTGAGACGTAGGTTTACCATCGCCGGAGGTGATTTAACCCAAATCCTAATCCTAATCCTAACTTAAATGGCCATGTTTACCGGTTATTTTGAAGTTTCAGTAAATTTTAATGTAGAAAATCGAAGAGAAAAGTTCATAATTTTAATTAGTATTTCGCATCAGATTTATAGCATACTAATTAGGAGCCAAAATCTTTTGTGTTTTCCTCGTGAATTTGTACGACATGTTTTGAAATATGTACGATATGTTTTGAAAGCTCTGCTTTCTTCTTATACGTAACATGCACGTCAGGTAACGATTTTTGTTACCACCTCCTGCAATGATTTAAGTAACCGATAACATGGTTAAGGAAATTCGCTTTACGCACTTTATCAACTTCTGTTTGCAGCACATTATTTTATAGCAGTGTTCAACTTTATCCTCTTCACTCCCAAGTAAGCAAATAGGACACTTCACGCGATAATCCAACATCTTGGCGCCAAACGAGTTTTGTAAACACCCGCAACGTATACGTGGAACGGCTTACAGATCTGCTAAATACAACTACCAGAATGCCTTTCAAAATCTGGTCTGTAATGTTAATCGGATCAATTGTCTTTCCATGCGCTTTGGAAATTCAATGTTTGCTTGAAAGTGAATAAATCGCAAAGTAGTCTGGTAGTTGTATTCGGCTGACGTAATAAGGGAGACCGGTTATTCAAAAGAACTCATTCCTTTTTGCAGATTGACAACACCTGAGTATTCAGCTAGGGCCCGTGCAGTTTATTCAAAGGTGATACCCTTCCACGTTAACATTCTTGGTAAGAATCCACACAATAGCTCTCGATTCCAAGGGTGCGATGCCTAGCGCAGCTTTGTAGTTGCATTTGTTGCCACCGGTCTTTGTTGGACTCTTATTAAGCGCTTTTCCTCCAAAATTTGCACCTCGAAATGTCCCATCTATTTCTCATTTACGTATCGAGTACAAATCACATGCAATATTAACCTTAATGTTTAATCCCAACCGCTTCAAATGAAAGTGACACTCAGCCGTGAATTTTTAACGCGAGTAAAATAATTCGTACCTAATTTAAGCCCCGAAAATGCTCGTACTATATTAACGCAGGATAGCCGGCGGGTTTATTTTAGCCGGGGCTTATTTTCGGGTATAAACGGCTCTGGTGATCTCTTCGGGATTAACTTTGAAACGTTCTTCGAAAATTTTGAGTAAAAATCGAAACATGCAAAGTACATTTTAGATGGCTTTCAAAGTAAATAAATCCAAGAGTAAACTCCAGATGACAAAACCGGGAAACCATTTGTCCGACAGATTTCTGAAACCTGACAAACTAAGGCTGGTTTAATCCGGACGCTTTTGTGGGAAATTGAAATTGCTTATGAATTTTTAGAAAAAGAAACAGATATTCCGAAGAGATGTAATCAGGGAAAAAAAATTTCCAACGATTCAGAAGTAGTACTTGGCCAACGTTTCATATTACAGCATATGTGAGAAGTTATGTCAGGATGACAACATGTGTCTTTTTTCTCATGCCGTAATCTTTTGTTACTAATTTCTGAGTACGCAAAGAAGGTTAACAAGTAAAATTGACCGAAGATTAGCTGCATTGTTTTTCTATCTTAATTGACAACTTTAGTCGAGGTTATGGTTTGTTCCTTCATTGAATTTTAAATGAACTGTCTGTGGGTTTTAGAAGGTCAGAAAGATCTCAGTAGGTGGTTTGAGAAGTAGGCGCTGAATTGCACAACCGCTCTTGACTGGAGAATACATCTGAAAGTTAATATGTGATTATTGAAGGATCGTGTAACTTGCAAATGTCATTGGTAATGTTTCCTGTGCCGAGAAATCTGTTGAACCACTTCAGTTCGAGACTTTAAATGGAAGAGAGATCTGAAACTACGAGCGTAACAAAAGTAAACTGCAGGGAAGGTAACGACGTTGTGATATCCTTGCCTGACTTCGAGTCTGCTGTCGATCATGAGGCTGTTAACGGTAACCTAGGTCATAACGAAGAACGAGCAGACACACAAACTGATATGTTCCCGGAAGAAGACTTTGTGGACACATCATTTCCTAGTTCTTGCAGGAACGAGACAAAAGACGATGTTCCTAACTCTCGACAGTATCTTCGAGTTCTTTCAGAGCCATCTATTGGATTTAGACCTATCGCTAGCTCAGCGCTTAAGCGTGTCGTATCGACGACTGAACTTAGAACTCGTTTGGTCTGTCCAAAGGGACTACTAATCGCCACCGAACCACCAAAGTCGGGTGGCATATACCGTCGTCGTTCAAACACAGATGTTTCTACAACAAAAGTCATCGCTTCACTGGGGATGACATGCGGAAGAAACAACAACAATTTAAGCCATAGTGATGCCAGGAAATACCTGAACCTCTCTGACAGCACCTTTGAACAAGTAAGGCTTTTCTTTGGCTATCGACCGAGTTTTAATCTTTAACCTTTATACATATGTCTTCTTATGACGAGGTGTGGTAGCTGTAATGAAACGAACGAAATTGAGAGTTAGGTCACTGAAAAGGGTCACTAAAGTCCACTACATTTATTTTCTCGCAGGTTGTGGTCGAACTTAAGTCTTTATTCCTAAATGTTGCAGTTTATATTCTTAAAGTTGAATTGAGTTTATTTCATTGGAAAGACATGTTAAAATGGCCAAGAATTGCTTTCACTAGTTTTGCGTCTATTCGATGTCTTGCTTCGTTCTTGATTTGTTTGATATGTAAATGAAGTGACAGATGACGTAAGTTATGTTCAAAATATTGTGACGTGTTGAGAAATTATGTACGTTATTTTTGAGATCATAGATCACGTAAAGCTTAAATGATAATCCACCTCGTCTGGTCGAACATCACTATATCAAAAATAATATTTTCATGATACTGTTTAAGTTCCGAGGCACTTCGTGAAACAGAAAGTATTTGTTTTCTCCAAGTTGTCTACTGTTTTTTTTTCAGACAAATCAGACATATTTTAATCCACGTTAAAAATAAAGGGAACGACTGAATTCCTAGTTTCAATAGTGGGGCAGAAAACGAACAACCCTTCTTTAACTTTTTAGCGGCTGATCATTTTTGAGTTCTTTTAGGGCAATGCACGTACGGTGTCACGCGAGTCTGCGAAATATCTTCACTGACGTCTGAGAGAAATACCTCGCATGACAGGCAACTGGACTATTCAACGAGTGTACAGCAAAAAGTTACTGTACGCACCTATAGTCTTGGAGCCCACGTGTTCGTAGACCGGCGTGGGTTGGACTCTGCAAGGACTCTGCTCCCGTGAACTCTCTAGTTTTATCGATAAAGCTAAATTACGAGGTTGTTTTCAAACACCGTCGTTGCAATAGAAACTGGCAAATCCTTAATATTAACATACCAAGTTAAACCTCTTAACGTAATATGAAGATAAATGCCCAACTTAGGATTTTAATTGCAGAACTATAACGAGAGGAGAAACAAGGCATTTAAAATAACCTTACTAACGTTTCGGTGCAAACGTGCAACATCTTCTGAGTAACTATTTACAAGTGTGCTAAAACCTATATGTCTACTTACACGTGATGATAATTAAGCAACATGAGAACTAGCCAGTAAGGTAAAAGTGACAAACGTAAAAATGTGACAAGAAAATTATAATTCATCACGTGTGAATAGATGTATAGGTTTTGTCATACATGTAAATAGTTACTCTGGAAATGTTGCACGTTTGAAACGAAACGTTACTACTTAAATACCTTGTTTTTTCTATCGTTATTTATGGTTCTCCATTTAAAAATAATGAGCTGGGCTCTCATCTTCATCTTATGTTAGCGTTTTCCACCCGAAAAATCAACAGCCAGGTTTTTAACTCCTATTTTTGCTTTCCTAATCTAAGTCATTAATGGGCTATAACCAGATTTATACCCAAGGGCGTCATGAGGTGCAATGAACTATGTTCGGCCAACTTAAAAGACGCGTGAAGGTAAGACTTAGCAGAGTCTCTCGTCCAGTAAGTCAACTGGATCATTTAGGGGGTAGGGGAGGAGCAGTAGGAGAGACATTAAAAATTGATTTGTCATCTTTCATTTTGTTACAATAAAGAAATTTAAATTTGCGTTCGATCACTTGATTCACCAATTTTTGAGGATAAATCCTGCAAACGAATGAAAAAAATTCGGGTCACATGCAATCTGTCCGTCCGAAAAGGGTTTTTAAAGAGTCAGAAAGATTTCATTTTGTTTTTTTGCCAAATTTCTCTCCAGGTAGACTGAAACCAGAACGACTTCGACTATCTCCTCTAGTTTCTCTTTCTCTCTCTCTCTCTCTCTCTCTCTCTCTCTCTCTCTCTCTCTTTGTTTTTTTTTCCTACCCTACAGTGCTATAACCTCTGTATATCATGGTGCTAAATTTAACTCCAAGAAACTGACAAGGCAAATCAAATATAAACGGTACGAGCTAGAGTAATGATAAGTTTAAGATTATTCGTAACACGATTCTTTTACAGACTGACTACATTCAATGGTAATCATTAAATGCTGTCCAACAACAACCATTGCAAAAACGGTCAATTAAACCATTAGTAATGCCGAACGAACCACGGATATGTCGACAAAGATTACGTATGAAACCTCCCTGCATTCCAATACTCTACTTTTCTATAAAACTTGTCTGAGATTCTCCTGGAGAAGGAAAGTCATCTTTTAGTCATCTCAAATTCTCCTAACTCCCGTACTTAATCCTGGTTCACATGTGAGCATAAGCATAAGCATAAGGGCAAAACAAAAGGCAAAACAAAGGAATAAAGTCAAGCCGGCGACATAAGGATAGTCATAAGCATAAGATCATAGTCATAGCATAAGCCATGAGACGAAAAAAAGACGAAACAAAGAAAAATTCTTGCTGTTTTGTCTTCGCAAGTCCCTGAGGAGATATAATGTTTTGTTTTCGTATTGATCTTGTCCTTATGTTATGTTGCTCGTGTGAACCCGGCCTTAAGGCGGATATCCACTTGGTGCAAAATGTCGCGCGCGCGACCGTTGTATTGTAAAAATTGAATAGTTTTCTACTTGATTGCACTCGAGAGCTCCTAAGACAAAAGGAAAAAGTTGCGCGCGCGACACTTTGCACCAAGTGGAAATCCGCCTTTATGCTTTGAGGTCTTCTTCTAGGGTTAGTCGCTCCCATTGCTAAACCATTCACATTCGAAAGGCCATTCGGTTTCCGTGTTTAACCACTTACATCCAAACAGCCATCTGACTTTCTTGAGAACAACTGTTTTGTTTTAAATTAGTTCAGATCAATTTGTTTTCCGAATACACGAGGTTCAACTTTTCTTTAACCTCCTGTACGCTCGTTCAAAGGCAGCTCAACATGTTTCAGGAAATTATTCCAAAGACAAAGCACTTCAAGACTTCATTTGACATTTCACTCTGATGAAGGGCTTTTGCTCGAATCGTCAGGATATTGTTCTGTCGATTTTTTGCAGAGCACTAACTGTAAGTTTTCTGTAAGTTGTCCGCTGTTGAGTCCCAGTTTTCATATTCATGCAAATTATTGACTTACGATGGAATCCCATCAGAAAAGCTCCTTCAGAAATTTAATCGATTAACTATGTTAGAAATCTATCTCAAAGAATAAACTAATTGTCGTGACAGCAACGCTATAACACCTTCAAGACGTAAAGTATGGTTTCTGACCATAAAAGCACCAGAATTTTGCCTGAGTATATTCTTCTTACTTAACGTCTCTATCCTTACGGGTTCCTTCTGAGCACTGTCCTTTACGATCAGCGGCTCTCTCGACTTCTCACCTTTCAGTTGAAGAAGTTATTCATCCTCATACACCTACGAACAATCCAATTTTTCGTCCTTGAATTGCAACGCTTGATATAAGTAATAAAATATATAATATAATATAATATAATATAATTTAATATAATAGGTCCTAAAACAAGACACTTTTAACCTCTTCACTCATTAAATACACCTTTTGCTGTTCATTACCAGGAAATATTCTATCATTAGCGCCAAACTCGAAATCATTAGCAAAAAAATACATTCATTTTATTCAAGCGACATTCATTAGCGACATTCATTCGTCCGACATTCATTAGCGTAGATACGCAACCATTTGCATCAAAGGGCATTCCATAGCGCCAACAGACGACCATTAACACCATTCTACTATACATTAGGGATAATAAAATTTTAACTAGGCAAGACATTTCAGTTGCGTAATTGAAATTTTATTGTCCCTAATGTATAGTAGAATGGTGTTAATGGTCGTTTGTTGCAGCTTTGAAATGCCCTTTGATAGAAATGGTTGCGTATCTACGCTAATGAGTGTCAACTGAATAAAATTAATGTATTTTTGCGTTAATGAGTTTGAAGCTGGCGTTAATAATAGTATATTTTCTGGTAATGAATAGCAAAAGTTGTAATTAAAACTCGTCAATCAATTAAAACAAGTCCCCGCGACAAGTCTCCTCGTATATCTGACACGCCTCGTTTCTCCAAGCCTTTACATTTTCTTCGTGCTCTTCCGACTTCTCGCGAGCATCCATAGCTCGACTGAGGAAGTAAAAGTATTAACCATTTCTTAAGTCAAAGACTAGTCAACAAAAGACCACTTACTAAATTACCAGCAAAGCCAAAGTTGTGCCTTCGATCACATCATTGCACGAAAAAGCTGCTAAAGTTTTTCCCATCCACCTGATACTCTTTTCATGGAAAGAGGTTTGAAGAAAGAGAGGAGAGAACAAATGTGATGAGGGAGAGATTAAGGGAGAGGGAGCAAAAGGGAGGGGGAATACCATTTGCTTAACCCTCTCCATTCCGAGACGTCGCCTCTCTACGAATAAAATCGTTTGGCGTTAGCCAGAGTAAAATCAAAAAGTCGGGTACGGACCGGAAAGGGTTAAATTTAAAGCTGAAATAGAGGAAGATTTCATGCCTAGTCCGACCCATGACCATTTCCATAACTTCTCGTGATGCTTAGGGAAGTATTCAGATGTTCGATGTTTATTTTGTATAATTGTTTAATCAATTTTTACTAAATGTATTTCTATAATAGCAGAAAGAATCTATCCTTCTTGAGTTGGAAACAGTCAAATATGAGCGTTATCAACTACAAAAAGAGAATGAAAGATTACACGAAGAACTGGATAACCGCAACAAAGTAATTGATCACTTAATTGATTACATGGTAAGATTGTCAGAATGAGTGTCTTGGCTTTCATAATCGTAATGATACTAAACACTTACGTGTTTTAATCTATTACTTTTTACTCAAACTGGATTTGGGATAACGATTCTGTAGCCTGAAAATATTTTTTATGAGCATGATATATGACTACTTTTGATACTTGGACTTGACAGCAGTAGCAATCATCAATCTTACTTAAAGTGCATTTAAACTGAAAATAGGTTTGCTTCATTTGAGAGAATTGTTAGAGCAATAACGGTGTTCAAAGCTCCTCCATATCTCTTTTCGTTTCTTACATACTTATACCCTTTATATATATATATATATATATATATATATATATATATATATATGCCTCTCTTGGAGATAAGACTGACGCAAAACACGAACGAATGTGTTTTTTAAAGACTATCAAAATAACATAATTTCCTGGGAGCTGCACATAACTAAACTTGGTCAAAGAATCTGCGGTGCCTTCACCAAAACCTGTCATACTTTATGACATATACGTAAACAAATTCTAAAATGGATTAGATAACTGCATGTTTTATATTTTGGAACGATTGTGGCTCCATTTCAACAGATCTTGTGGAAAAATGCAAAATCGAACAATGATAGTTGTTTTAAAAGAAAGAATGGGAAAATGTACAAAAAAATAACAAGTGAGTTGAAACTATCCTTTTAATATCAATTATAAACAGTTTTCAGAATTTTAAACAAACTTGATTGCCCAGGGCAGTGATTGACGATTACAAATAGCGGAGTTCCATTCGCGGCTAAAATGTTCGAGATCACTCGTGGCCCGATCGACCAAAAGTGCGACAGTGAACGTTTTGATATGCGGGAGCTGAAGATTGGCATTCTCTTCCAAAGTTTATCAGATAAATTACATCTTTCAATATTGCCAAACAAACGCTGTGTAATTATCATTTAGAAATTGACATCGATAATCATACAGTATTTGTAGCTCTTAGCATTATATCTTCTGTTCTTGTATGATATTAATATTATTTGTTACTTCAGTGTAGTCATCATTGCAAAGTACTGTTCATCCTGTTCAAACTAGCTTTTTTAGTTCCTCAAGATCAAATAATGCAAAAATACGTGAGTCTTGGTACGCCCCAGGCACGTATCGGTAGCCAGTCCGATGTTTGGTGGGACAGTAAATTATTCATAGGGAGCTTATAACTTACAGATAACAAGGAATATACTATTTGCAATAATTATTTTCAAAAATTATTATGGGAGCAACATAATTGTTTTTCTTTAGGGAATCTACCTCAGCCCTCGCTTGATTACAGAGCTGGTGCATCTGTGCCATTTTACTGATAATAATTTCTTTTTTTTGTGCGCTAGAAGTCAAACATTACAGACGAAATACGGAACTACGATGACATCAGTGATGTCAGGATATCTCCGTCAAATACAACCAAAGTATAAAAAGAATATGAAATAACCTAGAACTGGTTCTCTTCGATCGGCAAAAAATCGGAAAAGGATTTAAAAACGCCGTACGCCTTACTAGCCGAAATTCACTCGATTACAGATGTAAGGCCTGTGGATTAAAAATAAACAGAAAGAGTTTTGGTCCGCAGACTCAGTGAACACAGGATTGGAATATTGCTAATCGTATACTTTATGTTTGTCTATTCGATCTGAAATTAAAATAACATATCTTTGTAACTCCTTCACTAGTATTGTGTAATTAGACGTTTAATTTAAGCAACATTTGTAATCCTTTTCTTCTGTGGCAACATCCAATCGTTCAACATAATCTTACGGGTTAGCACAGTCTCTCTTTCAACTTTGTAAATCCAGGTAAGCTTTCAAATACTTTACAACTGAAAAGCAGTTTTCTCTTTACAATAGTCATTAACTGTGATAACTGAGTCTTACATGCGGTGTTGTAATATTATATTAATAAATATCAAATGTCGATCAGAATGAAATAAAAGTTAAATCAATAAGTAATAATTAATCACTAAACTCAACGGAATCGTTCGTCGGTCGAACCAAGTTTGAACCTAGAGAATCAGTGCTATTTATTGTCCATTTAATTTTACTGTCTTGTATGAGAGTTATGCAATGTTGAAGCCACGCATTCTGCTTTAAATATGTCTGTAGCAGTGGTTTTCGAACCAATACAAATTTTTAATTCATGAGAAACGCCATGGGTGAAAACGTTTTTGATGTGTACAAACATCCTAGCAATTGAAAAATTCATTTTTTTCCCAGCAATTTATTCATATCTTATGAGTTTTTGCCTACCCTGCCTTGTTGTAGAGTCGACTTTAACCCGCATTCGTCAGCTAGCTAGTATGTGAAACAGATGATTTGAATCAGAAGCTATCCAAGTGAGCAGTTTCGGTACCAGTGCCACCGTTCGTTCAGAGCAAAACGTCCTTCGTTTAATTCTTATTTTTGGTAAAATTTCCTTCCCAAAACAAAAATATAAAATCATTCCAACTTTCCCTTGAAACCTTTCTTCCTAGTTACTGCGTTTGTCTTTTGGACCAATTCGTAGTGGATCTTGTTATTTTGTCAACGAAATTCGATCTTTGTCCTACTCCGAACATTGCTTGAGTGAATATTTCAGTGTTCATATGACCAAAGCCCCCTAATTGTGAGTTTCTGGACTAAACTCTAGTCCGTCGTCATATTTTCCTGCCCAAGAGTGCAAGACCTTCTTTAGTCCTATTAATTCCAAATTTCGCAAAAATAAAGTCCGCCGTAATGGCAAACCGCCCGACTTTCGACAGTTCGAACTTCGAATCACGATGTATCCAACCAGTGTTCAAGCTACAATTTTATCCAATTATGATTCAAAATCTCATCCCCGCCGCTCCAAACTAATTCAGAGTAATTTTAATACTGTTTTCATTTCGGAATTGATAATCACGGACGTTTTGAAATATTCTTAGAGCAGTTTCACTTACTCAATTTTTATTCAGAAGAAAATTGAAATCTTAACATTTCCTTTCAATTTACTTCCTCATAACAAAATTTCCTTCTAATATTCCTTCCAAACATCAAATTCTCTTCTTTCTAGCTTCCTTCTCAATGCCACAGTTTCCTTTTGAAAGGATATTTCGATCCAAACGGAAGCACTTTTCTGTACATGAACGCAGAACAAACTCCAAGTTTCTGACAATGACTGACGTAAAGCACAACCTCACCAGCATTTCAGGTTTAGCAATTTTTGTTTCATAGAGTGTTATGTCCAGTCAGGTTATATATATCCAGGAACACCAAGTAGCTGGGATCTTCCCCGTAAATTATAAACGGTAATGGTGATATAGAACATGTTTCTAACATCTTTTAATCATAGCAGGCGACAAAATCGTTTCTTCAATACTTCATTCTTTAGTACAATTCCTTACTCTAGTTCATTTACGACTTTGCAAATCAGCCTTTAGCCTTAATCTTAGTACAAATGTTAGTTCCTAGCACGAAACACATACATCGTATCGTCACATTTCGCAGCATCATCATACATCAGATTTATAAAGTGATCGGAAGTGAGTAAGTTTAAATGCAAAACAAAAATAAAAGAACAATTGTAATTGAAAGAGGGTTTGAGTTTGGAAATTAATAGGCTACTCTTCAAGATGTTCAAATGGAGACGAACGTGAGGGAAGGATTTTAAAGTAATGAAAGATGCAGTACGGCAAAATTTGGAAGAATATATTAACCCTATAAATACTAATTGAGGAAGAAGCGACAATTTTTTTAATGTAAAAGTAAAGAGTCGCATATGATCTAGGAATCGTGTATGCTAAATGGCAAACTGCTTGGCCAAAATCAAATCCACTAAAGCACTGATACGTAAAGAAACAGACAAGGAGAACTTGTTGAGGATCTGTTTGCTGATTTTAATTTAGTGAGTGAGCTGACAAGTTTTTTGTTATATGGTAATGGCATGCATTTGCTTGGGATATGGCATTTAATCGGTATGTATTCATTAGTGAAATTGGCAAGTATTTGTAAATGGACTTAAAGCTATTGAACAAGTATGCACTCACTTCAAATCCGCAAACAACTTCTCAGCGTCTTCTCAATTCGCGTTCTTCTTACACCTGAAGATCCGTTTCGTTTTCCGCCATGCTAAACGTATTACTCACTTTTTACTTTTAAGGACAGATTCCCAAAAGGTGTAAGATCTCATGTTTTGTCAAGTCTGACTTAACACATGAAAGAATAAACAACATGACTGTCTGGAGCGCATTGTATATGGGCCCAGCAGTATGCCATTTTATATCCGAGTCTCAAATCATTAGCAATTGTCTGCCATTAACGGTGAAAACGTGTCACTTCTTCACCATCTAGTATCTTTACACATCTTTCCGTAAGTTGCCACACCGCATCTCTTGACGACTTTAAAATTCTTTCCTGCTATTCTTGATACTGTGTCGCGAGATGGGACGAAACGTTAGTTAACAAATCTTTTACTTATTCAATAGCTTTATTTTGTGTTTTGTGCTGGGCAACAGCATTGGCCCAAGATCAGGTCTTCAGCTTTTGACTGTATATTCAAATGAGTTGAGTTTTTGAGTTTTTTGAGGTTACTGTGTTTTATTTTGTATATTTATTTTATATATATTTTGTATATATATTATTTTATTTTTTATTAGTATTTTATATATTTTTGTTTTGAGTTTATTAAGCTTATTAATGGATAGAATGCTCGCTTATATTACGATATGAAAAAAAGATGAATGAAGTTATTTTCACCGGGGGAGGGCTTCGAGGAAACATCAAGCAGAGCCAAGTGTGTTTTGTGTATTTTCCGGTTTAAAATGGTTTCATCAATATTCAGAACTGCACAAAGAGACAAAAGCTATTGAGAAGTTCGATATGATGAGTGAGTCATGGGTAATCAAACATTATTTCCACTTGGAAGGAAATTTCCTTCCAAAAGGAAATTTTGGCATTGAGAAGGAAAAAACGGATATGTTTGCTTGAAAGGAAATGAGCAAGGAAATTTTATGATAAAGGAAACTGGAAGAAAATTTTAGGATTTCAATTTTCTTCTGAATAGAAATTGAGCGAAAGTGCTACAATAACTTTTAAGAATGCTTGAAAACGTTAATGATTATCAATCCTGTAATGAAAATAGTTTCGGGACAATTCTCGCTGCAGTTCAGTGGCATGTTTGTTTGTTAAATCGTATTTGAAAGTGTAAGTTGCCGTTTTACAATATAGACTTTTAAGGCAGTATTAATTACAAGAGCTATAAGAGTAACATATTAAAGCAATACTAAGAACCATAATTAAGAGCAGCCATAATAAATGCCATTCATTTATAACTAACGTATTTTAATAAATACTCACTAAGCGAGAACGAAGTCCGTATGAGAAAGCATTTGGCTGAGGTTTTCGTAAAGACCGAGCCACGAAGGAGCGAGGTCTGTGTGAAAAAACCAAAGGCAAATACTTTCCAGTAAGGACCAAGCAAACGAAGTTAATAAGAAATTTATCGTACGGCTTTTGGTTGCTTTTCTTTCCCATTTTTGACTGGGTTTTCGTCGTTCGAATGTTTCTGTGTAGCTTACCTTATAACATGGTCGTTTTGCTTCTTGTTTCCACCCGTTAAACATTCATTTTTTGTTCCTTTGTACAATTAGCTTTTAATAAAAGCAGCACCAGTGTTCCAGCACATTGTATTATTCGTAACTTTTCAACTTAGAGATATAATTCTCCTTAACTTTTATTAAAATCAGCTCGAAGATTTTCCCGCCAAAACTTACCGGTGAAATAAAAATCGTGTTGGATCGGTCCAATATCGTAAAACGTCGGACGTTCAGCAACCAATCAGCAACCCTAATTTTGCTTACTCTCCGAAAAAAATTATCAGCCATAAAATAACTAAATATATAAAGTACATAATTCTCAGAGAAAATCCGAGAGAGACAAATGTTTCCCCTTTTTTTCGTCCTGCCGATAGCAATGCGCGGCGGTAACGGATCAAGTTTTCTTTGCTTTTTCATGATTACCCATGATTCATTGCTAGGGCCGAACTTGGCTAGGTTTTAGGTGTTTCACGAAATGATCAAAGAGTTTTCAAGTTTTATTAGCAGTAAAGTTGCACTTGTTACACAACTCAGACACTTTCATGCATCCCTCTCCTTTAATGTTCACGATCCCGAACGTGAGTTGCCGATTCATATTATTTCAACTGAACAAAAATAAGTTTAACGTTTACGTGAGTAAGGTAAACTTTGTGTTAACTTTAAACGCCAATGATAAGCTTTTCTGAGTAAAATAGCTGGAGAACGCGCATGAAATCATATATATATATCTACCAAGCTACCACAACTACATCGTTGATTAACACTATACATAAGAAACATGTCGAGACTTGCAGATTGGCAGTACATATGTTTACCCTCATTACGAACCAGTACATAAATGTAACCTTCGCTCACCATCTGAGTCAATGTAGCTCAATGGTTAAAGCATCTCACCGGCGGTCAGAAGGTTACGGGTTCGATTCCCGTCAGGGACTCAGAAAGTTTTTATGAGTAAAATAGCTCGAGAACGCGCATGGAATTATATAGATAAGATTTTTGTCTGTGTTTTCCGGTTAATCGAACAAGCTTGTAGTCGTACACAATATGAAAGCTGCTTTTATTTTATTTTGATTAGCAGATTTAAATATGTTCAACTCCTCGAGCCTCAGAATTTGTTCCTCAAAAACTAAATGATCCATAAATTCGACTCCAAATTTTCGCACCTTCCTACGGCCTAGATAAATCAGTTAACTATTCAATGTTAATTTTACTCCATCTTCCCTTCACTCGTAATGTTAGACAACACCGCAAACTGGTCTACTGCTTGCCACACCACTTGAAGATTAAAAAACATACAGTATATGATTTCTGGATCCCAATTCATATCGGCGATGACGTCTCGCAAATGTTGCTGTGTTGGCCAAGCAGCATACCCAAAAGTTTAAAATTACTTTTTGAGAAACAGTAAAATCCATTTGCTCACAACTTGAAGGAACGTGACGGAACCGGACTGCAGTGGAACCAGGGTCGAAACTTTAGGGGCTTGGTAATGTCATATAAGAACCGCGTGAAATATTAGATAAATGATACTTATACGTCACATAATGTTTAGAAATACCGAAGGCGGTGTCGCTATTCAGTGCAAAGCTTGAAAGCATTTAGATAATGTATTTTTGGAACAATGGAAGGATATCCTGCGTGGTCGTTAAATGAGTAAATCAGAACCTCTTGGATCAGTTCAACATTTTGCCTTCAGCTTGAGGTATATACACAGGCAATTAAAAGCCTTGCTGTCTGAGAATGAGAAAAGAAACAGGCAAGTTATAACTAGACGTTTCTGCAAATATTGTAAAAGTTCAATAGATAACCTACCCTGTCGAAGTTTCTTTTCGTATATTTCAGGTAGTTGCTTCGCCCAAAGTTATCGCATCTTGCTACCTACCCTGTGTTTCATTCACCCTGATCATTGGTAAAGTCAGTAAATCATATTTGCAATTGAAAATTTAGCACTGTTGTTTAGGATTGCAGGGCCGTATGGATAAGTCCCCGAGTAATATTTCTCATCTGACCGACATTTTGTATCTCCGTTCCTAGAAATGTTGAGAAGGCCTAGCCCGACTGGCCATACCACTGTGATGAGTGAGATGTTCGACCGCTTCAAATTGCGTAGAGATTTTGCCAGTAGTTGAACGATGAATATGAACTAAACCGATGTCACTGTGTCTTTTAATTTTCCAATTTACTTACTTGAATCCTACAGCTAAAAGTAAGTGCTTGTAAATGTGAACATTTCCTAATTTACGAATCTGGATATTAGTCCTCTCCAACAGAATTCTGATTAAATGCAACAATATTAGACTAATCGACAGTGGGGTCGTTAAGAGGGGCATTGGGGGGACACGTGCTCTCCCAAAACTTTACCGTGCCCCCCTACGTGTCCCCCCAAATAAATTTGTGGTTTCAAAATTTGTTGTGGACTCCAGCAAACCGAAACCAGTAGGCATGCATTACACTGAGTTATTTACTAGACCAAATTATCCTACACTGAATATCTTCCTAAGGTGCGTTGACCCGTGCGATTTTATAGGTTGCGATTGTCAACCTAGTGTATGCAACAAGCCATTGACAGTCTGTGCATCTAGATATCTGCTTTTAATTCGTCCCAGTTTCTCCCGATGCTTACGTCAGTTTAATACATATTCCAAGATGTCAATCGCCAGGCACAAAATCGCAAGTGTGAACGATCCTTTATAGCGTAAATGAATAAATCGAATAAATTTTGCATTGCAAATGTGGTTCACCGTGGTTTCTATCGTTCGTCAGTCGCATTTGAATCTCAGTGGCCCCCCAATATTTTTCTCGACGAATGGTGTGCCCCCCCAGTTTGAAATGTCTAGCGACGCTACTGTTGATCAGCGTCTTTATAAGTACTTTTCTGTAGTTTTGATCTCATCTAATCTATTCTTACATGCGATCTTTTGATACTTCTTCTGAATCTGTTGAATTCTCTTGAAGCTCTGACGACACCAGCAGTTCCACTCTCTCAATTTCTGAGGTTTCTTTTCTCTTTGCAAAACTATCCAGAGACTCAAAGCGGCAGTTCTTTTCCCATGAGCCGCTCGAGACGTTACACGAGGAGGCCACTGGCTCGTTGGCCTGCGGTCTTCTTAAATGTTCCATATTCTTGGAGTTACTTAATGTGTCGTTCTCTACGACATCGTTTGGCCGATGTATTACGTGACAAGCCGCGGGATTTTTAACAGACCATTTTTGGAAGTTGAGTGGAGAAGATTTGATGCTTGGTGTTTTACTGTTCCTTTTTACTTGTGTTCTTGATTTATAAATTCCTTTTTGGCCATTTTTCTTCTTCATCAGTGTGTCCATCACATTGCTGACCATGACCAGGTCAGTTTGAATCGTCGCCAATGTCTGTTCATGTTTACTTTGAAGTCTTGATATTTCTTCCACGTTTCTCAGAATAACATCCAGGTCAGACTTACACCCTTTGCCAAACCTCTTGCCCAGCCTCTCATCCAAGATCTTTTTCATCTCGTTCAGGTCATCGAGAATCTGTCTCATCATCCTCAAGTGAGAGACTTCTTCTCCTACGTCATCTTCGTACTGCAGCACTTCCGGACTGCAGTGTGTGCGAATGTGCTCGAAAAGTTTCCGACTCATTTTCTTTGACAAATTCCGCTCAAGGGTAAGAATTGTGTACGCTCGTTGCATCACGGCATTAGCTCGGGCGTTCTCGTAAACGCGGCAGAACGTGTCAGAAAGCAATGCAATCAAGAGATTTAAAATAATTACGTGAGAAAACGTAATATACGAGCCACAAAGAAATCGAGCCATGACTGAATCGGCCGCTTGAAGTTCTTCGAAGTTGTACTCGTCAACAACGGTCATTCGAAAGAGTTGATAAAACAGATCTGAGACGTTCGTGTAGCCGCTGACTGGTACCGGACTGATTCCACCAAATACCATCCAGAATGCGGCTGAATAGGGAATATAAAATACAAGGAACAAGAACCCCCACTTTAAGATATCTCCAACCATGTGGGCCAACATCACAACAAATGGTCCTGTTGTTTTGAATGGCCGCGCATACTTCATTATGCGTAACCACAGCACAATAAGTAATGCGGCCGAGATTCGTATGTGAACTTTGGAAGTTAGAACCGAGTGAGCGAAATAGTCAACAAGGTGTGATGCCACCGTAGCTAAGAGCATTGAGCAAGTTATCCACTCGAGGTAGTTCCAAGAATCATGGAAAATCAGTGGCTTGTGTTCGTCTAAAGATTTGATTTCTTGGTCCAGATAGCGCTGTTCCTCAGGCCACTTGGGGTGGCAATAGCGCAAGTCTTTTTTCAGTTCTTTCGTTCGCCACACCACCCACCGCTGATTCTCGTGGCGACTTCGCCATGTGTGCGAAATAAGGTTTCGAGTTTCATAAATCGTTAATAAGAAAATCATAATTTCAAGGGTGATCCGCCACCAGACCTCTTGAAGCGGGCTGTAGCGCGCGCTCGGATTCTGAGGTAAAGTCACTCCGAGCACGGTCCATAAAATCGCGTAAATGGTGTTTAACCCAAGGTCGATCCATGCACCAATCTTGCCAAATTTTTCCCACTTTACGTTGATCAGTCTTTGAAAAACGGGGTGCATAATGAGTTCATACTGTTTGTGATGTACGGCGACTTCAAGTGGCGTCCTCGTGCATGTGGCCAGCGGATCATCAACATCATTTGCTCCGTTAAGGTAACTCAAATAGTAATACTGTTTACGGTTGGTTCGGTCCTTCGAGTGGAGCTGTTCTAATGCGTCCGTTGCAATTAAAGGCATTTTTTGGATCACCATAGAGATTGCAGATGTGCCTTCGCTGTCATAGACAGCTGCAGGTGCACCCTCATCCATAAGAACCTTCACAGACTTTGATCGATTTAATTCTGCTGCAACCTACGAAGAAAACAGAAGCAATATATGATTAAGGTATTGCAGCAAGAGGAAACTACGAACAACCTCAAATAAATACTAAGTCGATTTTTGATTATTCTGTAGTCCGTTTGTTTTCTTTTTAGGCGAAATTGTTGCCTTGGTTTCCCGACATACCCTAGCTAATTTTCTGTATTCATTCCCCCCCCCCCCCCCCCCCCCAACCGCTTACTTTATTTTTCGCTTGAGCGTCATGTTTTCCTCACATTTTCTGTCTGCTTTCCTTGACTTATTGGTTGTTGGGTTCAGTTACGTCCGTTGTAGTGGTGCCACTTTGAATATATCACCAAAGGTCTTAATATAATATAGGTAAAATTTTTTGCTTAATTTGCTATTTCACTTGCAAAAGTTCACCGTACCCGGCCATTAAAAATTCAGTTGTTTCCATCTTATTCCAAAAGAGAATAATATCCATAGTTCACTTTCTTAGGAATCTTATTTTGGAAAACGGCAAAATCCTACGAGAGTGCTTTTTTCACACGATCAGATTTCAAAGGGTCGTGAGTTGAACCTTAATTCTTCGCACTAAATCTAGGTTATGATTTTTGAACTGTGATCGAAAAAACATAGGAAGCGGATTAATTCAACACCTTGCATACCTTCTAGAAGATTCTAACAAAACGGATGGTTCCTTAACATACTCAAGCTTCATAACCTTTAAAGTAGTTAAACACGATTAAACTATTGCACCAGTAACACTGAACATTAGTCATATGCAAAATGTTCTCCGCTAATTCGCCTAAATCCAGAAAAATCAGAGTTACTTTGAGTTTTTTGACGGCCGACATTTAGTCTCGACAGTGCAACACCCATATAACTTAAAACAATTGCTGATTGCTTATTCAATTCAAGTTTTTCAATTACGTATTCTTTCGGACTTAGTTGTTATCAATATTTCTGTTTGCTACTGTTATTTACCTGTAAAGGTGTCCTATTCTTGTGATCCCGCGCATTTATGTCTGCTCCGTACGCCAGTAACATTCTGATAGACTTTACCGCATCATTCTTCGCAGCGTAGTGTATAGGATATTGATTTTCTCCGTTAGTAACTGCTTTGTGATTGGCGCCGTTTTGAATCAAGAACTCCACCATTTCTGCGTAATCCACAGCAGATGCAACGTGTAATGGAGAACGACCAAACTTATCTGACTGATTCACGTCGGCACCTGTCAGCCATAAGTACAATGTGTTGAATAAAAGCGTACTGTTCATGCATTTGTTTCAGTTTGCATGACATAGGTAAAATTTGCTTGAACTCCGTCACCAAAAACATTGCCTGAAAAATTCGGATTACCTGAATTTGTATTTAAGTTAATTTTGATTCTATATCAAGTAGTCTTAGTGATAAGATCTTTTCGTACAGTGGATTTTCTTGTACGATCTAAGATGGTCCCAGAGGCGTAGTTAACCTATTTTGACTGGGGGATTCCAGGTTAATTTGCCCGAATATTGTATCTTTTCATGAATAATTTTTCTCAAATTAAATCTTTTACGTCATATGGACAGGCATAATTATAGTACAAGAATAAAGGCAGAATTTTATCCTTCCAAAGCCAAAGCCAAATAATCTTAAAAGAACATTTAGATATTCATCGCCACAAATTTCGAATTTACTTCCTGATCATGTTAAGAACGTGGAGTCTCTTGCAGCATTTAAAAGAACTTATATCAATTTAAATTAGCTGGTCTATAATTCTGATTCTCATACTTTTAGATTTTTTAAATTTATATATTTTTATTTATATTTGTCATACAATAGTATTACGGTTTTTTGTTTTTAGCTAGTATCTACCTATCAGGGCCTCTAGGGAGAAGTGTTTCTTTACTGATAGAATTATCCTGGATAGACAAAGCTTGACAACAATAATAACAATAATAATAATCATAATCATAATCATAATAATCATAATCATAATAATTATAATCATAATAATAACTGCTGGAGCTCAAAATTAAAATATTTGTAAAAGACCTAGATTTCACCAAAATCAGACATATCATATATAAGGTTAGTTAGTTAAGATAATTTGATTGTGAGGAAGGGGAATACATTAGAATCTCGCTAACTCGAACTCGGTTAACTCGAACTCCCCGTTAACTCGAACTAATTTCGTACTCCCTTGGTTTAAATTTACCCCGTTAATTCGAACTCTATTTTGGAAACGTCGGTCGATAAACCTGAAAGTGTCAGGACGTAGCTGTTTGACTAGTCGGAATCTTGAATCTTTACTGATAACGTGACAATGTACGAAAACGAAAGTCAAACGCAGAAAAGACCATCCTTTCGGAGTGACATGGTTTAAAGTCCACATAACGAATTGATTATCCTGGGTAAATATTGCGCACACAATTATAATTCGATGAAATGAATCTTAGATTGACAAACAAATTAGTCTTGAGCAGCCCGTAGCAACTGTTCTAGTTCATCCAGTTTATTTGGCAGGGCTTTTAGAAATTTGTGCAGCCGTATGTACTGTATACGACCCAAACATTCACTGAACCTGCACATGCATTCTGGTTTATTAATATTAAAATATGGTAATATTAGAATTCAGGACAACACATTCAACTCCATCCATGATGAAAAATTAAAATATTCTTGACTGACTGAACCAAAATGACTGGCAATTGTGGATGAATTATAAAACCACGATACCGTATTAATTATTAACAGGATACTTGAAATCCAACGCCCACCCCGCTAACTCGAACCCCCGTTAACTCGAACTATTTTTCATTACCATTGGCAGTTCGAGTTAGCGGGGTTCTACTTTATGTCCGGCTGTTGTTTCACACCAGAAGAAATTTAAAGCCAATTAACTTTAATCTCAACTATTTGATAAATCTTTACGACGTCTGAACCCGACATAAAGTGTAAATTAAAAAACTTAAAATTAAAAAAAGATTTCATGGAATGATATAACTTGTATAAAAGTGATTATCCATGTGTTGCTTTTTTTTTCTGCATTTTCTATTGAGATGCAAAAATTAAGTTAACATTTAATGATAACTTACCTTGGTCAATGAGAAACTTGGCAACATCGGTGTGCCACGATCGGGCGACTTCATGAAATATCGTTTGCCCATGTTTATCCATTGTATTAATCGATGCACCGTTCTTTAGCAAGGATTCAACGAAATCATAATCCATGGTATCACTTACGTCATTCGAGATGGCCAATTTCGCGAAATAGTGCAAGAGTGCGTGATTGCGTACTTTGACAGGAGTCCTCCTTGATGACAGTTGGCTTGATTCACCTTCGTCTAGTTCGCTCTCCAGCACAGCATGCGTTGGAACGTTGGTTCTTTTGCTTGATCCAGGAAGGGTGTTCAGTAACATTGCTTCGTGGTCTTTCATGTGACTGTTGTATTTTCTATTCGACGATAAGTCTCGCCATTGGTCAGCCAACGCTTGCACTGTGTGATGTGGCTCTTCGCGCGTGAAAGACATTCGTGCATGGCCGTTTGGAACAACGTCTTCTGGAAGGTCATTCGGTAGTAAAGCGTGCCGAGATTTCTGAGGAAACATGATCTAGAAATTATTCATAAAATCAATTTAAGTTTGCTACTGACGAGGATTTAAAACCAACACAGTTGAACTTACAACTCCAGAATGCGCAACACCAGACTAAACAGTACTAGCCCAAGCAAATGAATGTACCATTCCGCCATTTCTTTTGCAAACATTTTGAAAGATGAGATTGGGATTACTGAGGCTGAATTTAGTTTCTCGTTTTCATTGAGGCGGAATGCAAAATTTAGAACTCTATTCTTGTTTTTCATTTCTCAAGCGAGGAAGAATTTACAGAAAATAAAAAACCGACTCCAATGTTTAATTTCGTAAGTGATCTCAAAAATAATGAAATAGATTCTTCAAAAACAACAAAATGAATTTGGAAAAATTAAAATTTCTTGAAAACGAAAGGCCAAATGGTTCACGCTTTCTAGTAGCATGATATAGTGACGTTCCTGGCTATGTACCACCAGATTGAGAAAATCCAGTTGAACAAACCGAAACTGAGCAAAACCAGATCGACTGTCATTAGATCGTGTAAAATGAGACGGATCAACACCAGCCCGAGAAATATCAACCAGTCTCATCTGAGTAGCTCTAGGTGAGCAACAGCGATCTGATGATAACCAGACTGATCAGTATCAACCTGACCAGCACCAGGCAAGAGATCCTAGACGCCACATTGAGAACGCAAGGTTGATTCGTCATGACAGTTCAAGACTGAACAATTGCACACTTGGTAAAACAAAACCGAGTAGTAACAGAGGAAGCAACACTGGGTGGAGAAACCAGATGGACCAGCACTAGAATGACTACCGAAAAATAAAGTGACATCAGTATGACAAACATCAGATTGATCAATGTTCCAGTATAAGGAGCAATAAGACTAAGTTACCCTGTATGGAGTAACATCAGACTGAGTGTAGCCAGACTCAGAGGAAGTAGGTTTAGCAGTTCTATGAGCAGCGAAAGATTGAACGGCATCAGAATGAGGAGAACTAGATTAAACAGTGCCATAATGAGCACCTTAGGTTGAGTCACACTAGGATGAGTTAGACTAAACGACACTAGACTGAACAGCACGAGAATGAGCAAGACTAAGTTGAACAGCACCAGATTGAGCTATCTGAGTAACAATATCACTAGACTGAGTTACGGTAGACTAAAAAGGACCAGAGTGAGCTGCATCAGATTGAGCCTTATCAACATTGAGCAACAGCAGGAGTTCTACACCACGGTGATCATCAACAGACTAAGCAGCACTAGAATGAGTAGCTCCGGAATAAAAAAAGTTTGAGGAAAGTACTACTTTTAAACTCTTTCTACTTCGTTCAGAACTGCCTGCGTAGTACTCTGTTTTTTGAGCAGCACCAGACTGAGCAGAACTAGATTGAACAACTCCAGAATGAGCAGAAGTTAAGTGAACAGCAAGGTATCAGACGGACCAGCTCTGAACAAAGTAACAATAAGATGAGTTACAGCTGACTGCACAGCACTAGATCGAGCAGTACCAAACTGACCATCATCAGTTCAGCAATATTAAACACAGTGTAATATCAGCATAAAGAGTTATGAACCAAACAGAAACCCCAGACTGAGTAAAACTAGGCCGGTAAGCTCGCTCTACCTAAGTAATAGGTATGAATTTTAATTTTAGACTAACTGTAGAAACGTTGGCTTGTTATTTCAATTTTCATTGGAAGTTAAATGACCAGAACCAATTACAATATTCAAGTAAAAAATGCTCTTACTTTTGTGTCAATGCGTACATTCAACAAGTGAATTCAGTGGTTCACATTCAGTTCCGGAAATTGCAATTCTGACGTAAGACCCATGAATCGTGGTTCTTCCACACGCGTAAGAACCAACAATATTGCACTGTGCTTATAAATAGTCAATGCTGTGCGGCACTCTGTTAACAATATTTTCAACGTGGTTGCTCATGCAGGAATTGTGATTATTCACAGTTGATGTATTAATGAAGTTACCCCTATTAATGAAGTAACAAGGTCGAACCGTCATGTTGCAACAGCGGTGAACATGATTGTTGTATCATTGTGTCCATTATAATTTCAGTCGTGAACAATAGTGTTAATTCATTGATTATGACCCAATTCCAATTATTGCAGGAACAATGGTGAACAGTATGCTGGCCCATCGTTGTTCAACCATGACAACAACGTTGCTTCAGCATTTTAAAAATAAATATAAGAGCACAGCAAATAACTTTAAGATAAAGCTCCACAAGAACAGACCCTCATCTATGCATATAAAGCATCTTTGTTAGATAAAGTGCCGTTGCTTCGAGCAACATCAGAGTGGTTTAAAACTACGAGTAGATATACATATCTATACAATGGACATCAACACACATATAAAATTGTAATAGCATCGTCTAAACAACAATATTCCAACATCTTGTGAGATTTTTAAACCGTAAATAGGGAGTATGCCTTATCCATTTTGGTAAATAGTAATGTGCGTCGGGCTTGAGTAATGTCTGGGTTTTTTTAAAAACGACTTACTATTTTTGATTACAAATCTTTGTAAACATTCAACAATATGACATAAAATCTTACTCCAAAGTGCAGTCATACACGACTTATGATAGGTGCAATATCTTTATCGTTTTCCATAGGGCATGTTTTTTGTTTTCGCTTGTCTGTGTGGGACACGTAATTCTTGAGTCTTGACTAGTTACTCTCGTTATGAGGTAGGAGCGATAAAGGGCTCAAGCTGGGATGACACTGAGACCAATCTACTCAGTGGTATAGCGAGGGAGAAGTAAGTGTCAAGTTAAGGAGGTGCCAAATTGTGATCTGGTGAAAAAAATTCATATAGATACCAAAAAACCATAAAAATTTCGGAAAGTTTATGACAATTTTATCCCCCTGAATATTGTCACACCGTTGTTGGCATCATGAAGAAAAACTTTTCATGATAATCATGAAAAGTTTCTTATGATGCATATCTCTGAGCATGATTCCGAAATTGTTGGCATCATTTTTGTCATTTTTCAAGTTGGCCAGGGGGAGAGGGGTGCAAAAAGTTCAGTTTGCCGGGTGGGGGCGAGTGGTCTCACTAGAACATTGAATGTGCTCAGTCTGGTCATATAGTAACTTGTATATGACTCCCAGATGCAAACGCAATCGCATGGTATTTGCGTCTGATACAGGTGCATTATTTTTATGGAGAGGGAATAATACGTAAACAAGCAGTATTTTTCCGACAACTTGATACTTCATTCCCTTCTCGTTCATCCAATATCTGTCATGGCTTTTTTTCTGAAAATTGCCTACATCCGACCACTGATCCTTTTGAAAGGGCACGGAATTTCTTACGTACTGGCCATGTAGCTTGTGGTACGTTAAACAGACAAGGCAATAATACGCACTTTTATGTCCATGTTATTGCTTCGTCTGTTTAACCAGACAGGGTCAAGTATCTATGGAACCTTTGGATATAATTTGGATAGATAGTCTGGCCAAGTAGATTACAGATGTTTGTCATTTATGCTTGAAAATTTTTAAAATATTTTCTCGAATGTTGTAAATAATATTCGCCATTGAAGGTGCTATGATAGAATTACGGGAATCCGACGAGCAAATTTCCGTAAAGATCTATGCATAAATTTGATAAAATAAATATAAGAATAAGCGTGAGTTGCCCCAATGTAGTTTGTATTTTGCCGCACGGGCTATGGAAAGTACAAGCACTGACTGACACAAGAGTATTTATAATAAAGGTTTTGTAATTATGTTATTTTGTTACACAAATACTATTTGATAAGCAATAGTTATAACATTGGAAGTGCTGTATTAGCTGAATTAAGAAGATTGCGTTATATTTCCACTGTTACGAAGCGTTTGTGTTGTGTCATCTGTGCCAAGATTATCAGGAACTTACTGGGTAAGCTACTTGCGCATCAACCGTTGGATATTTACCGGCTCACTCTTAGTGGCATGTCGCACTAAATTAGCGATTAAATAAATTCCTCTCAATGTTCATAGCCCCCAAGCATTTCCTGCTCTTGCGCTGAATCGTACAATTTCATTTGATCTGTTCATACCGGTATGGTTGCAATTTTCACCACGAACTTAGCGTACCGAAGTTAGTTCGTTGTTTGCTTGTCATACGACAACATGAGCCTGATTTATTGTGTCAGATGTTCGAGAGTATTTGAGTGGTGTGGTGGGGGTGCAATGCACTAGAATTCAACAGCGGGTAAACCTTGCATGTTGTTTTTGAAATATTAAGTACCTGCCAGTTAGTGTGTTCAACACGTCATGTAAGACATTTTATTTGCTTGGGTATATTTTCAGGCCAAATGCTAACTTAGAGTTGATGACAATATTTCTACGTCAGAGAAAATGTTATAGTATCTGTCTGGAGAAGTTTTATTTATATTAAACATACAAATAAGCCACTTACTGCGAAAATCCTCAGATATTAGTCGTCCATGGCCTCCTAGATAAGAATTACAACCTTTACACCGTTCCCAAAATAAGTCGCTATGTGTGTTGTTGGACGTCTTATGGGGCATCAAACCAAAGATGCTTCAGTCTAAGGTCGTGATGATCTGTTGAAGAAAGAAAAATGGAAGTAAGAAGAACATTTTTAATGCATTGCACATCTCAGTCGCACAATACCTACAAACATATCTTATTTCCCGCACATTACCAAAGAAACAGTTCTTGTGTACATCAGTCGCGCGATTGCTCTTAATGCTAATTGAGGTTTATGTGGTTACGTTTGAAGCGACGGTTTTTCTTGTCTTCGTAATGTCATTTTTGGTGTTGATCGGAAGATTTCTTCAATCAGTCTAATTAAAATAAAAAGGCGATAACCAGAGATGTGTGAGTGACATGGCTAAAATTAACTGTCAATTTAGGAATGTCGTCGAAACATTCGTATAAATGTCAAGGGGAGAAATTTCCAATCAGTAAACCTAGATTGAACCTTCCCATGTAAGAATTTAACAATTTATAGACGTAAAGCTTCCAGCGTGTGCGCATTCTGTTTGATGGTGACACCGGCCTTGACAATGAACCATTGGTTTTTCTAATATTTACATGCAGGGTCTCAGATATTGAAAGCTGTATGTGGGTGTCCAGAATGAGTAATTGAAATAGTGTTGCGCAGATTGTCTGTCTTATATGTTTTCGTATGAAATAACTTTATGGGAAGGGACTATTCGGGGTATGAATGCTAATATGTAAACATCAATGGGCAAGGGTGATTAGGCGTTATTGTACACTACGTGTAAGTTGGTTATTTGCTGAGCCCCGAGTTTCAGCCAGATTATGTGAAAAGTGAAGTATCGCATATGGCCTTGTACACATCTTGTGTGAACAACAGAAACTGTGAATGCTTCTGAGGACCGATAAAATTGTTTTAAACATCGGGAGGAGTGGACACAACGTATGCGAGATTCTACACCGATAACAGAGCTGCTCATGTCTGAGAGGTTTCTCTTACATGCCGAAAACAAACAGAACGGTAATTTATGCGGAAAAACGGAGTGATTTTACTTGAAGTACGTAAATCGTTTCATTTCTATTTTAAAACAAAAATAAATCGACGATGATGCAGAAATTGTCAATTTGCCATGACGTAATTATGTCATGGCAAATAGACAATTGCATCATTCTGCACATTACTGCTACGTATATGTCAGTATTCAGAGTACAGTGAAGTTTAATTTTACAACAGGTAAAGGAGCCTATAGCAGGCTGCCGTTACCCAGAGCCGTTATACGGGGAAAAAAGCCTCCGGTTATTTCGTTGGCATACTGAAGTTCACACTAAACGCACAACAATTTACGCTGTAATTTGCGCGTTCATCCTGGATGGTGACTGAATCTTTGATCTGCATGACTTAGGTATTAATCACGTCCATTTGGGATATAAGAAATAGAATACTGCGTAGACAGTGTTAAATAACGCGAAAAAGCTCAAAGGTTGGTGACTGCCGTGACTGGTCGCTAGAATTCTGAAGTTTCGAACAAAGGCCTTTCGTCAAAGAGTGAGGCGTTTTCTGAAAAGCGTTTTCTGAAACACGTTCTACTCTATGACGAAAGGCCTTTGCTCGAAACGTTGGAACACTTTGCGATCCGTCATGGCAGTTACAAGCCTTTGAAGTGTTTACTTTGAGGATATTAGTTCCCAGAGCCACTTGCCAGCCTTCCTAGTCTGGGAGGACAAACCAGGAGAAAAGGAATTTTCAACGGAGGAGCACCTCGTGCAGGGGCAGGACTACGAATTTCGAGGGGTGGAACTCGGATAGAAGTATCAAGGCACCGTCGGGGCGATTTTGATCATTTCTAGAAAAGAACATCTACGTGACTGGAAATGGGGAGAAAAAGCTTTTAATAAAAGGGCACATGTAAGATTCCTACAAAAAGGACAAGGGTCACGACCCTCCTTCTAGTTGCGCTCCTGCCCTGGAAAATATGTTTGACTTAGGATGTGAAATAAAAACTAAAATAATAGAATTTTCAGCTTTTATAAACCTGTGGAAATGTCCCTCATTTTCCCACTCAAAATGTGCTTTCTATTACATATTCCATATACATCATACAGATAATGACATTTCCGCAAGAATGTTCCATATACATTATACAACTCTTTGAAAACTGAGGGGTTGTCCCAGAAACGTAAGAATAAAATCAGGAATCTAAATAATTGACAAGTAACTCTTTATTTTTTCCATCTTCTGTACACAAAAATTGATCACATTTTCTTCTGATGCTATAGTTAATCGATATTATATATCTACCTCATTATAGCATCGTTTTAATATAGTACTCCCAACAGCGAGGACGATTTGTTTTGTGTTGCTTTCTACAAAAATTAAGGACATAAATATTTGTGTATCTCATGTCAAACATGTTTTTGCATAAACAATGTAATCTAGTTTTCCATCTCTATCCTGAATACAGTCTCTCAATAAAATATTACGTCTTTTAAGCAAAAATTGCGTCGAGTGATGCGTTTTCGGAGCGTTTTCGTGAATCTTAAACAGAACGTTTCCTGGAGGTGTTATATCCGACCTCCATATTTTTCCCACCTTTCAGAAATTCTGATGGCACATTTGTTAGCAAAGAACACTTCCCTTTTGATGTCCTACCATTATTTTCCCTCAGTTGTTCAAGTGGATGCAGCATTCACAATTGAAGGATCTTTGTCGAGTTCTAACCCCGGGTTTTCAAACCCATCTTCGCAATGAATACTTTCGTCTGGTGTCTCGTCTTCATCAGATGTCCAGTGACTAGGTTTGCATGAATCGTGATAGTTTGCGGTTTCTGAGGACCTTGAACCCTTGCTAGATGCTTGAGATCTATTCGCCGTTCGTTTGTATGTACGTTTCTTTTTCCGACGTTTTACTGGTGAACTGTTTCGACTTGTTCCGGAATTTATCAACGAGTTACTGGCGTTATGAATGTCAGCTGTGCGATGAACAACCGTCGCTAGTCCAGGCAAGGTTGATGAAACAGACACCGGTTGGTCCTGCTCTCCGAATTTTCTAAGAGGTGGTGACGAAGTCCGTCTCTTCATTAACGAGGTATATATTTCAGGGTCATGTTGTAGCGATGACACACCACATTTACGTATGACTGGCGACTTTTTTTCCAGACGTTTTGCTTTACCTTCTGTTCCACATGAAGTTTCTCCTTTTCTAGTTTGCCGAGAAGACGTAGTTGGAGTTTCGAGACAGTCGTCCGACGAATCTAGTACTTGAAGGAAATTCTCTAATTTCATCAGATGCACCCGAATTCTCAAGGAAGCTTCTTGTAAATCTTGCTGCGTATTTCGTACATATTTGACATTTTCTATAATAGCATCAAAATCACTCTTCGCCTTCCGACCGCAACGCTTTCCTAAACTAGCGTTCACGACACGAAACATTTCCTCGACCTCTTCCAGGATATTCTTGTGCGTTACCTGTATAGAGACTTCACCCTCGGCACTTCCATCTTCATAGGGCAATACTTCAGGGGAACAATGTGAATTTAGGTAATCGTGCAATTTCTTGCGACCATTCTTGCCAAGAGCACGCTCAAGGTTGAGGATGATATAGGCTCTCTGCATCACGGCATTGGATTTGGCGTTGTCGTAAACTCTTTGGAATGTGTGCGACAAAAGTGCAATTAAAATATTTAAGATTATGACTGCAGACAGGGCTATATATGAACCACACAAGAGCTTTGCCATATTAGCATCTCGACGGGCAAGACCGTCGTAGTTATACTGATCGACAACCGTCATGCGAAATACGTTAAACAGTAGCTCGGAAACAGTTTCGTAACCGTCCACTGGTTTAGGGTTCACTCCTCCGAACACCATCCAAAAGGAAGCAGCGTAGGGGATATAGATTATAAAAAATAAGAATCCCCATTTTAAGAAATCAGCTGCAATGTGGCCCAGGGTAATGACAAATGGACCCGTTTGTCTGAAAGGCCTGGCATATTTCATAATCCTGAGCCACAGAGCAATTATCAGGATCACTGACACCCTCATGTGAACAGTGTAAGTGGTATCTGAATGATAGCAGTAATTCACGATATAAGTAAGAACCGTAGCTAAAAGAATTGCACATGTGAGCCATTCAAAATGGTTCCATGCATCTTTAAACAGCAAAGGGCGTTGACTACGTAGAGATTTCATCTCTTGCTCTAGATACCGCGACTCTTCCGGCCAGCGGGGATGACAGTACTCCTTGTCGCGTGACAGATCGTTTGTCTTCCAGACAATCCACTCGCGATGCTCTTTACGGCTTCCGTAGATTTCGGAAAACTTTTTACGAACCTCGTGGCATGTTAAGAGAAACACGATGATTTCGAGCAATATCCGCCACCATTTTTCGTCCAGTGGATTGTAGTGGTCGCTTGGGTGTTTGGCTTGCGTAACGCTAAGAATTGTCCAGAATATCGCATAGAAAACGTTCAGTAATAGATCTCTCCAAGCACGAATTTTACCGCATTTTTCCCACTTTACGTTGATCAGTCTTTGAAATACCGGATGCAAAAGAAGTTCAGATTGGTTGTGTAGAACAGCGACTTCCAGTGGAGTTTTGGCTTGATTTGGACCATCTGCTTGTGTGCGTGTTTCAAGACAGTTAAGATAAAAATACTGCTTTCGGTTTATTCTGTCTTTTAGATGAAACTGATCTAAAGCTTTTAAAGCAACCGAAGGGAGCTTTTCAATTAATAAAGATATTACGGAGTTTCCTTGACTGTCAGATACAGCGGCCGATGCACCCTCGTTGATCAAAAACGTTGAGGATTTGGCACGGTTGAGTTCTGCAGCAACCTAGGAGCAACATGTTGCATTTGGTGATGGTAAATCATACAAAAGTAAAAGTAATAACGACAAGGATGACGAGAACAGCTTCGACAACAGCACAAGAACGACATCAACTGCACAAACCACAAGAACAACACAAAAAAGACGACTGAACCATAAGAATAATACGAAAAACAAGAATAACAAGAACTGCGATAACACAAAGATCAGCAAGAATATGAAGAATAGCAAGAACAGCATGAATTGCAGTAACAGCATGAACAGCAAAACAGCATAAAAGCAAGAACAGCAAGAGTAGAATGAACAGCAAGAATAACAAAAGAAAAACAGCTTAAGAACAACAAGAGCAGCAAGAACGCTAAGAGTCCATGGAACCGCAGTTACAGGAAAAACAGCATGAACTGCAAAAACAGCTGTGCAAGAGTAGCAAGAAAATTTAAACAAAAACAACGAACAGAATAAGAACAGCAACAACAACAACAACAACAACAACAACAACAGCAACAGCATCACCAACAACAGTAACAAAAACAACAGCTACAACAACAGCAACATAAGCAGCAACAACAACAGCAACAACAACAAAACAACAACAGCAACAACAAAAACAACAGCAACAACAAAAACAACAGCAACAACAAAAACAACAGCAACAACAAAAACAACAGCAACAACAAAAACAACAGTAACAACAAAAACAACAGCAACAACAATAGCAACAACACCAATAACAACAGCAACAAAAACAACAGCAACAACAACAACAGCAACAACAACATCAACAACAGCAGCAACAACAGCAACAACGACAATAACATCAACAACAATAGCAACAACAACAACAGCAACAACAGCAACAGCAACAATAACAACAACAACAGCAACAACAACAGCAACAACAGCAACAGCAACAGCAACAACGACGATGTCAATAATTGAGTTTCTTTATGTATTTTGAGCTACAATTGAATCAGATTAGGTTGACTTGTGCACAGAAAATCTCTCATAAACACCTCTTCAAAGTTTTTGTTTTAATATAAAATCCGTTGACGTTTACTTCATAACAATGGCTCACTCGTCACCTCAAACTTCCTGTATTTTTAGCAGTTTCAGTATTTATCTAAATGATATCCCCATTATATACCATTCGCCGTTAGTAGAAACTTAGTATAGTAGTCTAACGCGAATGCTGCAACTGATTGGCTTGGCTATACTTAGTTCTTCCTAATAAATTTGAAAAATTTGTTTCTGGCAAAACAAGTCGACTATTCGCCATCAATTTCTACGAGATTATAGTTTATTTGGAGTTCGTCCTGATCCAGTATCACTTTACAGCGACTTCGTGCTCATAATCTAAAGGTGAATTGTATCATTCACCATGCAATGTAAACAGCGTGACGTAATTGGCAAACGCGTGAGACACTGAATACGTTAAGACTTGTTAGATTAGTGCAGCTCCGCTGGAAAAATAGTGTGGTTCGATATGATCTGTCACTACCACGACATGCAGTTTTGAATGTTAAGTGTTTCTGGGTTTTAAGATGAATATAATTTCACGAAGTCATTTTGAACAAACAGCCTTGACAAGATTATAATTATAAAAGTACGTAACACTGCTGCCCTAAACTTTGAACCTTAAATGAGTGATGATTCAAAATGACCCTTCAAAATTGAATAAATAGAAAATAATTAATGTTTCCTCCGATAATTGCGTTCCCATCTGTTGGAGAGCATAGCGGTCTATTAGTAAAATAATTTCCTCTGACATCATATCTGATGATGTTTCGATATTCTCCTTAACAATTAGTTTGGTTGCTTTAATTTCTGGTTTTTAACAGGCAAGATGGAAAGACTATTGTAGCTTGCAAACCGGAACACTGCTAGAAAGAATGAAACCAGAATAGCCGAATACAAATTCAAACTCTAAGGTTATCTGATTGTCTTCGTCTTACCTGTAATGGCGTCCGATTTTTATAATCAGTGCAATTTATATCGCTTTTATAAGCTAGTAGCATTTTCATGGCATTCACTGCGTCATTTTTTGCAGCAAAGTGAATTGGAGTCTGGCTCTCGCCGAAAGTTTTTGCGTCCACATGAGCACCATTTTCCAGCAAGAACTCTACCATATCGACATAGTCCACGGCGGCTGCAACGTGTAAAGGAGATCGACCAAACTTATCAACTTTGTTGAGATCCGCTCCTGTTCAAGAAATCGAAAATGGTTTCAATGGTTTTTCGTCTAAATGTAAAAGGGTGAAAACTCGATCGATAACGGCAATTGCTAAAGTATTAACGAAATTTATCTTTTAATTAAACATCATTAGAAGGTAGATACATGAAGATAAAGTTCTTTAAGTATTAAAAAATGCCCCTTTTGTAAGTCTATCTGAGCAAACTGTCTGAAACTTCGTCAACAAATTTTCCTTTAGCCTCTAAAAGGTTTTTCGTTTTTGCCCATCCAGATGAACACATCGATTTATCATTAGCGAATTTATCATTAACGAATCGAGTATGCAACTGATCACAGTAAAATTAACCTCTGTAATAAAATAGCTTAACTTTAACCAGAGAATGGCAGTTCATGGCACGAGTTACATCTAATACACGTGCTTACTGTTATTCTTGTGCGAAGAATTCGCTTGGACAAAAGACTTGTGACAAAACTGAACCTCAAGAATAATAGTAACCAATCGTTTGGACAGGCAGTGAGAAAGTTACGTGTATTCAAATATGGATGCATGACATTAATTAACAAATCTTTTTTGACCCTAGAGCTAAGAGATCAACACTCAAGAAAAAATTTTTGGAATATGAATGATACCTGTAACGAATGTTTGTTAGTTTTGTTGGGTTCTCTTTGATTCAGGTCATTGTGTAAAATACAATGAACAGAAGAACTCGTCTAAACTTAATCTCCGATACTTAAGGCTTGTTTACTTCGTTTAGTGGATGTTAAAACTTTGGTCTGGGTACTTGACTGTTGGTGTCAACATTTCCTTTTTGGCTTTAGGATGTGTTCAGCCACTGACAAAACAAACAATATCTCCTCGAAGTTCGCTTGCAGGATTTCCTCAACTTAATGTTTTTGGAAGGACATATAGCCACTGCAAACATAAGATGAATTTAGCTATTAAAACAACATAATATGCGAGAAAGTACGGTCTGCCTCAAAACCTTACCATTGTCTAAAAGGAATTTCGCTACGTCCGTGTGCCATGATCTAGCAACCTCGTGAAACACTGTTTGTCCATGTTTGTCAGCGGTGTTGATAGAAGCACCATTCTTAACCAGGGACTGAACAAATGCGAAATCCATTTTGTCGTTAAAGTTGTTTGATCTCGCCAAATTGGCAAAGTAATGTAACAGTGCGTGATTACGCACCGTCAGAGGAGTTTCTTGTTTTGGCTGAGAGCGCGATTCTAGTGAACGGATTTCAAGATTCTGTACGCCTTCGTCCAGTTCACTTTCTAGGACTGCGTGCATTGCAAGATTGGTTTTCTGTGCTGCGCCAGGCAGTTCGTTCATCAGCATATCTTCGTAGCTACGTCTCTGATTACGAATTTTTCTCTTCCCTGTAAACGTCTGCCAATGATCAGTGCACATTCTCAGAAGGTTCGCGTGCTTCTCGCTCGATGTTTCGGCTCTTCCGCTCCTAGTTACTTCCAATTCCGTCCTAAACATCTCGTTGACAAACAAAGGAGACGCCGATGTTTTCAACGTTTATAATCCCTAAAGAAGCAATAAATTTGTTCTTTATACCAGGAGATTACGACCGATGTCGGGTACAGCTTTCAACATGAAATTCAAAAAAACCTCGTAGACTTAATACTGCCGAAACAAAGGACCCGTTCGTGCCTTACCTTTTGGATCACTAAATAGCTGAATTAATGATGAAGTGAGATGTGAAGTCATTAACTATCCTGCACGCTGTTGGCGTGTGCTAATTAGTCCAGTATTGTTTACCTTAGCTTACTAGAAAGCAAAATGTCGTTAGAAATGGTTTTCAGTTTCCAAAGCAAAATACATACGACGCTTGTGAAGACTCAAATGATAGCAAATGATAGGCTGGATTTGTTCACGTTCCATCGAAGATAAGGAGAGATCACGCACATGCTTTGATTAATGCTCCAAACAAATCGCGCAGATGTTTCGGGATGAAATTTTAGAAGTGATTTTGATTTTGCTGATGGAATGGGAAACAATGATGACATGACAGATCTAGTTATTACACCCACATGCATTTCAGATAAGTGTCGTGAACTGTGCAGAGATATTCTGTTAATATGAAAAAAAACAAGCCAAATGAAATGCAAGTGAAAATAAAATTCTGTGCGATGGCATGGTATTTTTGAGGCAAAGAACTGAACGCATCACTCCACAGAATGGACCTTTCTACTTCGCTACTCTCCAACCCAATTTGCACCATGCGACGTTACAATGAAGAATTGTTTCTTTACAATCTAATTATGTTCAGGTCACTATAAATCATTTTATGACTACAATTATGAGGCGCAAAAACATCAAACCCTGTGAAATTGGTAGTTAACATACGAAGCAGAAAAAGTCAACTAAAAAGATTAGTTTACTGCATTGATACGTCGGCACAATAAAATGATCGAATCCTAAAAAAATTGGTTAAATGGATGGGTGATTTGAAGAGAGGTAAGCAAAAGTGGAGAATTCGCCTTCGAAAATTTAATGGTAAATGTCTTGTCCTGATAATGAGTTCTGTGGTGATAATTTAACCAATATGTAAAAACAATTACATTGTTTCCAGTTAATTCCGAAACCCTATCAAACCAAGAAGTTCTGGTCAAAAAGGCGCCATTTAACGACGTTGTTGACAGCAGAAAGGCACGAAAAGTGCCCACATTCTCTAAGGTAGTAGCGTTTCTCCGAGGCAGATTTGATGTGCAACAATATGATGTAGATCTACTAATCATGCACGTCGCTACCTTTCTTTCCAATCTTTCCTTCCCTCCCCACCGTAATTACAACTGGCTTTCCCCGAAGACTTTATAATCGCAATTTTGTGTCCATAAATTTACATTAACGAGTTTTTGTCAGCAATTAGAATAAATTGTTTGCTTGATAAGCATATACTTACCCGGACAAGGTAATTGTTAACAACCCAGGTATTTTTGTCTTGTCGAAAATCTCTCTGTATGAAAAGGCAAGGTTAATATCTCAAAAGGGACTCCCAAAGGGTAGGCGCGGACTTGAATGCGTTCCATTCTGGTCACTCCATCCGGCCCACCATGAGCCATTACTGAACCAACAGCTAATCTTTCTGTGACTTCTGAGTGACTATCCCAGAGCGTATATCCCACACTGGGATTTAAAGTTAATATATTTTGAAATAGGGCCATCGTACTAACCATACTGACAAATAGCTAGCATTCCCTCAAACCCATCTTTATTACTACTTCAACATGTTCATATTGAACGGTTCACTAGAAGCTGGTCAGTGAGAGATAATGCTTGAGAACCTTTGCCGTAAAATCTGGACATAATGACCCATGGAAAGTGTTCGGCTTCTTAACATAGCGCAAGGGTCACATGTTTGACATTCGAAAGTCTGACCATCTACATGAATTCAAAATAGTAAGGGAATGTTCTCACAGTATATCCTACCATTCCGAAGCCGAGTTTTGAAATTTTGCATCCAGAAGATCCCCGTTTAGTACACGTTCCGAAGCAACATAACTCTTCTGCAAGAAAAAAACGTTTGGAAAAAAAAACAAGAAACAAAACACAAAGCAGCTTTTATCATTACCTTGGACTGAAATTCTCCATCTAACGAGCCCTTAATGCATAGTTCACCTCCTTCCTTCCACTCTCCAATCCTTATATCCCCTCCCTTTTTCACCCATTCCCTCCCTTTCGGTCCTGTTCCTTTCCTTTCCCTCTTTTATCTCAACCATCTCTCCATCTCTGGAATTTTGTACAAATTTGACATGACACCTGGAAGGATATGTTGACTATTGACGCCCTCATTTTCCTTCCCAGCCACATGCACCTGTCTTATTTGGGTATTACAGTGATCTTTTTCTCTGAAGCTTATGCAAATTATTTCCTCTTCTGCCTTGTTCAATTGATGCGCCAGTGAGCCTGGTAGGTCGGCATAAATAACAAATCAACGATGCGACTTATTTCTTCGTTGTCTGGTCAGTTACTGACTCTGTACAGATTAGGTGACCTAGCTCGGTGCTCGGGAACGGGACCTAAAATGCTTATTGTTCAGACTCGACAATACTCAGGACCAACCATGCATTGGACCTCTAATGCGCTCTTCGTTAAGCCATGTAATTCTGAACATATGTATTTATACCTTGGTAAAAATGAGGGAAAACAAATTCGTTGAGCCGAAAGAAGCTCTTGATGATCACTCAGAGTTCAATTCGCACAGGCCAATGAGGGATATGATGCATTGTAGTGGATACATATGAATAGTCGCTTACAAATTATCATGAACCTTGAGGCGACGGAGCAACAAGGTTCTTGGAGAGGAGAGTGATTTCGTTCTTTAAAGGCAAAGGCAACTGCGCTCACGGAAAATATGTGATTAGCAATAGAGGAATTGCATTTTCGTCAAGAAATCAGCTGCATAAATACTTTCTAATATTCTTATATCTTAATTGTTTAAAAAAAGAAGGAAATTGGGGAAGCAATCACACTTGTGCGAGCATAGGCCAGTTAGAGGTTTCTTTGATAACTTTTTTCCGTCAAGAAATGGAAGTGGGCAAAGTTGCTGGGAAGAACAGTCTACCTTCAGTTGTTCTTAATAAAAAGCATGGAGTATGTATTAATCCCAACAGTTCTTGAAAAAAGTAAACAAATTTTATTGCCATGAAGTAGAGAAGACGTATATAAATATTGCCAACCTATCTGTTCTCCTTGTCGCTGAACATAGAAATAATTTACTTTCTCGCTTGTTTTTCGTTAATCCCAGTGTTGAATAAATGATGGAATGTTAACACAGGAAATTTCATCGAATCTGTAAAATAATGGCTGAAATTATTTTACAGATTCGATAATTTCCATTCTCATAAGTTGTTCTTGCCCAACCTAATTCTTTCATATCTGGACAGTTTCTTAAGCTCCTTGTTGTGCTGTTTCTTAACCTTGAAAAGTTCTTCTTTAGTTTCATGCATGTGAACATATACCAAACTGTCGAGCTCTTCTTTTGCTGACAAAAGCTGTACCTGCTCGTTGTTGGCTAAAAATGCGGAAGATCAGCGTCAAATTAATGTCATAGTTTTCTTACATAATTACTTTAAAGAACTGTACCATTAATAACATAGAAAAGTAGACCAGATGTAACGTGGAAGGAACAAAAAATAAGAACTATAGTGTGACCTGGATTAACGTTAAAGATGATATCAAAACTAAAAAATTCACTAACATGATAAGCAATAACCTACTGAGGAAGTAATTATAACAAACAATGATAAAAGAGACTAACTCTTGTACGCTGAGAACAATTTTGTATGGTCATCATGTCAGAAACAGAACATATTTTTCGTGTTTAGGTCGAGTTATATAAATGTGGCAAGAAAATTGGGAGAGCCAGAAATAGTGCATGGCGGGAACAAATGCCCGAATGGCCAAGATAGCTACAGTTATTGCGAGTTCATCCGAGTTCCGACGAGCTTTTTTATTGACGGAAGCACGGAAAATATGTTTGCTATTTCTTTTATAAAACAACCTGCAGAACTAGTGTATGTGATTGTGTGAGCTTTTCATATTTCTATCTCGTTATAAAAACACTGCTTTGAGCAAATCGCTGCGAGAGTTTTCGAAATGTTATCGTGTAAATTAAAATTTTGTAATTTAATTTTTTAGAATTAAAATTGATAAGGAACTGCTTATGATATTGCAAAAGCTTTAAGTTTACAATTTTATAATTATAGAACCATGAAAACTTTATAAGTGAATTTTGAAGTAATAATATTAAAATAGCCAGTTCCCCTTACTACCTCAGCTGAATACAACTACCAGAACACTTTGCGCTTTTTTCGTTTTCATCCAAACATTGAATTCCCGAAGAAAATGCAAAGACAATAGCCCCAATTAACGTCACAAACAAAATTTCAAAGGACATTCTGGTAGTTGTATTCAGTAGGTGAATAAGGGGAACAAGGCCATTGATAAGGAATTTTTTATGTTCACTGTCTTTATACTTTCTTTTCGGCCTTGCCTCCGAGATATGTAAGTGATATCTTTTTGATACCTTTCCAAGTATTTCTGTGTAAAATTTGAGAATATTCTGTGAGTCATTTATGTTCGAACCGCTCATGTATCCAGGGTGCTAGGCCGCCATAGTTAGCGATCTTGCACTCGTTCACATGAGTTTACATATGTGAAATGATGTTTAACATTCTATAAGATATGGCGCACTGGAGAATTTTACAAAGAATTATAGGATATGGTATTGCACGAAACGTTTTCATACCGAGAGCTTGAATCCAAATTAATGCCACTGTTTTGTTGAAAAGCTTTCGCAACAGCCTTGCTACACTTATTAGATTCTTATTAAAACTCATCGTAAAAGTCATCCGATGTAACAACAGAAAGTGCACGATTTGCGACCTTGTAATAACTACATGTTACAACCACAACACTGTGTACTTACCTAGTGCGTTTACTTTAGCTCTGTCTCTGGCTCGCCTTATTGATTCCCACAGCGAACCAAGTAAGAATCCCACACCCAATAAAATGCCCGAAGTTATCAAAGCAGTTTGGAATCCCAAACTTTCAGCATCGAACAGTCCACTAGACCGTTCCAGAGTTTCGGACACTTCTGAAGGCTGAAAAGGTATTTGATAAAATTAAAAGCAGAGTACTACGTCGACAGTCTTCAACGATGTGTAAAAAGTCTTATTACATTGCTATCGCTACTTCCGGTAAAATGGTGCGTTTTAATTGGCAGAGACGCTCTGATTGCCAGCCATTAGTTTCCCGTAATGGACCGGTCCATTACGGCTCCATCTGCAAATTTATACAGTCTTTTTTACCCAGGTCTCTGTGCTTTTTATAAAAAATTTATTTGTCTGCTTTTCTGCTTAAAGTCATCCAAGAAAAGATTTAACCTGATCATAACCAGTTTTGTTTTCCTTAATCCTTTCCAACACGTATCTGAATCTGGTTTGTTTGTCTTCAAAGCTACTGGAAAATTTTCTCTCGTAAACTTTGTAGTATGTAGGGAAAACTTACTTCACAACAAAAACTAACTTTATTGGCACTGTTTTCATTTAAATGCCTAAATTATTGGTTGTTACTCGGGAATTCGCAGCAAATTGATATTTCTTTGTGCTCTGTGCATACGAAAGCGCTTGAAACGCAGTACGCATGTAACATATTTTTATCAGTATACTTTGCTTGTTTAAAACAAGCCATATAATAAACCTCTAAGGGCCTGATTACATGGAAAAAATCATCACGCTTTGGCAGAACGGGACATTTTGCCGAGACCCTAATCTCATGCTGAACCTCTTGTTAAAATCAATTTGCAATTACATGGAAAGCTTGTCTTGTCCCGGCTAAACAGAATACTTTTTACTGACGAGATCTCGCCTTTGATAAGGAGGGATCCTGCCCAGTGACGTGGTGGCCTATCGCCCTCTAGGGTGGCCATATCGTTTTTGGCGCCCATTCTCAATGACCTGAAAAGGTGTTTAGAAAATCCATTACCAGTAAAGACATATTTAAACGCATATGATTATTTGCTCAATATTTGAAGTCTTCAAATTGCAAGCTGATGCTTTGGAAAACTCATCAAAACCGCAACAAATTCCCCACACATTTAATAAAGCAACTTATTCCTATTTGCCTAAACGTTAACTTAAAAGACTTAAGTTTATATCAAGGCTTTTGTAACCTCAGGATCACCTCTGAATGACAAACCTTGAAACTTTGACCATTCAGAAATACGATTGTATCTACTATAAGCCTTTCGAAACTTGTTTAAAATAACTTGTTTCTTTCGTCTTTCTGATTCTAGCTCATTCTGTTGCTTTAAACTAGCTGCTATAGAACGTTCTTGCAAGAAAAGTGCTTCGGCAACTTTTGCATTCAGATGAGCCTCACTGGTTTCATGTTTCACCTCGATTTGGCTGACTAGACTTACCCCTAGATACTGTATCCGTAAAACGGAGATCTAGTACACAAAATAATCTGTCTTTGCTTAATGAATACATATTTGCGTCTTATGTTCTGTTTTTACAAAACACAATTTTGCGAGAAACGTTGGCAGTGGTTTCCCTGTTGTTTCTTTCACTAGCTTAAAATTGACTCGGGCGGTTAACATGAATTCATCTTTATTATTGTTTCCTTCTAATCTATGCTAAGTTTTAGACAAACTATAGTTGCTGGGTCAAAAGTATTATTCTGTTGGTCAACTGCAGCATTTGAATTCACTTGGCTGGGCGTTGAAGTATCCACGGCAATCATGTCCGAGACATTCGTTTGTATTTGAGGTACAGCTAACTCTACTGCATACTCCTGAATCTCTTCCGCAACATCACAATCACGATTTTCAGGATGTTCGTTGTCATTATATGCTTATACATATTGCAGCAAATTATGATCTTGGTCTGAGCCTGCGGAGTTTTCTGTTAGGATAACTTCTGTTCCAGTCTAACTCAGCTAAATTTTGGCTGAGAACTGTTTTGAGACTGAGAAATAATTAGGCCCTTATTAACCTCGTCCGCTTGGTCATCACTGGAAAATATCAGACTGTCAAGAACCTGGTCTGACAGTCTGATATTTTTAATATCAACCGAGGGCGCGGTCATTACGGACAGCGCCCTCGGTTGATAAGTTAACAGGAGTGAGGGAACAGCAGAAACTTGCTAGATAAGAAATTTCATTGAATGCCATTCGTTACTCGTTTCACTTCGACGATGGGCTTTTGCTCAAAACCCCTCTTTCTTATGTAGCAAGTTTCGGCAGTTTCCTAACAGTCTCGGGTTTTGATAAATTAAACGGAATCATTGATGGGCCGGGTCATCTTCAAGGGTTTGGTATGGAAAATTCCAGCAAGACAAAAGTCGTTTGGGTATTTAATATTTTATAAGTAAACGTAATGGCTTGCTTGCAAGTGCAATTTGGAAAAACACGCAGAAGGGATCAAGGTAGATCGTCCAGGTTAGGGTAGTCTTGAGAAAGACGGTTGGTAATTGACGTTTCGATAGCCTCAACGGTGGCCATCTTTGGAGTCGACTTTGAAGATGACTTCCGCAGAGGCTACAGAAACGTCAGTGATCAGCAGTCTTTCTCACGACTATTCTAACCTGGACGATCTACCTTAAACACGTGCTGATTCTTCCGGGCTGAAACCAGTGACCAGTGGCGTAGCCAAGGTCGGCCTGGCAAGACACGTGCCCGGCCAACCACGCAGGGGAATGACGTCATTGGATATCCCACTCTATATACTATATTGGATATCCCACTCTATTAGCACTTAAAAATGTGGATGAAGCGTTATCACGTAAATATATGATTAGACGGGTAAAATGCGTTCTCTGATCAGATATTTTACCATGGTGGTTGAAAATTATTATGGTGGTCTATTATCTTGGTCGAAAGCTCGATAATAAAATATCTGATTGGAAAACACATTTTGCTTGTCTGATTTATTAGTATTGATTATAATTTATAAACTTGATGTGCAACATTTATATTTTCATTAACAGTGTCTTGTGTGCATTCCTGAGGAACAGCTAGGTCAGAACTGGGCACAGTTGCTCTTCAAATGAAGTAATGGCATTTCAGGACCCAACAATTCAGAAACTTCCTGGGGGCCGTGTTCCCTCACCTCACAGAAAACTCGTGCTTCTCACTAAGCTGTCATCCCCCTCGCCAAATTCATTGCAATGTGCCTGTGCCCGCCCAAAACTAATGGGCCGGCTATGCCAGTGGTTCAAACCATTTTCTTTCTTATGCACAAGTGGGTTTTTCAAATACTATCAAAATAGTGCAAATCCGAAGGACTTGTGCCATTTGAGGCATTTGAAAACTCATGAATGTGTGTTTTTACAAATTGCACAAGAAACTATGCAATTAGCAATTAATAATCTAAATGAAAAAAGTAATACAGTGCCAAAAAAGGTAATTCAGAGAAAATTAGTATTACCTTTTTACCGCACTGTATGTATTACCTTGAAATTGCACTGCTCTCGTTGAATCAAAATCGTGATATTTATTCACGTATATTATCAAAAAAATGCCATCTCGTACCTTGACTGACTTGATATTTCTTCTTATTTCTTCAAACATATCTGCAGTTTCGACTTGCATGAAATAATTCAAGCATTTTTTCAGTTTTCTTGAATTTCCTGACCACACTATGCCATACACTGACGAGTAATCCAATACCTTCTTAATTCTCAAGTAAGGTTTTGACAAAAGAGTTTCCTTCTCACCAGCTGCATAACCATCTAGCAGAATCCCTTTCACTTCTCGGTTCACTAATGCTGAGTAAACCTCGTCAAATGTATTATAGACAACACCTAAAAATCGGACAAAAACTCACCATATAAAATCACAGCATATACATGTATATAAAAAATTTCGCAGGAAAGTTTGGTCCTTATGGGAAACGATTCGGTGGCATTTGCATCAGACAGAGCAATGATAACGTGGCCAAAATTTGAACCAAAACCCAAAGCAAATATTATTGAGGTATTGACCACATAGAAAGACATTTTATAATCCTTTCGTTCACTCTCGTTTACCTCGAATGCTTTTTTCAAGTTGTTCAGAATGACCAAACTACAAAACTTAGCTTTCTATAGAGAGCGCTATAATAATGCTGAAAGTGACCTCGATGGCTTAATCATGCTGATTTTTTTTAACAGCCAAAAAGTTTTCAAATCGGGTAGTTTGAATTTTGGATACTTTCAAATGTTGTGATGTTCTGATGTAAGTCTGCCAGCTATGATCACATATAAGGCCAAACGATTCAACCATACAGCTAAACGTAAATAAAAATATATGACATTACAATCTTTTAATGCTTCCTGAAATCCATATCTGTCAACTAACCTATTTTTCTTTGTGGGGGAAGGCAGAAATTATTCGACTCTTTACAATATGTTCCAAAACAATGATATAAATTAGAGTACTGTGTAGGCAGCGTTGAATGCCAAAAGAACTGACGTTTCCAGCCAGGCCCTTCGTCAGAGTGAAACTTAAAATGATATAAAATACAAAATATATAGGTGGTATTTTTATGGGTAAAAAATCACGTGAAGCAAAAAATAGATTTTTATCATTTTACGTTTAACTCCGAACCTGGGCCTTCGCTCGAAACGTCAGTTCATCTTCTCATACGTTTTGCAGGTTCCATGTTCCAAAACAATTCTATGGTTTTACGCACACGTGACATTTCATCATCTTACCATAATTTCATGTACGAAAACACCAAATTGCATTGTTTTAATGTATAGTCTGCCAGGATATTAACTCTAGTCTTTTAATCCAAAAGAAAGATTAACCATGACGATTAAAGTAAACGGAAAACCAGTGCAGAAATTACCACGTGACCTCGAGTTTCCCCACCTTTGCTGTTTACCGTTAGTACGTGGAAGTGAGCAATTTCGTGTTTGCAATCGACGCAAGAATTCTTTTCTGTTTTTTACCAATAATTTACTTGATCCTTTAAGAAAACTTGGAGAGAATTATCTCTTAATAGTCACTTAAGAGAAAGCCCAATCACATTTCAGATTAAGCATCACAAATGCTGTCTTCGACAGCATTTGTGATTCCAGCATTTGTTGATTTTTCTAATAGGGCAGGCGGGCAGTGTTTCATTAGTTATTTAGCATGAATAACCTTTAAAAAGTTTGCATAGGAAAATATCAGACAAGTCATTGTAGATTCAAACTTCCGGAAAACGTCCCTTACGAAAATTTCACATGATCTTGCACAAATAATATCATGTCATCATATGTAATAAGATTAAATGCTTCTCAAACTCATTAATAATTCATAAAGCAAAAACAAAAGAAATACATAATTAATCAGTATTTAGAAATCGGAGGAAGATTACTGCTGAATTTTGCCTATATTCGGCTGGATTTTCGCCTAAAATACTGGTTCGTTTGAGAAGTAATTTCAAAAACTCGTTAAGTGTTCTTCCTCCGATTTCACAATACCTCGAAACTCGTTGAAAAAAACAGTCGGCTTGCTCGTACAAATCTTTCTCACCGAACGGTCAAGTAAACAGCGTCGAGATGCGGACTTAAAGCCGACAAAATGTAAAAATGGTGTACAGATTAAAAAGAACGTGTCTATGATTTTTAAATTCACTGTTAGCCGGAACTAAATCACAAACGTGGTGTTATACAAAATTTCTTTTTGTACAACATACAAGCTTTGAATGAGTAATAAACAAAATACGAGATTAATAATATTCACCATTTTCATTGACTTTGCCATTCAATCTCAGACCTGTTCTGTACTCCGGTGAATCGGTAATAGCAGCAACCTGAAGCAGGATACAAAAATGTCCCATTTATCATGACGTACTGGACTGTTAAGATGTTTGTGTTAAACTAATCCCAGTTTATGTAACAAAATTATTTTTGTCCACTACTTGCGTGAAAACATGTTTCTATAAGTCTGTATGTATGGCTGTATTTTGTGCGTGTGCGCACGCAAGAAAGTGACGCTGAACACAGGTTTCCTTCACTGAATGAGTTCAACAACAAAAACCGCTGCATTGTGCATGGTATTACACAGGCTTGGACTGGCCATTGTGCCATCGTACAATGGAACAATAGTCAGCCATTGTTCTGTGGCGCGGTGGCACAATGGCTAGTCCAAGCCTGGTATTCCACAAAAGCAAACTGTCAACCTAGTGTATTTATTCAAGGTGTCGCAGTTGGAGCTGGAATAGCTCGGCAAAAGCCGCATAATTTTTTGTCAAAAGAAAAATTAAATTCTCATAGTTTTTAAATTTAGGCTAATGCACAGAACGATAGATATCCACATTGGTTATTCTGTATCATGGTCCTCGCTGATAAGTACGTGTCAGTTATAACTATTTCTTTAACACAAGTTTATTTAAATTTAGTTTCATACATGTATAATCCAAATTTTGTTTACATATATTTTATGACAGAAACTAAAGATTACTTTGGTTGTGTTTCAGTACTTCAGAACGCCCTCGGAGCTGTTCAGATTATGGAAAAATGCATTTGGCTTCCTGGTCGTAAATTGAACAAGACTCTGATTTAGGCACTAGATGTTTTGCCTTTTGGTTGGTTTCCCTCCAAATTGACAGATTAACCATCTTCTTTTTCAAGGTGTGAGTACAACTAGTGATAAAGATATTACTCAAAACTGAAGTAAAGTATTATTATTTACAATGCCCTTTATTTTTCGTATTTCCTTTACCCAGAAATGGTACAACTTTGTAACATACCTTGGTCCCGTAGACAATTACATCTTGACCAGCAGAAGCGAGCGTAGTAAACGCTATGGTTAAAGTTCCAGTTGTGATACCGGTTATGACAAGACCAAAAAGAATCCAGACGATGGCAAATATTCGACCAGTTTTGGTGACAGGAGCGCGGTCGCCGTATCTAAAGAGGAAAAAAACTGAAAACTGTGGAACACTAGTTTATTCCTGCCAAAACAATTAAATTATTTTCTCTAATTTTGATGAGATAATACAGCGTATATAGTTATTGTAAGGACTCTCCCGGAATATAATTTAGACTTATCTTCAACCTTGATAGATTATGAATGTGTACATTGGCCATACATATTTCATAGGCCGCCCACCAGACTAGATTCCGTTATTGCTAAATTTAACATACACTTATACCAGCAATGCGCATTTCGAAGCTATTTAGAAAACCCAAAGAAATTACCCTGGGTCCAATATGCACTTTTCACTGAGGGCGAAATGATTTTTACGGTTGCCTCAGTCAACGTGTTTATACATTCTCCTTCATAAACGTGGCTGGAGTTTGGCATCCAACTTCGTAACACAAGTTTGGCTATTGGACGTTATACTTAATTTTGCGAACTGACGTATGACACCATCAGTATCGAAATTTTTTGACCATTGTAAGATATGAGGGCCAGTCACTGTTTCGGGGAAATAGATTGAAAATACGGAAAGTACCCTGTATTTAGTCAAATCTGAAATCAACTACTGTGATCTTTGGTTTCTCATGGACAACAAATTTGACTAATCTTGCATCTACTGTTGTGATTTTGAAAGGTTAGAAATGAGGAAAAGGCGCCTTCCTATGCACAGAATTCTGCCGAAGCTCGACTTGACGATTTTGCTCACTGTCTCAATTCAGCAGATGCAGCAGTCTCTATACTACCGCTTCCAAGGACTATTTTACAAGTGATCGCGAGAACAATGATGTCATCTCTAAAAATCAAATGAATTGTGCTTAATTTAGTACAAATGGCCAAAGCTAAATATTGAGAATGATAGGTGAACGTTCGTCAAGCTCTATCCTCAGAAAAACGATTTCTGAGCCCTGGACGGGACCGAACCTGCAACCTTCTGATGACCGGTGAGACGCTCTAACCATTGAGCTACCAACGTTCATCTATCATTCAAGATATTGCCATGCTCCCACATTTCCAAAATATATATCTCATCAATAACATTATTAACATATGGTGACTTCCACCAAGGTCGTATGACACATATGTCGAACTTGCATCTTAGATCATCATCTGAGCCTTGGTAGCTCAATGGTTAGAGCGTCTCACCGGTCATCAGAATGTTGCTGGTTCGATCCCGTCTGGGGCTCACAAATCATTTTTCTGAGGATAGAGCTTGACGAACATTCATCTATCATTCAAGATATCTCCAAGGTCCCCATTTCCACTCTACGGATGTATAAGGATAACCGATAGCGTTAAGCAATGCCCGCCGCTCGAGTAGTGGTTTGAGCACTCTGGTCCCTTATCAATCCAAGTTCGTTCCGAGCTGCACTGATGAGCTGTAGTACAGCGAAATGTACGTCTGCAGATTGAACATATATATCTCACTGTATATTGAGAGTAAGGAAAACAATTGAAGACTGGTATGCCAATAAAAAGTTAAGTTACTCACCCAACAGTTGTCATGGAAATGTACGCCCACCAAAACCCCTCTGCACATCCTCTGAAAGTAGTTTGTGGAAAATGTTCGGGATTTGATCGGAATTCCTGAAAAATTTCATGTTATTCTGTCTTATGATTCGTATGCAATCTGAATTAATCACAAGTAGGAAAATCGTCTGTAGTGTTACATGTTAATTACGTGGAACATATCGTATGCTGCGATCACCTATCAAAAAGAACAACCACGAATTTATGATACAAGAATAGGAAACTCCGTAGACAGTGATAAATAAGGTAAAAAGTTCAAAGGTTGATAACTGCGGTGAATTCTTTGAGATCAGTCACGATAGCTATCAATTTTTAAAACTTTAACCTTATCATGAATTTATTTATTTAAGGAAAAAACGTCTCAAAAAGCACGCGCTCTGAGTGAGCGAAATCCGTTTTTCTATATTCAATGGAATAATAATGATAATAAACATACTATCAACCAAATGATCACTCCAGACAGTGTTGCAAATACGAATGTTAGAAGGACAACTGGCCATGTGTCGAAAATGGAGATAATCAATGCTTTGACTAGTGAGTCCGTTTCTTCTGAGATCACTATGAAGACGTGGCCAGGAGATTCGATGAACGGTGTATATGGATACTGGTTTTTGTACAGATCTTGTGTCTTCCAGCCGTATACAGGAAAGGAGATGTCAGTTTCATTATCAATCTGCTGTTTCAAAAGATTCTCGCTTTCTTGCTGGGCTGGATAATCTCTTGCATTTAAATTGAAGTCAATATACGATTCGCCGTTCCATTGCTGACACGTCTGACAACAGTATGACACGGCACTTTTAAGTAATGGTGGAAAGATGCCAGCAATGCCGTCGGAAACTGAGTAATTCACGTATGGTGGATAGTTAAACCAGTTTGTAGTAAGCCTTTGATAGCAACGGCAAGTCTCTGAAAACAAAATCGGAGGAATAATAAAGCTTCAATATACTTTGTATTGATAACATCGCAAAACAGGTTTATGCCACACTAGCAAAATAACGTATCAATAGAAAGGAGAAGAACAAGAAAAAGGAAAAAGGAAAGAGAGGACAATAGGAGAAGGAGAGAAAGAACGAAAAAAGGAAGATAAGAGGAGGTTAGTGGAAAGGGAGTAGGAAGGGAGTGAGTGGAATATAGAAAGCAAAAGTGAAGGAAATGAGGAAGGAGACGGTGAAAAAAAAGAGAAAAAATAAAAGGAAAAGGGAAAGAAGACAAGGGGAAGGAAAATGTGCATGTAAACGAAAAAAAAATGCAAACGAATCGGCAACAAAAACAAAAAAACAAAACAAGAACTAAAAACAAATAAAAAACAAATTAAAAGTAGTTAACTATGAGGGCTTTTCCGGGATTTTAAAATTCTGGAGTCTTCAAATACACTGGGGCTGAATTTGAACCACTACAAAAAAAAGAACGCTTGAAAATTAACTAAACAGTTATAGACTGGTGGAAAACAGACCGTCTTCAATGAATAGTATGTGGCTAATATTTGAAAAGCTACTTTCTATTTCTGGCAAGGATTGCGTAATATTGTCTTAATCAGTTGTGAAATGTGAAGGGACTTAGCTTTGAAACAAAAGAACTTGCTTGAAAAAAATCAAATTTACTGAATGTCAAAATATTACATGTATCCACTGCTGTCACGCTCCCAAACCAACTTGTGAAGAAAACTCTTCAAATTGACAAAACAATGAAAGGAAGTTAACAGTTTTGAATTGATTTACATGATAAGAACAAGTCAACGCTGTGTCCAAAGCTGTGATCAAATTCAAATTCTCTTTACCACAGCTTGATACGATCTTTAAAGGGATCAAAGGATCTCAAAATTTAAAGTATGCATGGAGGGCAGCATGAAAAATATTTGGTGAGTTTTGTAAACAAACCAATTTTTATTTGTCAAACTGATACAGCGCTTACATAAACAATACGTTATGTCAATTTCTCAATGCATGGGAAATTGCATAATGACGGACATAGTAAACATGAATATTTTAGCTTCGACGAGCACATGATCTCTGAAAGAGCAGACGTAAAGATGAGTCAGAAAGATGTCTGATTTGTCTGACTTTTGTCAACCAGTCAGAGCTGATTAATTGATATCACAAGCTAACAGACCATGCATCACGTTAAATGGCTGCTGTTGTTGTGTTGACAGTAAAAATGTTTGAGAACTGAAAACGACAGTTAATGTTAGAATTATTTACGAAATAATTTAAATGATACAAAAGCGCCAATTTATGGGCTGGGTAGAGCTTGACGCAATTATCTTTCAAATGTATGTGTCTGAATATATATATGATTCTTTTGAACTTATATTGTGGTCTTATGTTTCCGTACCTGCATAGGTTGCAATCCGTGGCCCATCTCCACCGTTTGTAAATGCTGAGACTTCAATTCGATATTTTGTAAAGGACTCCAGCGAATTCAGAACAACAGAGAGTGTATCGTTCCCATCAACAACTATTCTCTGTTCTGAGAACCCTTCGACATTTTCCAGTCCAGCATTAACCGGTGTAGCGATCACAGTGTAACCACGGACTACCCCATTTTCGAATCCTCTTGGAACTGGAAGCCATGATAATGAGATGCTGTACGGCGTACTACGACTAATAGCTGTTATATTTTTTGGTGACTTACTGGGTGCTAAATGAAATAAAAGGGACTAAATTAATTTAATCCGGGCAAAAACCCTCGGGCATCATGTGGGAGTGGCTGGTATTGATACACACTGCCTTTATAACACGATTTTCACAGCGAAGGATTGGTGGCACTGACAGAAGAATTTACTTACACCTGTTCATTACCAGGAGCCTATCTACATCTAGAATGGAGTGAAGCGTAGGCATTTTCTGAATCAATGTATAAAATGTTTAAGCTAAGGTAGTACTCAATAGAGCTTATGCATTTAGTCCCCAGAGACTCAAATAACGAAGGACATAGATGTCATGTTGGTGTACCTCACATAAGATGATGATGATATATTCGTGCAGAGATATTTTAGGAAACGTGCACGATCTAACGAAAAGATAGTTTGCAGCGATGTTATTTCAGTTTTAAATAAACCAAAATGTATAAGATTAAGACTTAAGTCAATAAGAATAAGGAAAGTGAAAGATGAGACGAGACAAGTAGAGGAAGGAGAGAATTAAAATAAGGCAAGCGGAACGGAAGTGATATTTTCATTAAGAGGTTTATGTTTACTGATGAGGAGACTTTCTTTCATAAGTAATTCATGGGATAAATGGCAAGAAGAAAGAATAGAGAAGTCATGAAAGAAGATGGAGTGACTAGTTTCGGTTGAATGTGTGAGAATGCTAGAACGTAAAGGATGCGAAACTTTCTTGCCAGTCAAAGACGAAATTCCCATGTGTTCATAATATTTGGATCTGTTGATTACTTTGAAAATGTTGCACGTCGTCAACGAAACGTCAGTGAACTTCTATTAAACTTTATCCGTGTGTTTGTCTAATTCCTGAGTGTGATGACATTACATCTTCGAATTTTGAGAATTTTCGCCCGATAAATCTGTAGTGAACATTTTAAACATTTTAAACAACAAAAATGATGAAAGGGGTACTGAATTTAACCCAAAAACAACACTGAAATGTCGTATGTGAAAGTTGAAGCCACAAGTATTCCGCTCGATGTCTTGCCAGTTTCAAGGAATAAGGTCATATAACAATTAACGTTTCAGAGCAAAGCCAATGATTTGTTTTGACAATATTTAAAAGTTTCCGGAGCAAGTTTTCTTTAAAAAAAGGAGTTTAAGCATACTTTATATTTTAAGCCTCGTTTTCCGGTTGGGTTTTTATGACACGAGCAGTACTTGGCACCAGTTGTGAATTTAGCACGGCTCTGTATGAAAAATGTTGCGGTTAGAATGTTGGCAATCAGGCAAAGTCTTATGTTTTTATCATCAAAGTGAACGATTTTGGTTATAACAGCCGAAAGAAGCCAGAGATTACTAAGGGAATTAAATACAAAGATGGTAATGGACTAAAACTTTTTGAGTGAACTCCTTGACAGCGTGAGCATCAATAGATATCAACACTAGAGTACTACACAGTCTTACCACTGAATATAGAATTAAAAGTTTAAATTTTGTCAAATGAAGTTTTAAGTCAAATGAATGCATATGTATCAAAGACCAAAATAATGGGCTGAGAATAAACACCATTTTTACACTCTCCTTTCTTTATTATTATTTGAAAATTATTATTCCACTTACCGTTTTCCGTTGTTCTTTCATGTTCTATACACACAAAACCTCTTCCGACCTTCGTGTACGCCGCTACCTCAACGCCATATAATGTCCAATTTTTCAGGTTGATTAAATTTGTTTCAAGGACAGTCGCTGAGAACGTCATGTTTTTCCTGTCATGAGAAGTTGCCATCTCATAATATTGCAAAAAATATTGGACAATTTCTCCATTCTCGAATCCACGTGCAACGGGTTTCCATGATACAAATAGAGACATAGGGCCAGTTGCCACAATACTAAGATTAGAAGGAGGAGCTTCAGGTTCTAGAATAATGACGATAGTGGACAGATTTAAAATGAAAATTGTCATGAACGTAATTTTTTTGGTTAAAATTTTGATTATTCTGCACGTCACTGACCCATTCAGAGTCAGACGATTGAAAATCAAGATATCCCTGGTGGTCCACTTGGAACCATAAAGTGCATTATTGTTTGTGGCAACCTTTGCTGGTAATGCCTATCATAACAAGGTTTCCACACCTTTTGCATATTGTTCATTACCAGAAAATATGCTATCATTAACGCCAACCTAAAACTCATTATCGCGAAAATACATTCATTTTATTGAATCGAAATTTATTAACGCTTTTGTCTTGTTCACTTAATATTTTTTGCATGAAAAATAACATTCATTAGCACCGACAAGCAACATTTGCATGAAATGGCTTTCAATAGTGCCAACAGATGACCATTAACAACATTCTTCTATACATTAGGGAGAATAAAATTTCACCTACGCACGACGTTTGTGCAGTATGTTGCATGGTCGATTTAGGGTTATATGAAATCCTAACATGCAATTTCAACGAGTTTTAGTTCGCAGTTCTTTGCTAAAACACACCAACTTTCATGTTTTCGCTATTAAAGCTTTCATACAGTGCTGCCGCGTACGTAAGCTTCGATCACGAAATTTTTTTTGTCTAAGACGTGAAAGTTGATGTGTGTTTGCAAAGTGTTTTGAACTAAAGTTGGTAAGCAGCTTGAAATATACAACTCAGGGAAAATGTGGTATGACGATTAAATTTTAAAATAACCGTTTACACCTTTTGCTGTTTATTACCAGAAAATATATTATCATTAATGCCAACCTCAATCTCGTTAACGCAAAAATACATTCATTTTATTGAATCGACATTCATTAACACTTTTGTCATTTCAATTAACATTTTTGTATAGAAAGTCACATTCATTATCGTAGATACGCAACCATTTGCATCAAGGGGCATTCTATAGTGCCAACAGACGACCATTAACACTATTCTACTATATATTAGGGGGAACAAAATTTCATTTACGCAAGATGTTTCCCCGGTCTGTTGCAGGGTCGATTTAAGGTCGTATGGAATCCCGAAATGTATAAAACACAATGGAATAAAACTATCATAAGTCGCACACAAACTGAATTCGGTCAGACAGTTCGAACCTCTTTTATTTTGCCAATATTTCGATAACTGTTTTGCTATGTAAAATCCTCTGCTGACCACGTTCTGCTCGGCTGAGCCCTTTCAGTTCAGAACTGTCTTAACTCACAACATTGAATTATGCAACTGAAGACAGTTGTCCAGCCTATTGCAGGGACAAAATAGAATCTTAACATGTATTTTAGTTCACAGCACTTGGTTGACACATATCAACTTTCATGTCCCAGAAAAAAAACAAAACAAAAAACAACTGTTTTGCGGCTAAGATAAGCTTCGTGATGAATGCTTTCGTGCAGTCCAGTACTGCCGTGTATTGTAAGCTTTGATTACAAAATATGTTTTGTCTAATTTCAGAATCATCCTCAGAGATATATGAACAGAAAATTTTCATGATTATCTGACACTGCCGAAGTTAACTGAAAAATGTTGACTCGAGCAAGATTTGAACTCGCACCTCCGGTCCGCCCCTCTACCTGTTGTCGGATCGGTATCTCGAAGGTGCGAGTTCAAATCCCGTACCAAGCAGTGCTTATTTTGGTCTACTCTCAAGCCCGTTTTCCACTTCAAGTGTTCCATTCCGAGACGTTTCGGAGCATATCGCCGAGAATGTGCAGTTGCCTCCAGTGTAGCGAAGCGTATTGATGAGCATGCGCTTTTACCAAGACCATTTTGCATCACTTGAGCAACAAGCATACTCGACGGTTCGCAGCTCCTGTAGTTTAGCAACGTTTCACTAACGTTACGATTGAAAAGAAAAAACACAAAACAAAGGAAAAACAAGCACTTACTAAATTCCAATGTTGTGTTTGAAGATGGAAGACTCTTTACCCCTTCATATATTGTTACTCCAGCAACATACGCACGATATTCGGTGTCTGGCAGTAAGTCATTCAGAATCACTGAATAAATATTGTAAGATACTGTAGTATTCTTTATCGTCGTGTCTCTCGGGTTGTCCAATGCTTGGTAATAAATCCGATACCATCTCAACACACCTTTCAAGTCATCATACTTTGGATTATAAATCCAGCCCACGCGAACTGACCACGCATCTAATGTGTAAACGCTGATGTTGTCAGGAGCCATCGGAGGAGCTAAGCAAAGTTTGCATAACCAAGTTATAAAATTCATAAGAAAGTTATAGACTACAATAGAATAGGTTTTAAGGTAAAGCAAAGTTACACTATTAACAATGAGATTATTTTGACCAGTGCAAAACCCGAAACAAATATCATACAAAAATTAAGAGCCAGTAATCTTACTGGTTTAGTATTACTCATTCATTTTTGTTACTTTTTGAACTTTTTTATTATGAAGAACTAGGTAAAGCATTGTTATCATAGGCGTAGGAACCAGGGAGGCGCGGGGGGCTGGCACCCCCCTAATAATTCGGTGGCCAGATAAGGTTATCACTAGGTTATCAGGTTATAGGTTATCACTTAATTAAATAACATTTTGAATAATATTTTCTAACCCTTAAAATTGTCAAAAATCTCTCCCAAAATGCGAGAAATGGCCTTTCTGAGACTCTAGAATTTCAAAATATTCCAGGGGAGTATGGCCCCGGATCCCCTAACTGAAACGCCTCGCGCCTTCGGCGCTCGCAACCCTGATTTCCCAGTAGTCTATTAATTTCAGTGCTCCCTATATAAAAAAACATCTCCTACGCCGCTGGTTATTGCCGGAAAAAACCCAGCCTTATTGCCTTACTCGCCACTACTCGATATCTATCGAACATTAGTAGAAACTTAGTAGAAACTTAGTCGAGTACTATTGCAAATGCTGCATTGTAATTGGCTACGCTACTCGTTATCTATTCGTCGATAAATAGCGATTAGCGAAAATGGCTTCCACCTCTCGTTTTTGTGAAATTTCTGAAGACGAAATAGAATGCTTACTTGAAAGTGCAATCCCAAAGAAGACGAAAAAAGTTCTTTGCAAAGTGTGTTTCTACTAAAACAATTAGATTATTCGAACAATCAGATAATCTAATTGTTGATTAGACAACGAGTAAAGTACGTTGCCCATCAGACTGAAGCATTTAAATTAAGGCCCATTTAGACCTTGCGACTATCGTGTGCGATTGTTCGCTTTGATTCATACGATTAAGTCATTGGAGTGTTCAGCACCTATTGCTACATTAGCTGACAAATAGTGAACAGGAATTGTGCTCTTGAGAGAAAAATGCATACACTAAAAAGAACAATCACATGCGACAATCTTAAATGGTCAGACAAAACTGGTTTGAGCGCAATATGTTGTGTGCAGCGGGCATGAATTATTTGATACAACCGTTTCGCGCAGCAATGCCAACTGAAAGGCTTCCAACTTACGTTCTTCGTCCGTCTGTTGAACCACAGCGAATGGTACACCATACCCAACACTTGTGAATGCTCCAACATGGACTGTGTAGTTCGTAAAAGCTTCAAAGCCTGTGATAAGCATTGAATGTTGAAATGGCCAACGTACGAATTCTTGCAATAAAGACGAAGTGGAATTAAATATTTGAATTTTATAACCAAGAATGATTCCATTTCGAAATTCCTCTGGCACTTCACCCCATTTTACACTTAAACTTGTCCAGTTTACAGCAGAAGCAGTAATACTATTGGGACCAGCGCCTGGAACTTTAAGTTGAAAAAAAAATTATGATAACTTAATAAGTTAAAAAGAATCAAATCAAAATTCTCCCGCGAGCCATGCCTTCTGTACATAAGCGACGAAAACGTCACAGCTAACAGAGCTATACATAATAGTGAAGCTAAGCCATAGCAACTGGTAATGCTATACAAATTTAAAGAACAATTATTAACCGACACTGAGGTGAATGGTTGTCTTAGCATATACTTCACATAATTGCTTTAACATATTTTTTGTTAAATTTTTAAAACAATTTTACGAAACTCAGTCGGTTTGTTGCCTATTCGGCGGCATTTGTAAACAAAACATTTTGAACACATCCTCAGTGCATTTATCGCTAAAAAGTAAAAGAAATACATATCTTTGGATACTTTATTGCCAAATATAGTTGCTTTTTGGTATTGTATGGCACGGCGACTTCGTTTATGTAAAAAAAGTTCTTCTTCCGTAACTTAAACAAAACGGGACGCCATCTTGTTGTACTCTGAGGTGAATAGTGCAGGATGTTCCGAGATAGGGGAACCAATCAGATTGCACAAAAACACTATTCACCTGCGAGGTATATGCTGATATTATCTATATGTATAGCAACTGGATCATGCTATCCAAATATAAAATTATGTACAACATTTAGATATCAAGCAAAACTTGTTCATAACATTACTTTGGTGCTATTTCTAGTCATGCTTACCATCTCTACTACACTGACCACTAATTCTTGCATTTTATATAGTAACTATTACGTAGGTGAATGTATATTGCTTGATACCAAATATCGTTGATCATTTTAAATTTGTATACTATGACTTGTTGCTATACTTAGGTAATAGTAAGTTTGCATACCAAGACTAGTTGCTATGCTTAGCTTGCCACTGGTTATATTTAGAGACTTAAATACAATTGTAGATATTATGATAACTGCATTATCACCCATGGCTGCAATATTGCGCTGGAAATGAAGCACGGGTGATCAAACTAAAGATCCGTATTCTTGAAGGCAAGGTAGGATCGAAATATTGTGGGAAAATCGCACAGAACAGTATAGCAAAATACAATGGTAGTTAGTGTCGTAACTTGTATAACCACGTTGGAAATACACATTTTTCTAACCATGCTGACATTCCCCAGCAAATCAACCTCCTTAACCAAACTTTACAATAATAGTCTACAAGGTTCCACAAATCATACTTACCATCTTCAGCCGTTGAACAGGTGATACTTTCACTGAGATTTCCTCCACCAACTCTTGTTAAACCTTGCACACGAATAGTGTAATTGGTATACTTCCTTAAATCACGTAGAACGACGGAAGAATTTTGGAATGATACACTGACATTCCATGTATAGTGGAAACCATTTAGTTCTTCATAAAAGACTTTGTAACCGATAAGAACACCATTCATATCTTCTGGAGGAATAACGTTCCATTCCACAAAAATGGCAGTTGAGTTCACCGTTGAAGCTTTGACATCGTCAGGCGGCTGACTTGGAACTAAAAACGAACCCGAGATATAGTGAAAAGAAAAAGCACAAATCCAGAGGATCGGACTTTATACCGATAATAACCGCGAGATATACACGTATTGTATTTTGCACTCTTTTAATGAGTTGGAACAGAACTTGAAATACTGCTTGATATGGCTAAAAAGAAGACTTCGATCTGTAACGTTTCTTGTGTCACATATCAATAATTAATAAAGAGAAGACGAAAGAAATGGGTGCCTTATAGTTGTAGTATATCCGGTACAGAATTGCTGTAATTTACATAAAGTTTTCTTTCAGTTCTAGATGGCGTTGTATCGGACACGCAATCCCTCGCCTTCGGCTTGCGCTTGCATATCCGATATGACACCGCCGCTCATACGAGAAAAATAGCACTTAAAAAAAAAACTTTTACATAAAATAGATCACCTTATTGAATTGTACTTCTAACCAAAATATCGTTTGGCCGCAGGCTTCAAGTTATCTCAGGCTAAGTGTACATACATTTTTGAACCTCTGGATCATTTACAGATCCCTCAATCATTTCGAAAAATTCTACACTCGAATCCTCAGCATGGTTCTTTAAGATATTTGAAATTTGTTATTGTGCAACCCTTAGCTAGTTCATTGAAAGATGAGCAACGTAAAAAGGAAATAAGCAACAACAACAACAACAAATGTACCTGATTCATCGGTGGAAACTGTGATAGGATCGGTAGCAGGTCCGTCCATAAAATTATAGGCAGTAACTGTAATTGTGTAATTTGTATATCTTGTTAATCCCGTAATATTTATGTGAAATAAATCGTTTTCGATCGACCGTCGACGGCGTCTGCTCGACTGTCCTAAGTCTTCAGGAACATCCACATCTAATTTTTTAGATGACGCGTTTCCCACTTTGGTCTCATAATATTCCACAATAAAACTATGCAGCTGAGATCCCCAGTATTGTCGAGGTGGAGGGCGCCATTCGACTCTTAGGCTGGTAGAGCTTGTGTTGTACGCTGTGAGGTTCAACGGAGCGTGGCTTGGAGCTAAACACGGGAAATTGTCCAAACAATATCAGTATCAATGATAATGATAATAATAATAATAATAATAATAATAATAATAGCTAATATTTATACGGATTAATTCGTTCAGAATAACAGAAGTCTGGTATCAATCGAGGACCTGTCCAGCGATTTATACCTAGTTTAAAACTACAAAATATAACACTAGAAGAAAGTGAAACCTAAAAGATTAAATAACTAGAGTATCTAAAAAGTATATAGCACAAAACACTAAAAAAAGCCAAATTGGGATAATGGCATAAGAATATTAAAAACAATGACAGTTAAAACAATAAAACGATATCCGTGGTAATTAATTTGTGAATGGAAGAACGAATGAATGGATCAAAGTACGAGTAGATGGACGGACGAATGAACTAACCATGAACGAAGGAATGGGAAGACGAACATACGAATTAACGAACGAACAAACGAATGCATGAAATCTTGTAACGAGCAACAACATTAAATCATAATATTATGTGAAAACTGGATAATATAAAAAATTATAGAATCTAACTTTTCTCATCAACTTTTCCACTAAAAAAACGACTGCCAGGAGTATATTTTGACATATTTCGTTACAAGTAATTCTTGTCATAATTATTTTAGAAAATATTTTAAATATTTTAAGCTTAAATAGCATTCTTTTTCTCAATTCATTGTAGACAAGTGGGTTGTCAAGGTTTTCTAGCATCAAACAAAGTTTAACAGACAAATTTAACTAAAAGAGTAAATAAGCAGTAGCTTATTAGTAAGCAGCAGCTTTCTTTCCCGTGCAAAGAAGACTTCTATAGTTTTACTCTAACCAACGTCAGATTATTTTATCAAAAATGGACTGCTATAAAGGCAGTTCTGAATCGATTCACAAAATGTTTGACGATAGTACTTGGCCAGAGTCAAATGACAGACAATTTTACTCGTTTAAGGGAGACTTCTGTTTGGGAAAGACTTGAAATGTTTCAAATTTACAGTCTCCATCGTCGTATTGTTCAATATACAGTAAGGTAGAAAGTTTACCTGCACTAGTCAATAAAATTTCGTATTTAAACCTAATAGCAAAGAAGGATAGAAACTTTCGAAAGAAACGTGATATGCAACTAGACCAATGGCGATTAAGTTTTAATAGACAATGAAAAAAACGCAATATATATATTTTAACAAAAACTTAACGATTACACTCTTTTATCGTTTTATTCGTTTAGATTCTTTATGTACATCTTAATCAAATCAGTACATCACGTTTGGGAAATTTTTCATCAATAGAAAATACTGAACGATACGCAGTTTGTGCCTATGCTTTGAAAAAATTTAGTTACAGAATTGCTTGCAGGCTTTTCACTCTCAGGACAAAATAATGAACATAAGACATGGAAGTCGAAAGATGAGCTCATTTATGCAAAACAGACTCTTTAAGCAGGGTGTTTTGATAGCTTATCCAAATATTTTATTAACTCAAAGATTTAAAATTGGAAATACCGGTTGTAGTACATCGCTGATAAGTATTTGAGGAACATAGCACTAATAAATAATATTTCTGAAGAGGGCTAAACTATACGCGATAGTTCATTTTCAGCTCTAATATGTCAGATTAATCGTTCAAGTGTAGATAAACGGACTTTCTCTGTAATCCTACGTATTATTACCAATGGCTTGGTGTCCGATGTTCGCAAAAAATTCTTCTCAGAAATCGCCAAAATGCACTTTTAACTTGCCAATATAATTTTCTTGAGGATCATTTTCACAGACCTCTCTACATTACCATTCTCTTTTCAAAAAGATCCAGATCCGCCAGTGAGCACTGCAGCAAGGTTTTCAGAGAAACAAGAAAAGCTTTGAAAAACATTTCCAAAATATAAAAATAATTGTTGCGTTCGTAACGTCGTATATCGTCTTACTTACCAACACCACCACTCATTGCTTGAACAAATTCCCATCTTCCTTCCTCTTTCAAAGTTGTTATCCGTGCGGTCACGTTGTATTTCTTTAGAGATCCAAGATCATGAAACACAATGAAGTCTACCGGCGTTCCCATGCGCGTGCAATTTTTTGTTCCATTAAAAGCTGGCTGAATACAAACTTCCAGATGTACAAAAAATTGATCATTCGTTTCTGCGACTATTGGTGTCCATGTGACGTTAAGAGCGGTGGGGTGGACCTGTAGTGCACGTAAATTAATGCGGTTTGGCTTTTCTAAAATATGGATGATTAAGCGATTATCAGTTGTAGCTAAAGTTGCATAATTTTCACCAATATGAGAGCAGTATTGGGGAAAGGAAAGCAATCAGAGTAGAAAATATCTGCGAACTGGAAAAATTTTCCAAAATAATGTTGAATATAACTTGTTATAACCGTGATATAATATATCTAGATGAATGTTAAAAAAAACCGATGTTGTTGCACACATATTAACAGTATAGGGAATTTGGATCGATTGTTAATGCATCTCCACAAATGGCGCTCACCTGACTGCAGTCCACTTAATTAACTGAATTTATGACAGGACACTCGATAAAATCTCTCTCAAATTTTCAATGCGACCGCTTTACTGATGGTCCAATGATTGTCAAAGAAGTTGGAAACTATAAGATTTCTGAGCTGAATGGATCTAAGGTGGCTGCCGGTAATTTTAAATGCTGCAGCCGCGATCATATTTTCGTAGGTCAGTCAAGTTTCTAACTACGACAGAACTACGACTACAATACAGTCGAACCCTTATTAACAGACGCCATTCTTATGGGGAAACCTATCTTCGGTTCCGGGCATCTTTCTAATAAAACTCTATAGCTATTATATCTTTTAAGCGGACACCTATCTTGGGATCCAGTGAGCGAAATATCCTTTCTTCACTTCCTTTAAGTTATTACACTTTTCATCACATCTTCAGTTTTTATTTTGTTTTGGTTTTTTTTGGTTTTTTGTTGTTTTTTTTTATAAGGAATTCATTTAACTTATTTTCAATTAGTCTTGTATTATTAAATTTACATACTTGTTAACAATGAAACCAAACTACGTATTTGAATAATTGTCACCATATGCATACTGCCTTCCGAGTCGACCCCTTTTAAGGGGATACCCCTCTTAACCGGACACCTAGACAAGGTCCCAAAGGTGAACGCTTGATAGGGGTTTGACTGTATTTTAACCAGTCTTGTAATGTTCACCTAAATTCTGATAACGGTGTCGTTTTTGGGGATTTTTTTTCCGAAAAACTATTATTAAACCTTTTCTACTACGTTCAGAATCGCCTATGCAATACTCTATCGTTTTATAATGCCGTTTATTTCAATCAATTTTGTGAAGAAACTTTGCATAATTACTTAAAGGGATATCTTTAAGATTACTTCAGAAACGCCGAGTAGATTTTGATAGAAAAATTTCAAAAACCACTTCAGGTAAGTCATAGCGTCGGTCTAGTGCCTGTAAAATCGGAAAGGTTATTTGTAAATTTGGTCGAAATATTTGGTGGCCCTTGATGGATGTCATGTGTTAACATCACAAGATTTTTACTTACGCCTGTAATTATTAGTGTCAGTTTTCCGCAAGATATGAAATTCGATTGCTTGCCACATAAAAAAAGTTTAATGTTCTTGGTAAACCAAACTCTTGGTAAACCAAACTAAAAAGGATGGCAAGGACACCTTGAGTAAGGCACCATTGGCTCGGGAAATGGCCACATATACTGCTAAAAGATAAGGGGATGTCCAATGCTTAACTTAAGATTGTAAAGCTGAATTGAATGAGGAGTGTTACACATTCTTTTAGTGCTCATTCACTAGCTTTATAATTATTATAGATTCCTACATCTGCTCGGCTGATAATTGATATATAATTTGGGACCACTAACCGATTTCGAACTCAAGTTGTTATACTTCTTTATGTCTATTCCACTGCTTGGTGATTACAAAAACAAACAGGTCATCGTTAAAGCTCGCTTCTTTAAATATTTTAATTAAGGAAACCTATAATTTTGCTTACTAAAACCCTATTTGGCAACTGGCAAAATCGAAATGTCCGAAAATATCCTACAGTGAGCTTTTTATTGGAAATCAACAGTCGCATGACACATCTGGACGTGGGGAGTTTTATGGTCAACGCTTTTTGGAGCACTGTGCGAATTCAAAAGCCGCAATCCTCAGGGTTTTTCATACACTTAACATGTGTGGAATAGCGTGGTAAAACCAGGGAAATATAGTCACTCGAGTAAGAGGTGTTTTTAGTTTTATTACTGAATGTAAAATAGAGTAATCATTGAGGTCTTTGTGCAGACGTTGGGGAAGAGAGCAACCTCCCTTAGTGTTTCTGATTGCATTACATACTTTCCTGCTGTATGATTTTTATTGCACAAATTTAGCCATCGTATTACTGCTCATTTCTGTTCGTACTTATCTTTCAATAAAACAACAAAGAAGAAAGTGCTAATATTTAGGTTGTATTCGTTGGTAGTAATTAGTAAACCAGTTCCTTCACTAGTTATTGAGCTATAATTGGACGGTTCATTCTTGAAATGCCTGGCCGGTGACAGAGATCATTTCTTTCTTTCTTTCATTTTTTCATTCTTTCTTTTGTACTTCCTTTCCTTTTCCTTTCGTTCCGTCTTCCTATCTTTCTTTGTTTCCTTTCCATCTTTCTTTCTGTTTTTCTTTCATTTTTCCTTCTTTTCCATCTATCTATTTAATTACCTACCTACCTACCCACCCATCCGTCCATTCATTCATCCATCCATCCATCCATCCATCGACCAATCGATCAATCGATCTACTTATCTATCTATCTATCTATCTATCTATCTATCTATCTATCTATCTATCTATCTATCTATCTATCTATCTATCTATTAATTACTGCAGTGTTGTGTGGGATAATATTGATGCCACACTTGCAGATCAGTTACAGAAATTACAAAACCGTGCAGCTCGCATCATTACTGGTTTACCATACACAGTGCGCACCAGTGATGTCCTGAATAATCTGGGGTGGTCCTCATTGGCACACAACAGAAAATGTCAGAAGGCAATAATGCTGCACAAAATTATTAATGGCTGTGCTCCATCCTATTTGTTGGAAATGTTTAATAAACAATTTGGTTCAACTATTTACAACTTAAGATCATCGGATAAAAATATTCAGATACCAAATGTTAGAACCGAATGCTACAAAAAAAGTTTTGCAGTTTCTGGGGCCATACTGTGGAATTCCCTACCAAATTCTCTGAAATATGAGAAATCCTTAACAAAATCTAAAAAAAGTATCAAACATCACATTTTCTGCATTGACAACATATAACTCCATTTACAGTTAAGTTAATTATATCGCTAGCTAATAAACAAAATACTACATACAAGTGGCAAAAAAATCTCTAATCTAAAATTACATAGGAAAGTAATCATTAACTAATTTATTGCTTGAGTTTTATCAAGTCAAAGTCATCCTTGTTTACGATAGGTATCGGCAGTGCGGTCCAAGTTACAACTCCTCTGCACGCGAAATATTTCTTAAGAAAATTTGTTTTTGACTTTAGCAGACAAAATTGTATGTTGTTTGCGCAAAAACTAGAACCTAATTGTCACTTGTGCTAAATAATCTTGAAATAGAAGAAGAAACTGAATTATTTAAAGCTTCGAACATCATCATTAACTCATTTTTGTCTGAAGTTTGTTCAAGCCAGATCCATTGAGTTCAAAAAATTTGAAGACCTCCAAAACCCTCCAATATTACTTAACTAAATTTTGCAATTCCATTGACAGGAAAGTAACATAAATTGAAATGAAATGAGATGCTTCCGATTTAAAAACACAACTGTGGCCTTGTTATGAATACTTACTTCTGTTACTTTGATAAGAGAGTAGCGTTCCCTGAAATGTATCATCGAAATTTCGTTCAATTTCATCCATATTTTCCGATCCGATCATGCCGAAAAATATCGTCACATTTGCTGTTACGGGCGAGTTTCTGTACGTAAACGAAAAACAAGACTGTACGGTTACAACAATAAAAACAACACATTGAAAAAATCCTCACTTATAATTTAATTAAAGTGGTGTTTACATAGAAGCGAGCCACCCCTCCTAGCAGGGCTGGCCCTTTTTGCCTACATCTCAAATCCTTGTGAAATCATTGAAAAATTTGTTTACGTTTACATGAGAGGAAGAAGCGATGAAATTAAATTTTGTTCGAAAAATTGAAGAGAATTGAAATAAAGCTATACATATGTATTACATGACTCTATTTCTATATCTCCATCTTTTCTCTCCCTTTCTCTCTCTGAAAGTAAAATATATTTCATATTTCCTTTCAAAAAAACCCTGTAAATATAAAATCGGTACTAATTTTTTGTTATTTGGCTCTCTTGAAGAGCAATTGTATAATATTACAACTTACTCAAAAAAAGTTACTTCGGCATTGCAAGTTGCGTCGGTATTAATCTGCAACAGAATATATTATGTAAGAATTTTGGAGTTAAGCAGTAAAAAACCGCAATTTATTATATGGCTGAGCTCGCTATTCGGTCTGTGCACAAAATGACGCATGATTGATCGGCTGCCTAACTGTGAAATATGTTTTTTCGCACAGACCGGCAAGCTTTGGCGGGAAAATTTCCAAGTAGATTTGAAAACAAATAGTGGAAACAAACCAGATGCAGGTACGTTTTACAAACGATTTACAATAACAAACTATCAAAAAAGTAGTTAAATCTTCTCAACAATAATTTTAAGCACAAAACTTGAATTTATACAAAAAGAAACACGAAATAATGGGCAAAACAAAGCAAGTAAAGCTAAGCTGCTCACTCACAAAGTAAAAGGTTCGTTAAAAGCGATGAAGGAAGGAACCAAAAGCCATATAATAATTTTTTCATATAATTATATAATGCAAATATTTTTTCGCACAGACTTCGCTCCTTCGTCGCTCGGTCTATACGAAAACCTCAGGCAAATACAACCGGTTCAGACTTGACACTCGGATTAAAAAGCAATTAATATCGAATTGTGATAACAGGCCATACTGGAAGTGCTGTTGTCAGGTATATTGCAATTTTTCAACTTTTAGTTGTTATTTACATGCCAACAGACAAATTTTTAAGTCCAGTGTTGCTAAGAGTTGTGATCAACAGGTCCCTGGAACGCATTTTGATATTAGGAAGGCAAGAAAATATTATATTAACCTTTAAATCAAGGATGTTTTTCAAAGAAACACTTTATGACATATGTAAGCGATAGAAGGATAAAGTTTATTGAACGACGTTTCGATGTCATTTTAACATCATCGATGACATTTCGATGTCATTTTATCAAGTTCTAGTGATGAAAATTACAAGCGCGTTGATTTATAGAGTTGATGAAGCAAGACATTTGGGAAAATAAGGCGTTAACAAGTAGTGAGGCGATCAAGCAAGCTAATTAGAGTTAACAATGGGTAATCGTTAAATTCCGTAACTTCCTACACGTTACAAGTAGGAACTTATTTAGTAAAAGGAAAAAGTAGTAATAACAATTTGTTTTCAGTAAAATACATCTCCCATTGACGAGTAAAATCGTCTGGTGTTAGCCAGAGTAAAATTAAAAAGTCGGTTACGAACGGGAAAGAGTTAAACCGTCTCTAAACTCTACTCTATGCTCGATACCGCCCGCTGTTGTTTAATATTTGTTTATTTCCGTATCGCACACCCTGTCTTCATAACTGTAATGGCTAAATTTATTTCGCACTGGCCACTGTGATATATTGTAATTAAATATCTAGAGGTCTGCTTCTAAGTAAGTTAAATCTCCGATATTGTGATTGTATATCTAGGGGTGTGCCTCTAAGTAAGTTAAATCCCCGATGAATGAGTAATGTTTCTGCTGTGAGTAATATTAAGGTCATGCACAGTGCACCCCTCCTTCGTAAACAAGGCTCGTTCGACCAAATGGTTTGGCCAATTTTTGAAAAAGATTTACAGATTAGCCAAGAACAAAACATTGGTTAAACTAAAAAATTAATCGAATAACAAAACAAAATCGGTAATTGCAAAATATCTTGATTTGCCGGTGCCTCTGTTTCGCCTGCCTTTGGATTTGAAAAAAAACTTTTATCCACTCGCCACTTATAACTGCGATATTTTGCTAAGCCTCATCCAGTAATTGTCAATTATAATACTCATCAATAATTCATCAAGAAGAAACAAAAGAATTTAAAGTTTAATCAGTTGTTGTAAATGTGATACAACTGAACCGTGCGTATAGTATCAAGTGATACAACTACTGCTGTACATGAACTTTTCGTGCTATTTTCTCGACTAAAATCGTTGAAATCTTCACAATTTTGAATAACACAAATGTTTGCATGCATTCGTATCATAAGTACTTCACAATATTCCCGTGAGTGTTGTATCAGACATACAATCACTCGCTTTTGGTTCGTTTTCATATATCTGATACAACACCGCCGCTCATATGGTTTACTTTAGTTTAATGAATTCGCCACAAAATATAACAATATAAAACTAAATAAATAATTGTACAAATAACACAAATACACACAAATAATCACAAACGAAACTAAAATAATTGAGGTGTGACAGGGGGAAGGAGCAGAACTTTCGTTGTAATTGCTACCTAACCCCTACAAGTAAAATATCTAAAACTAAGAGGAACAATAAAAAGTTGCTTCTTAGCCTGGAGGCCTGTAAGTTCCTCGTTTAGTTAGATAAATATTAAGAAGATTGGTCTTAAACAAAATAAGTAAATTACATAATTTGATGCTAGATGGCAGCGTGTTTCATAGTTCAGCAGTTATGATGAAATATGATTTCCTGTAATAATTCTGTTTATCTTCATAAATTAAGTTGTAATTATTAGGATCATAGTTTCGCATTTGATATCGCGGCTCAAAAGTTTGCAAATAATCTCTAATGTCAGTAGATATAAGGCCATTTCTGGATTTAAAGAAAAATGGTAAATCTGAGATTTCCCTTGGATATTCTAAAGGGAGTAGATTTAGTTTAATTAGTCTCTCAGTGTAAGTCATATCGTGAGTACTTATCAATATCGTGAGTACTTGGAAATAGTACTTATCTACCTGTATGCTGTATGTGCACTGTGGTAGCTAAAGGAATGCAAAAACTGTTAACATTTTTTACAGGGCGGTTTTATTGCTCGACTTGAAGTGTTTGCATTATTCAGAGTTGGCACAATAATGATACGCGAACTATTACCTGCTGAAGAATTTCGTTGGTTACGCTTTTATGTAGAGTGGAAGACTGTCGTAGTAGATCGTCGCTCCAGACTTTATTTGGAAAAGTTAAAGTGCTTTGCAGATAGTAAAGTTTAGCATCTGGAAGATAAATTATTGACGGATTAAAACTCTGAATTAACGATGATAACATTGTCTTTAATCATAATTGTGGTCATTAGCAGGGGAGCAACCAGGAATTTCAGGGAACAGGGTTCTGATGGTAGTATATCCAGGCACTGTCAGAAGACTCAGAACGATTTTCATCATATCGAGAGAAGTAGATCTACGTGGCTTTGGGAAATGAGGGCAGTGAGCTATCAACAACAGGGTCCACGTAAGATCTACCACAAAAAAGGTAGGGGTTGCGAACACCCAACACCCTCTCCAGTCGCACTCTGGTAAGGATCGGTGTTTACATCTTAGCTTAATGGTGAGGTTGGTCAAAATTTTTAAACCACTTAATGATAGACCCGCACCAATTACTAAATTGGTCATGGAAACTCGTTTAGAGGAATCGTTGTCGTTAACAGAGACGTTAAAGCCGATTATCACGCACGATTCTTCGTCTAGGTGTACGTCATTATTTCGTCATTCTTTTCGGACTAAATTCAACTTCTATTGTTTCACTCTACCTAGACGACGTACTCGTCATGGGAAGATGTCTACGCCTGGAAAGGGGTAAGTTCCACCTTCATGATACAATTATCGTTTGTGGTTGTTTGTTCTGACGTATAAAATTAACTTGCTCAAGTCTTCAGCACTTACTGCTATATTACACCTTTTGCTGTTCATTACCAGAAAATATACTATCATTGACGCCAACCTCAAATTCAATCGACATTTATTGTCGTAGATACGCAACCATTTGCATGAAAGGGCATTCCATAGCGCCAACAGACGACTATTAACACCATTCTACTATATATTAGAGATAATAAAATTTCAATTACTCCAGAGAAATATCTTGCCCAATTGATATTTTACTATCCCTAATGTACAGTATAATGGTGTTAATGGTCGTCTGTTGGCGCTATGGAATGCCCTTTGATGCAAATAGTTGCATATCTACGCTAGCGAATGTCAATTGAATAAAATAAATGTATTTTTGCGTTGATGAGTTTGAGGTTGGTGTTAATGATAGTATATTTTCTGGCAATGTAGCAAAAGGTGTAGCGACTAGCAAGCAAACGATAAGAAGGAATAGTGCCGTCGTGATAAGCTTGTTTGACTCTATCCGATAACATTTCGTGTAAATGTAACATTCAGAACACAGTTCCATCTCCCTTGTCAGTTATTTCAGTTCGGTAAAAGTTCTAAGTATATATTTAGACAAATGAGACATTTACAGGGCGTTATTGTTTCGATGGCCCCGACGTAAGTCCATGTTCACTTGAGATACACGAATCAGTTAATTTACTGCATCTCACTGCGAGAATATAATGGCATCAACTTGAATTTCCAATCAGTGGCAAACAAATAAAATTTTATGCAAAGTCACTGGTTCGATTCTTGTCAGGCGTTTGAGAGATATATGGTTAAAAGTTTGAGGGTTGGTAACTGCCGTGACCGATCTCAAAGAATTTCAACATTTCGAGCAAAGATTTTCGTTCAAAACGTTTCTTTGAACGAAACGCTGCAATTGTTTGAGATCAGTCACGGCAGTTACCAATCTTTATACTTTTTACCTCATTTAACACTGTCTACGCAGTATTCTACTTTCACATGTATATTCGTGGGCCGTAGGCTCCAAAGATATACCTGGCGTAATGCCGACGTTTGAGGTGTTGACGACCGCTTGGTCGTCAATACCTCAAGGTCGCTGGTTATTGATGGAGTGAAACTGGACAACTCTGTTCTCGCATGTGATTAAGGTAACTCTAACCACTACAAATAACTGCATGGAGCTTGAATCGAACCCTAGTCACAGTGGTGACTGAGAGACACGTGTTCCACCACTGTGCCACCAACGCAGTGGTATAAATAAGTTTCTGGCTAGTACAACTTTTACGTCGGCACAATAATTTACCGGGAGACCATCAAAGATTTTCTTAGAATATTCAAGGTGAAAATCATGAATTGTTGGCCATATTCATAATTTACGACTGATTTTCGAGCGAAGGTAATCGGCTGGGGCAAGTCCTACAAAAATTGGATTGCTTGTTCAGCGGGTATCAGTCGTAGTAAATGAACAGCACAATCTATTCTTTGAACAACCAAACCAATTCTACCTACGGTTTAGCATTACGGAATGCCTGACTCATGATTGGGCTTCCACACTACAGCCATTCGAATTGCATGAATGTACAAAATTCCCCTCGCTTGAGATGGTTTAAAAATAAAAGGAATCACTTCGACGTTTAGGATGATTTCGGTGGCAATAATGTAATACAAAAAACTATTACCTCTGGGGTACATTTGACATACGAAAACTTGCTTATATCCATGGTTAGCAGATATCCACTGCCTATTACTAACATAGTTATTGGAACGACGAAAGTACGGACCATTGCCATTATCCTGGATATTCTCAGCATTATAATCTAGCGAACTTCCATCGGACCAAGCGTAACCAGTAAGTGTCTTTTTGAGCCCAATCCATTGACCACCAGTGCCCCTCAAGGCAATGATAAACTCATGCAGGTCATCATCATGAATGCTAACAAGATTGCCACCATAACCGACACATATAGCTTCAGCGTCCATCCATGTTTTGGCACTGTCGAAATATCTGTAGCAAAGTCCATTGAACATTGCCCATGTCTTGTGACAGGCTCTACCTTAGAGTGAAAAAAAAATGGCAAAAGTTTTAATATCTGTTATCAATTGAGCAAGAAGTAGTTTGGAAAGATGTGGTATAAACAAGAGCATATGAAGCCAACTGAAATGACTACACAGACTACGAACACTAATAACAATTCAATAATTACTGAATTTCAGGTGTAATAATTCGCCAAAAAATTTGTTTACCGTTTTGATTTTAAATCAGCTCGGAAGCCAAGCTTGCAGATTCATCTCGGCGAAACTTCAATTACTTTGAGGAAAAGCTTAACCCATTCCGGTCCGTACCCGACTTTTTAATTTTGCTCTGGCTAACGCCAGACAATTTTACTTGTCAAGGGGAGACGTCTTGGACAGGAAAGGGTTAAAACTACTTTCACGCTACCCTGAAACTTTGAATATAAATTCGAATAAATAACATCGAATATGTCCATGAGCACATAAAGCTCTTTCAATCGCACCATCAATCTCCTCTTCAAACTGCTTTGCTATTGCTAAACTGTTTTGTTTTGTTTAGTTAAAGTGAAACAGCACCCTTGTCTTTTGCATTGTTATTCTCAAAATATAGTGGCCTCATCAGCTGAAAATGATACAAATTTGAATAAGCGCACACCTTCGAATAAGCGCCCTCTTGGAGCAAGCACCCACTTTCAAGGTCGCAAAATTAAATAAGCGCCCAGGGCGCGTATTCGAATTTTTATCGTAAATTACTTTTCTTGCTATTCTAAAGTCAAGACTTTCATTTTAATGACTAAAAAGCTTCTATGTTAAATTTTCTTAGAGTCAATATGATTCTTTGTGATTTTGAAATGAACGTTGGGTATAACGTTCTTAATGTTCTCATGCTTCATATTTTCCATAAACGCTATTTTGTCCTATAATTTTCAATTTTAATATGTCAAAAAATTGCCTACATTATCAATGGATACCATCGCCTCCCAACAATAAGGCAATAAAACATCAACAACAACTTTTATCAAGGCAGTTCCGACACAGACCTCGCAGGATATGTGGGTGTTAAGGTAGCTTGAGACAGTTTCTTTAGAAATGGGAAAATGCAGGTTTAGCACAAAAACAATCATGAATAGACATTTTTAATTAGGATAATGGTTTGAAAAATTTGATTGGTGAAAAAAAACTTAGTATCAAAAACTATTGCGGCAAAAAGTCACCCACCCGTTGCTATGGAGACAGTGACGCTTGAAAATGACTCCTAATTTCCATTAAACCCAACTCAAGTTGAAAAATTACTGAGGGAGGTCACCAATTTTTTTCCTTGAAAACTTTGTTCAGGGTATAGGCAATCAAGAGGCAGATTTGCAAAAGGTTTGTGATGCCCACTTTTTTCAAAAGTTAAAAATATGATTTTTTCGCTAAAATATTTGAAATTGCTTAATTTATCGAAAATCTGTTTACTGATAGTAAGTAAAAAAGTTTTAGGTAAAAAAGGGACGACCGCACTCTCTTTGGAATTAAATTTGGCTGAGTGGCCATTTTGCCACGAAAAAGGATTGACTGTGAAAGTAAGAGAATCAACGTTGGACTTTGAGAGTTCATGTTTTTCAATGGATACGATTTATTTATTTATTCATTTATTTATTTACTTACTTAATCATTTTTTATTTGCAATCACCTCTCTTTGGTGAGCGAATATCCCTACTGGCTAGATGTCTAATTTATAAGGGATCCAAGCCCACTCATTCGTGTAGAGAAAACACAAAAGTCTCACTTGTTATTTTTGTTGGTGCCAAGGCAGCACTCTATCTTAACTCTTTTAAGAGCTTTAGTAGAGGTTCATTTAAGAATCGAACTCGGCCATTCAAGGTTTCAAGCTCAAAACTAAGTGCGATATTCTCTACACCATAGGAAGTAGTTGAAAACTATGATAAAAATAAGCCATCACTGTTAATAGCGTTATTTTCGTCATGGTTGTTATGGTTAACATCATTTATTACATTGTCAAGTAAAGGGTATTATGTCACTACTTTACCTTGGTAGAAAGGATAAAGTTTCATAAAATCTTTTCGCGCTAGGTATTTCTCCCAAATAATAAAATCATCGAAACTGGCTTTTCCAGCAAGAACGAATGTATTCGATGCGGAAGCTTGCCAGAGGACTGTTTCACAACCTTTCCAGTAGGATCCTTGTCGCCCGTTCTTATAAACAGCAAATTCATCTGCATTTCTCCATCGAAACACAAGACGCACCCAGAGATTTGACGAACACTGAAAGGTTAAGTAACAACGCATCGTGTGTACTGTTACTTCAAATGTTAGTTGATCAAGTATGTTTGACTCAGATTGGTTACGGAATAGGGCAACACCGCGCTTTTGTTCATTGCTACTTCCCCCAGCTTGAACAAAAGGCTTAGATTCGCTGTTAGAGTATTTTATCCAAAAAGCTATAGTAAAACCGTCTTTACACGTAACAGGATCTGCCAGGCAAACGCTTTCAGCGTCGACTTCGTTTAAGAGGATTATTTTAGCATCAGAATTCAGGTGAATTGCTTGGTTGTTTGGGCCATGCGTCGAAGACATCGTGCCATTGACTATTGGCCAAGACCTTCCGCGAATGTCAAAGGATGTGTTGACTGGGTGATCAAATATCCAAAGATGGTCTGCCTTAGAAAACAAAGCCCGATCGGGCATGTTTGGGAATGGATCTGAAAAGAAAAGAAGGAAATCAGACCATTTGGCCTTTGTGGACCAACTTAATAAATTTAGTGGACAGAGGAAACAATGTAGAAAATTGACCAACGGATGGCGGTAATGAGTTTTTGTTGATGTCATATTCAATCAATCATTCAATCAATCATTCAATCAATCATTCAATCAATCAATCAACCTTTCTTGCCGTCAAGCTCCCCAATATCTTACCGTCTACTGGTGATCTGCAGCCATAGAGTTCCATGCGCATACATGATGATTCATTCAAGGAACGAATTTGGACATATCTCGTTCTTACCGGGCAGGTGAACGTTGTGAATTGAATTCTCGTGTCGCTGTGGGCACCCCGATTTATCTGAAAATAAAGAGCAATTTGAAGTTCTAAAATAAAAGATTAAGCTTCAATTTAGTAGCGTTAAAAGTCTTCATTAGTGTAAAATATGTTAGGAAGTTACCACTCTTTGTCTTAAAACGTTTGAGAAAGTTGGACAAATACTTGCTATGCAGTATAAGTGCACATCAGAACAGATATCGTTTTTACCCTCACCGGATTAATTCCTAATGCTGAAAATATACATTGTCCACTGCTTTCCAACACTTGATGATGTCTCACTACTATTTCTCCCTATGCTAATGCAACTATAAAGCCAACTAACACAACAGAATTTTGTATTTTTAAGACCTAAACGGGACCATTTGCGAAAAATGCAACTCTTGGGCCTCTGGATGGGAATCGAATCCGCAACCTTGCGAATCCACAGTAGTGCTTTGCCAGCTGAGATAAGACGGCCGTTGTAGAGAGCTTGGTTACGAGTTCTGTATTTTTATTTAAGAGATAAGATTCTGGCACTCGAAAGTTCACATCATCTCTATGACGTATGCAGTGATTGGTCAGTTACCGTGTTTATATCAGGCTATGCAAAAACGGTTATGACATCATAGGCGCCGCTTGAGGCCAGTATTTGCCTTTGACGCGAATGGAAAGCTCTGATTGGTATACGAACTAATAAGGAGAACTTACGATCTCATACTGAAAATAAAGTTCGTTATTAACAATTATTATTGCTTAGTTCTTTGCTTATTTTATCTTTGCTTATTGTGTTTATATAGCATGAGACAAACACTCGGAGAGGAACCCTCGACCTTCGGTCTCGGGCGTACACAGCTGCTTTTGAGTTTCCCCAACTTTCTTCTCGCGTTTGTATCAGACTATATGGGCAAAACAGTTTCTATTTCTTGCAAAAACACAACAGGACCATATACAGTGACAAACAGAGCCATCGTTGGCTTCTCGTCGACAATATCATGCGAAAGTAAATCATCGGGTGTCAACTGGGAGTTGCGTTTACGAACCGGTAAACCTAGTGCAATGCCCCGCCCACTGAGCTAAGAAGACATTGCCGAGAGCAAAGAAATCTGTATTTATATCATTCAAACTTATTTCCTAAATAACGAGTAAAATGGACGATTTTTGAGGCCATGTAAGAACTCTCAGTTAGTCCTCGACAGACGCCTCGTGTTCTAACTCCTAAAGCATTAAAACTCTTTCTCGGCGGGATCAGTCTCGTATCTCTTTACTTTAGATAACACCAGACGATTTTACCCGTAAAGGGAAGACATTTGACCGGAAAAGCGTTTGCCCCTCCACCCGTTCTAATACGCTTAAAGCGTCAGTTCTAAATTTTAGAATAACGCTTTGAAGCATGGCCAGATTGCAATCCGGGCAATCTGACCTCAACCTAACCCTAACCCTAACCCTAACCGTAATCTTAACATTTTGACCAACTTCCCCCAACTTTCGGGGAAAAACTTTTTAAGGGCTAGATTGCTCATATTACAATCTGTTTCGAACGATAACCTTCTTGCCGACTTCGTATTAAAATATTGTCATATATCAACCCTGTTTCAAATCACAGCAATCTTCCAATATGACATTAAAGAAAAGAGAATTAGATGATACTTACCTCATGATGGTTATTCCTTCGTAAATCACTGATTTCACTCCCATAGTTTGCAATATAGGTTTCCATGTTAGTCTTACTTGATACACCAGTTATTCCAATTCCTGACACCATTTCAGGCTGGTTAAAGTCAACCAGGAACAGCTTCTCGTCGTCGTCACTTCTGGGACACCAACCACGAAAAGCTCCAAGTCGACCTCGGATCTTCCAGTGATAATTAACAAAGGACGAAGACCAGATCTGCCTTTCAGTGATTACTCCAGTTTCCATGCCAAGAGGACACCAAACGAAACAATCTATCATATGTGTAAACTGTATAAATTTAGTGTTACTAAACTGAATTGCGAACAATATGGCACAATTTTTTTCAAGAATTTTAGAAATGGTATTTTGTCTTAACTTATGGTCCGGTCAATTCGTAATCAAGCCAGTTTGGTCTTTCTAACTGGATAGTCCAGAGGAAGTTTTACTTGGTGCGTATTAGCAGATGGAATATGACTACCATATTTGTGGGTATATGTAGTAGATTAGTTTGGCCTTTAGTTTGATGGTAATTACTCAAAAGTATATAGACGACTATATAACTACGTATGCAAATATACATATATTTGTATATGCATATTTGTAATATAAAATTAATAATATATGTATATACATATATTTGTATGTGTATATATATATATTTTTTTTTTCCTTATATATATGTATATAAGGAAAATCTCGAGTGCTGGGCTACTTCGATGTTTTTAAGACCCGACTGGGACCTGTCGCGAAAATGCAACTTTTGGCCTTTCAGCTGGCAATCGAACCTGCGACCCCGCGAATCTAGTGCGATGCTCTGCCAACTGAACTACGGAAGCCGTTGCCAAGAGCATGGTTACGAGTTCAGAATTTATGGAGTGGTAAAGCCGATTAAGTGAAGAGTATATTCAGGAACATTGTGGCACTTTCACTCGATTGCTTATTGTTGTTATTACTTATTGTTTTATTGTTATTGTTATTTATTACTGTCATAATGTTAAAGCAGCTACGGAATTCGGTGAAGAAATGGGCTCATACATTGAGAATAGTTGGCTTTGATATTTGGACGATTGCTATATAAACCGGGTCTTTCGAGAATATCGGAAGAAATTCCGTAAGTTATTGAACTCCTTGAATTCAAATTTAAAGTTCACAATTGAACACAATACAGGACAGATAACATTTTTGGATGTACTGATTAAAAAGGAAAAGGATCATCTCTTAACAGATATAAACTTTAGACTTACAGACACAAAACAATACTTGGATTACTCATCAAATCACCCACGACGTATCAAAAGAAACATTCCCTATAATCTAGCACGCAGGATATGCACAATCGTGGATATAGATTACGACAAAGAAAAAAGACTGCAAGAACTTAGTGACTTACTCATTAAAAGAGGCTAATCAAAAGACCTAATAAACAACGGAATAACTAAAGCTCAGACACTTAAGCAAGATGAACTAAGAATAACCCGAGCTCCTCCGATCACTCAAAACAACCTCACATTGGTCACAACATTTAATCCAAATAATCCGCCAATCGCCTCGCTGCTAGAGACAGGACTCACAATACTAAAAAACAGCCCTCGGATGAAATCCATTTTGGGAAGATTGAAATTCATTCATAGTAAAAGACAATCACCCAACCTAAGACAGCTGTTAGTAAGATCGAGATTTACAAACAAAACCTAGGGCACAGTTTCACAGTGTGGAGGAAAACGTTGCAAAACATGTGAACAGATAATCGTTGGGAATTCATTTAGGTTCAAAGTCACCAACCAGCCCTTCAAAGTAAAACATGACATGGATTGTAACAGCAAATTTTTATTAAATGTCTTAACCTGCATGGGCTGCAGCGAGAATTACATAGGTGAAACAAGAAAAAATCTACGTGAGAGAATGACCCTACACCGACAACATATACGCGACGAAAAATACCGCATACTTCCGGTCAGTACACACATTGCACAATGTGCAGCAAAAAACATAATAAAATTTACTGTTTTCCCTTTTTATAAAATGAGTGGGGAAAGCAATGATGCACGCAGATCAAAAGAACAATATTTTATAAGGAAATTTAAACCTAACCTCTCTTAACTCAACCTAATTACATAGTTACAGACACTTAAGAAACTGGTAAGAATGACGTCACAATTATTAATTGGAATTTGTAAAGCCTGAAGAGCCACTGCTGAAGTGGTAAAACGCGTTGCAAAATAAAGTATTCTGGAAAGTTCACTTGGTATTTAAGTTTATCTTTATCCTTTGAGGAAAATCCTACAAATTTGGATACACACTTTGAATATTTACTTAATAAGGCTAGTTGTCGTTTACATATATTGAGAGTTTGTAAATATCACAATTATGCCATAAGTGACTTAGACTTACTCTTTCAAAGCCTTACTTTATCAATATTTTCCTACGTCATTGAAGTTTGGGGAAATGCATCTTACAAGAAATATTTAGGCAGGATTGACAAATTATTTACCAGATGTTTTAGGCTGCATTACTGCTCTAGGCTTTATAATATGAACTATTACATGATAGAACTATTACATGATAGAGATATGAAATTGTGGAATGGAGTAACTACTACGGACACGGTTCTCAGTAACCTTCTTCCTCCTTATAGAAATAGGCGACTCAGAGATAGAACGCATAATTATATTTTACCTAGGGTTAGAGCTAGTCGTTTTAAATCTATCTTTATTAATAGATGTCTATTTAAATATTTGTAAATTTTGTAATTATTTTATCTACTATAATTCCTTTTATATCATTCTCTGTAACTACGACACGGCTGTTTACCTTTGATTTTAATAAAGACCTTGATAATAATAATAATAATAATAATAATAATAATAATAATAATAATCCTCCCCTGGACTACAACCTTGCAGTGGTGGGGAGGCTTGTGCACCTCGATGAACCTAAGAGCTATACTGACGGGAGCAAATGCTCCTGGTAGGCCTAAGGGTCACCCAAGCCAGACAGGTCGGAGGCTAGAGGTCAGACAAAATGTAGTCTGGTGGTTGTGTTGGGCAGATGGGGCCCTTTAGCCTTGGCTGGCAATCCATATAGTGGTGGTTCCACGAAGAAAACAACCCGCAACTCAAGATGTCTTTCGTGTCGAGGAGTAAATGGCTACTGCGTTATGTGGTCGTAAACGAAACCTGATAGGAAGTGGCGACACCTGTCAGTAATAGCTTTATCCTGAGAGTAGGGCAACTCAGGATTGACTTATGACCCGTACATTGCAATCTCATACATATGAGTGAAAGATTATGAATACTATTAATGTAGAAGAAAACGACGTGAATGAGACTGGAACGACAAGTGAAAGTTTCTCGTCCGGCAGGTGTCCTGTGGAGCAGCAGCGCAGGTCCAGTCGTCAAATTACTGCTGAAGCTACAAGACGGAAATGGACAAAAGATATCAATGTTGTCATAATGGAGTGCTTTTATTTAAGCAGACCGTTCAGTGAGGATGGTAAACCACAAAGAGGATACCGACAGCGAATGCACAGAATATGGCAAGAGAGAGGATTGTTTCCTACATCTGAACAAAGGATTTGTGATCAAGCCAGAGCAATAAGGAAGAAGAATTGGCTAACGGATATAGAACTGGAGAGTATACGACGAAGAGTATCGAGTGAGGAAATAAGCCATGGAGAAGAGAATCTGGAGAGACGAGAGGAAACAGATGGTAACATGGCCACGAATGCTGAGATGAGAACAGAACATGAGGAAAGAGCAAGTGTAAGGGCTGTGGATCAGCGGGAAGATACACAGACGAAAGACCAACCTGGAGGAATAGGTGAAAAAGGTATTACAGTAATGGGATATGAAGAGCTAAATGAGGATGAGAAAGAAATGGTTAATAAAATAATTAAATTCATGAAGGGTGAAAAAAAAACAGAGTGTTACCATTTAAGAAGGTGGATCGACTAAAGATGAATGAGATAACAGTAAAAGTTAATAAGGTAGTTGCACGAATACAAACAGATAGTATAACGGAAACAAATCAATTACTGATAGCAGTTAGAAATGTAGTGGCGGAGAAAATTGGATTAAGGGAAGTTGATAAACAAACAAAGAAAAAAGAGCCATATTGGAAAAGAAGATTAGAGAGAGATATCCAACAGCTTAGGAAAGATATTAACATAATGGAACAAAAGAAAAGTGGAGAAATTAGAAAGGAGGGTAAATACAAAAGGTTTGAAGTGAAATATAAAATAAGAATAAAGGGATTAACAACGGTAATAGAGGAACTTAAACAAAGAGCGCTAGCTAAAATAGCTAAGGTAAAGAGGTACGAACAGAGGATAAAGCAATATAGACAGAACCGAATGTTTCAGAGCGACCAAAAAAAGTTCTATACGGAAATAAACAACGGACAGGGGACTGAATTTGAAAAAGTGATACCAGATGCAGATGAAAGTATAAAGTTTTGGAGTGAAATTTGGGACAACGAAATAGAACATAATAGGGAACCTGAATGGTTAGATGAAGTAAAACAGGAAATTGGACACTTCAACCAAGAAGATTGAAGATAAATGAGGAAGATATCAGAAAGCAGTGCAAAAAGATCCCGAATTGGAATGCCCCAGGTCTCAACGGAGTTGAAGGTTACTGGATAAAGAGAATAACATCGTGCCATCAAAGGATTGCAGAACAGTTAGATGAGATTTTAAATGATAGGGCTGATTTACCTCAATGGATGACATGTAGTAGGACAGTACTGTGCTTAAAAGAGCAATCAAGAGGTAATGCAGTTGATAATTTTAGACCCATATCATGTTTACCTCTGATGTGGAAATTGATGACAGGGGTAATTGCAGAAAATATGTACATCTTTTTGGAAATGAATGATGTACTACCACATGAACAAAAAGGGTGTAGAAGAGAGTCGAGAGGAACAAAAGACCAACTGTTAATTGACAAGCTGGTTTTAAAAGATTGCAAGAAAAGACACACATATCTTTCCATGGCCTGGATAGATTATCGTAAGGCGTACGATATGGTACTTCATTCTTGGATTGTAAAATGTATGAGTATGTTCCGAATTGCCAATAATGTGAAAGCATTCCTTGAAAGCAGCATGAAAAACTGGAAAACGGAGTTAACGTCATCGAGAGAAAGTCTAGAACATTTAAATATATGTCGAGGTATCTTTCAAGGAGACAGCTTATACCCTTTAATTTTTGTAATATGTATGATACCGTTAAGCTTGGTTTTGAGAAAAGTAAAGGCAGGGTACGAGTTTCGAGGAAATCAATTGAAGATTAATCATCTACTTTACATGGATGATCTTAAGCTGTTTGGAAAGAATGAGGAACAAATAGACTCATTGGTAAGAACCGTTCATATACTCAGTAAAGATATCGGAATGGAATTCGGAATTAAGAAATGTGGAACGCTAGTAATGAAAAAAGGAAAGAGTGTAGAATGTAATGGAATACAGCTACCTGATGGCGAAGCAATAAAATCAATTGAAGTGGATGGATACAAATACCTTGGGATTTTAGAATTAGATAAATTTATGGAAGCTCAAATGAAGAGTAAGTTTGTAAAGGAATATGAAAGGATATTGAGGTTGGTACTAAAATCAAAATTGAATAGTAGAAATAAGATCATGGCAATGAACACTTGCGCTGTTGCGCTGCTGAGATATGGGGCTGGTATTTTGAAATGGAGTAAAGCAGAAGTAGCTGCAATGGATTTCAAAACACGTAAACTGATGACAATGTATGGTGCTTTTCACCCAAAAAGTGACATCCACAGATTATATTTACAAAGGGAAAAAGGTGGAAGAGGATTGATTAGTTGTGAAGAATGCATCAGTGCGGAAGAGAACAGTTTGGGGTGGTATGTAAAGAACAGTGTGGAACCACTCCTACAACAAGTTGCTAAGACAAATGTGATTGAAACAGAAGAAAGAATCATTGAATCAGATGAAGTTAAGATTCTATGGGATTTTAATATACAATGCGATAGTCTAATTGAATGTAGAAGACCTGATATCATGGTGGTGTTAAAGAAGAAAAAGGAGTGCAAGATTACAGACATCGCAGTTCCAGGAGATAGCAGAATAGGTGAAAAAGAATTAGAGAAAATGGAAAAGTATGACGACCTGAAAAGGGAAATAAAAAGAATGTGGACGATGAGGAAAACTGAGATAATACCAATAGTTATAGGTGCTTTGGGAGCAATTAGTAGAAAACTGGATAAGTGGATTGAAAAACTGGAGGTACATATTAGAATAGAACTTCTCCAAAAGACGGCATTGCTTGGAACAGCAAGAATATTGAGAAGGAGCTTGGAAGGCTGAAAAACGCGGAACCTTAGGCTACTGGTTGTGGCCAGTTTTCGTGGGATAATTAAATACTACCGCCATAAGCTGTGAAAGATAAAATAATAATAATAATATATATATATATATATATATATATATATATATATATATATGTATGTATGTATCCTTTATAATATGAATTAGCATAATATTTTGATAATTAACACCACAGTTTTGATTGAAAACTGACGCAAATAAAGTTTTTAATCAAAACCGTGGCATTAATTATCTCCTAGTCAGATGTTTGCTCATCAACACTCCTTCACTACTAATCGAAACAGAGATGTCGGAGACGGGGGTCGGGGAGCTCTGATACCCCAAATTTTTAGCTAGGGGGTTAGAGGTTTGTGTGCCCTTCCAACTTTTAACTGGCTAGTAACATTAAACAACAAAATTATGATTGCCAAATGAGATCGTTACGGAATTAACGATTATTTTGCTTACATCCTTTAGAAAATCACAAATTAGACTCCGAACAGTATTCATTTTATAGTTTTTTGGCGTTTGAATCCTTGGAGCACACTGTCAGACACATCCATACAGAGATTGGGACCTTATCTACCCCCGTCCCCACTTTTATTGTCGTTTCGACACCTTTGTGTCGAACCATTCGTTTTAAGTTACGTTTCCCTATCCATGTATACGGATACAACAAAAATTGCCATGAGTGTAAATAATATGAGTGCATCTATTTAAACGAGAGGACACCAATGCAGTTTATCAAGATTTTTTCAGAATTCGATCATGGAAGTAATGTAGCGATCTTGATGCAGCCTTATGTGAATCCGCGTACGATCCAAATGTTGCTGCAATAATTAGCTCTTAACTCTATAAAACGAACCTTTCTTACTGATTTTTTTCTTTTTTCCTTTTTTTTTAATCCAGTAAAACAGACCGTTTTACTTCCCAGTTCAGTCCATGTGATGTTCAACTTGTTTGAAATTGAATAACATTCAGAAATGCATTAAAGCATTATAATAGGCCACTTGTACCAACAAAGCCCCTTGATTTCAACTCCCTTAAAAGGCACACGAATCGAAAACTAAGTTTGCTTTAAATTAAAAAATTTTTGACGTGATAAAAAAAGACGTTTACAACTAATAAATTACTTCATTAATTAGAAAACGCCATTTAAAAACAGATTTTGCACTGAAACTACGTAAAATAGGTAAAATAGACATTTTAATGTTGTTCATATCAAAGTATTGCTACAACAATGGACTTTTCGTAGTATAAAAATGCGTCTTGTTTTTGTAGTCACGTCGAATGGCATGAACTTGTCATCTATTGAAACACCTCTTTTCCCGTTTCCTGAGGTTTGAACAAAGTTGTTGCTTTCAACGCATAATTAGTCCTGGTAGTGACAGCTACAGTATTACCAACTTCTCAGTCTGACTCATTACAAGTTTTTTAAAACATCAGCCTTTTTACGTTTTCCTGGGTTATAATTGCATGCCTCCTATTTATAAAGAACATATTAGTGCATGTCACTTATTAAAATGTTAAAGCACTAAAATATCATAAGGTCTAAAATGGACAATTTAAAACGGTTCATTGTAACTAGGTTACTCTGGCAACGACTGAAATAAAAAACTGCACCAAAGAATTTATCTTGCTTTTGTAACTCACCACTTGGGCAGTAATATCTTGAGATTCCTTCCTTACACACACATTCGCCAGTATCTTCGTCACACTCTCTTTCCGGTGGACAAGGTTGACACACGGTATCTGAACAGAAAGGAAAATTAATTGGCTAAATTATATAGAGCAAAATTGTTTGAGAAGTGTTCAGGAGAGAAAAATGGTACATTGAATCTGGCTTAGGTATAGAGTTGAAGAAGACTGGAGCAGAGCTTCACCAAGCAGGTAAGAGTACAGGATAGCATTTCCATAAGAAAAGATTGGATTTGTGCGAGTACAACACTAACAATAAACAAGTACGTTTGGATGTATTGAGAGAAGATTGCGCACGTTGACAGAGAACCTAAAATACAAAAGTTAGGGCAACGAATGATTATGTAAAATGACAAAATATAGAACTCATCACAACCATGGCTTCTAGCACGGAAGCGAGGTTCGTCGGGCTCAATTTGGGAATAGGATGGCCGGCGACCAGAAGGCTTTTTGTGATGTACCAAAAGTGTTAGTTTCTGCCATATTTTGATTCATGAAAAAACAGAAATCCATAGAGTAATAAATTTAACGATATTTTTGATATTCATATACAGTTTGGGCAGTTTTTGAAGGCAAAACCATGGCAATTTTTGTCAGTCTTTATCATCTCTCAAACATGATCGACCCATTTGCTATCAAGCTTTGGTTCCCCATACCACATCCACGTTGTTTCTAGATTCATTTGGCTTCGGAGCGATGAGGTTGGAAAGACCTGTCCCTAATGGCGAATCTTGCTGAAATTTTTCATGCAATATTTGACTGATATCGTGGATTCCCGATCATTTGTTGAGTCATATACACTCGCCATTTTCTCATTTTATTTCTGTTTCCTTGATTGTGCTCTAAGCTGTCTCAAAGCGAAGAGTTGTTAACATCGCTACTTAGAAATCTACAAAAAAAGTTTACTTTGGTTTTAGATCTTAGAGTCGTTTTATATGTCACACAATCGTCTTATTTAATTCACCCGAATTTAATTTAGTCGATTTAATGTGACGATTATCTTACGTATTAAACGGATTAAATTCGTCGGAAGAATTGAATTTGTCAGAGACGTTTTATCCGTCATGCTCAGACGGATACAACGTCTGAAATGCGTGTTAGTTTCAGACAACGTCGTAACGTCGCATCGAATTAAATACATAAATTATAATGATATAGGTTCTTTTTAGCCGATGGTCAAATGTTATGTTCTTTGTCATGAGCACTGATTGTTCTTATGAAGGTTTGGAAAATGATTAAACTCGCCTAACTTAAATTCGTCGTATGAAACGAACACGCATTTACGTCGACTAATTGACGAAGCTAATGTGAATTAAACTCGTCTGAATTAAATGCGATAACTGTGCAACGTATGAAACGGCACTAACCAGTAAACAGTTGTTAAACTGAAGCGTGGCTGTGCAGATTGGCAGATGCAATTGTGGCGGAGATTGTTTTTTTTGTTTTTTATTTAAATAATTCATTACATTTTTGAGCAATTTTAAAATTTCGTAATAATTTAAGAGGGAAACGGCCATGTAGTCAAAATGACAAACTTGATGCTTTCGTTAAACTACTCTAATGGGTTCGTGTGTTTCAGAAAGTAAAAATTCAAAACCTTGCCGCGACAATCTGTATAAATTTGTTTTTCATTGTAGCTACTTAAGAACCTTGAAGTATGTTCTTTATCAGGTCTAAAGCTCTCGAGAATCGCTACGTATTTTAAACCTGATAAAGCACTCTGTTGCTATTTTTTAAATAGTTTATTAAACATTAGATAAACGGCATTTTAGCTTTTTCAATTTTCTAGCGATTCTTCCTGAATTGTGATTGCTCAAAGATCTTTCATGCATTACCTTCCAACAACTGCAACAGTTTTATTAGTTTCATGATTTTAGATGTAGTCCTTGCTGATAAACTATACGGCATTTTTTAACTCTATATACCTACAAAAGCAAAAAAGTCTTATCAACAAACCTGATGAGAAAAGAACTTCCACATCTGAAACGCTAATAAGCCCTTGTCCAAAGACATTTTCAGATATTGCAGGTCTTTCATAAACAGTTGAATCACGAGAATGAAGAACAGTCATATTTTCTATCAAGCAAAGATCACTACCAAAACATGGTCCAGTCACGACGTGATGGTAAAACGCGAAGCCATTCATGGGAACTCGTAAGTTTAGTTTCTGAGATTTATTTTTACTCAATGAGAAAATAAATCCCCCATGGTCACTGGAGACATTTACTCCTAAATGTAAAAATAAAATAATAAGTAAATATATAAATAAATAAATAAATAAATAAATAAAAGGTGTTTCACAATTGCATAAAACGGACGTTCCGAACAGGAAATGTTAAGAGAAGTTTTATTTACTATCACTTCAGATATAAGCAATAGAGGTAGAGGGAAATTCAGGGCAATTCAGAATGTAAAAACATCCTGTGCAGAGACGAGGAAACTTAAATTCGAACTTGTTATAAAAATGGTCAAAAGAAAAGGTCGAGTACTTAAATTGTCAAACTAACTACGAAAATTAATAATCCATTGTTTAATATTGTGAAGTAAATTTTAAAGTTGTAATGGTATTACATCTGATTGCTTACCCGTGCTGCTTTTCCAACTTTTATCAGCAAATCCTCCGAAGATGGTATTGTTTATTCTTATTACAGTTAAAGTTGGTCCTTTGTTATCGCAAAGCCTATGAAATGTGAGTGAATTCCAGCCGTGACGCAGTGCATGGTAACACTGTTTCCAAACACGAAATGAATGTCGAACGTCCAACAGCCATCGAAAGAGGGATCTTTTGTATCCTGGTATATGCCCAATTATCGCGGACCTAAGGATTCCTATAAAATTAAATCAGGTATATCTAAGACTAATCCACACTATACGACCATCACATACGATTCTTCGTCCAGGCACATGTATTTTTTCATTTGGAGAACAATTCCTGGTTGCGATTCGCTCGCAAATATTGCAACCCGTCAAACAGACTACTCGGAGCGAATCATATACACCAGGATGAGTTAGAAAAGTCAGTTTAGATAGTGAAAAATGTAAGAAAATTAATAAAATGTCACTGAATAGCCAGAAGGGATGGTTGTTCCTCATTTTCAAACACATGGGTATAAAGCTGTTCAAGTGTGGGTTAGCCAAGGGAATCTACACAGACCGGAGGACGTACTCTTCTGGGATTATTTTTTTTAATATGAGCACTGAAACCGCTTATTTCGATAACTAAACACAACATTTGAAGGCAAAGAACAGGAAAAAGACCGGGATTGGAAAATTGAGTATTTTATTTACCTGATATCCTAACCATAATCCAAACCCTAGTCCTAACCCTAATTCTAACTGATGACGTGTTAACCCTGATGACATTGTAACCTAAACCCCAACAATTTTTCAAAAATGTTTTCAAGTAAATAAAATACTTAATTTTGCATTCTCAATCTCCACACGGTTACCTGGTCTCAGTGGTTAAGTTCTAGTGCCGACCCGTGTGGTCCTGTTTGTCATTGCCCACTGTCTATGATAGCCAGCAGTTTACTTATGTTTACTAAAAACATAAGGCGTAGTCGAGTATTTTCAGGCGTTTTTCCAGTTGAAGCAAGCAAGTTAATCGAATGAAAGAGTAGGCGAAGATCAAGTGTGGTGCCAGAGCGGGTACCGCCCGTAGCCGGGGAGTTTCAGACCCCCGGCTGGGGAAAATCAATCCGTCGGGGAAATTTCATTGATGATAACACATTTATATTTTGTACAAGCTATGAGTACTTGTTATTGATTTATCCAAAAAAGATAAGACTCTTCTTATCATGCCAAATGTAAAAGTAAACTGTTTTTCGTCAGTTGTTGCGGTTATTCTTGCAAAAAATAAAATGATGTTCTCGACCTGCAATTAAAGGAAATTATAAAGGTGACGTTGTCCTGGCCCTTCTGGTTTAGCCCCCCGTCGAGGACGTTAGCTCCTGCATCGGGGAATTCCTGGCACCACCCCTGGCGAAGATCCCTCACAATTTCTGATCTACAGATGTTTAGATAGAGTGAAAACAGACTATTCACATAGTACATTAGAGAAGGCCAGCATACTTGAAAACACAAACTTTTCCATTTTCAATCCAAATCAAGAGATAAACGTTTTATTCAACGCTCGGAAACGTTTATTTCGATGAATATAACTGAATATAATTTTCAATTACCATTACCTTCGGGTTAATCGTTCTACTGGGAATTAATGCAGCCCAAATCGACTTTGAAAGCGTTTGAAATTGGTTAAAACGAATTCCTAGCACTGGAAAGGACATGAGACAGGAAAATAAAGGGTTTTTTTTCTTAGAGAACTCTTGAAGTGATAACTGATGACATTTAGTACTGCTCTTCCATAGACCTTAACGACTATTGATAAGGACTTATCAAGTGGAAAGATATCATTAACAAAAACAAATCCTATTGAAGTGAAAGAGGTTATGTTAAATCTAAAAACTAATAAAAAGGTGGGCTGCGACCTCACCCCTGCGTACGTGGTGGAAGAATCTGGTAAAAGATATTATGTGGTCATTACAGCACTCTCTTTAATTATATACTAGACTCTGGTAAAATATCCTAGCAATGGAAAAAGGGCGAAATAACTCCTGTCCATAAGAAAGACTACAGTTTAACAAAGGATAACTACAGGCCATTGACGATACTTTCTTGGCTGTCCAAGGTCTTCGAAACGCTAGTTCACTCAAGAGTAAGCCCTTATCACAGTGGTAATCTGTGTACAGTAAATAAGATATCGTGTAGCTTTTTTTCTTTATTATTCTAGAAAGTGACGCCAGGAGAGGGCTATGAGGAGGAGAGAAGCCAGTGACGAGATATTTACTCTAGATAAATTGACCAACGTTTTTAGGTCTTCGAAACGCTAATTCACTCAAGAGTAAGCTCTTGTTTCAAAGACATTTTCCACAAGTAGGTTTTGGCGTATAGGAAACATCATGGTTGTGACACCGCACTCCTCAGTTTAACAGAAGAGTAGAGACAAGAACTGGACAATTGAAAGATTGTTGGTCTTGTCTCAATGGACTTATCAATAAATGAATGAACGAATGAACGAACGAACGAAATGAATGAATAAATAAATAAATAAATATCAACGAACCGTTTGGTCTTCGTTTGCAGTATGACTTTCTCTGTCCCCCACATTCCTCAAACCTCCAAACAGATCCTGTTATGTGTCTTGTTGCACATTTACTTGTATCCAGCGGATCTTGTGAACTACCAAAGTACTCGTAATCCATTATACTTCCGTCGGTCCATCGTCGTTTATGAGATCCAGTCAATGCAGGTGAACTTAGCAATCCAAGCCAGTAATAATAACCAGAATTAACTTTTGAAATAGATGTAATAAAGGTGTTCTCGTATTCGTTCTTAATACTAAGCAAATGGGCGTCGTTTGATTCGCAGAAATTACTAGCTTCTGACGCATTCATTTGATTAGAGTTGTAAAAGTAGCAATATTCGTGGTAATCACTTGGAATCCAGAAATTATCACAGTGGTAATCTGCGTATGGTAAATAAGATATCGTGTAAGCTTTTTTTTTTATTCCAGGGAATAACACCGTGAGAGGGCTATGAGGAGGACAGAAGCCACTGACGAGATATTTACTTTAGAAAAACTGACCAAAGTTTTACTTTGGCATGCCTAAAATGCATTCGGAAAATGAAATGCTTTGAGTATGTCGTTTTTGTAAATCTTACCTAATTTAGTTGAGGTCTTATGTTTTAATTAAGACGCATCAGTGATCCGTACTCTCATATTTTAACATTTTATGTGTATATTCTCAAATCATAAGGTTGTATTTCTCCAAAATGTTTAATGAAATCGCGTTCCATAGAGTTCAAATCTCTCTTTCCCTCCTCCTTTCCTTTCAAAATGTAAAAGAAAATAGGAGAAAAGAGGGAATGGAAGATTTGAGGAACCAAAAACGATCCCGCATGCGAGATTTTGGAACGTCAGTCGTAGTCTCGTCATTTTCTATTCATGTTGGTTTGTCATTTCGTATTTGCCAGTTACAGTCTCGTCATTTCGTGTTTATCTTCGCGCCTGTCTAACGTGCGTTTGCGCGGTTTGTCAAATATCATCGTTAATATCTTCGTATTCGTCAGTTACAGTTAAGTCTTTCGTATTCGTCATTTTGTTTTCGTCAGTTATAGTCTCGTCATTTCGTGTTCGTGTTCGCGCCTGTCTAACGTTTGTTTCCGTTCCTCAAAGTATGTAAAAGAAATGGAGAGGACTACTGTACAATCCTCACTCCACTTCTCCTACCCACATGATGGTATTCCATAACTTAATCGCAACGTAAATGTTTGACATCATCTATGCCCAGACTTGTGTTTCTACATAGAACATTATGGCATTTACACTCGACCACTAACTGTTAAGTTGATAATTTTTGAAAGAGGAAAATCTCGAGTATTTAGATATTTTTAAGACCCAAGCGGGACAATGTTGCATTTTTCGCAACAGGTTCCGGTTGGGGTCTTGAAAATATATAGACACACGAGAATTTCCTCCTTCAAAAATTATCAGCTTATGTTTCTACATAGCTTACCTTGAGTGGGTAAGACGTAAACACTATTTACTTGATTTCCTCCACGTCCGTTTTCATTGCAATCATTGCTATCCCCAAATTTGTTATAAGAAAACCTTAATCCAGCAACGCAAAGGCTACCACTCAGACCGAACACATTTAGGTCTCGGCGTTTGGCTAAGTTTGCGCATTCATCAATGGTATGTACATCACCGGATATTGTTGCCAAAGCATAGTCGTTTGTATCCCACGAATTTGCGTGATAGCAACCCACGTAACGATAGTTTTCTAAAACAAAATAGAAAGAGCATCCAGGAGATCTTACGTAACAGTTCAGACTCGTGTCTGAGTGTTTCATCGGAGGTTCCAAACACGAGAAAATAATGAAAACCGAAGGGGCGAAGGGCCGAGGTTAATTATTTTTGTTGTTTTCTAGTGTTTGAAGTCCCCTGATGAAACACGATGAGAGTGTTTGAACTGGCTTCTCTAACGAATATTCCAATTGATTTGTTGCATGTTTGTTTATTGATATGAATATGTAAATCAAGAAATGTGGTCCAGATCTTTAGTGATTCATTTTCCTACAGGTTTTCATTGGGTATTAAACTGCATGTATGTGATATGGTATATGTTCATGGATTGGCTACTGTAATTCATGAATTATTAATGAATTTGAGAACGACAAATCAAAAACAAAAAACAAACGGAATCAGTTCAGAGAATTTAGCTTGAAAATGTTATGTCACTTAATATAAAATGCCGAAAATTTTTAATCTATTAACTTCTCCTAAAGTACAAATTTGTTTGAGATGCGGTAACATACACTTGGAAGAATGTGGGACGGCCTAATGTTTGAACATCTGAAAGAGCTATCAAAAACTACAGCTCGTTTTTTTAGTGCACTCCTCAGTGTTTTGGAAACCGATCAAATACTTCTTGTGAATAATACCATAAAAACTCGGTATACCAACCGAGTGGATAAAGAGCCTATACGCTAAAACTTGTCATTTATACCCTCAAATAATAACCTGCTTTAGTCCACACACTAAGACAAGTTCTGATTTGGAAAAATCAGGATTTAAAAAATTTGAGGACCAGAGGGTCTGAGTTCGCAAACAATGAAGTCATTAGAGGCATAACAATCGTTTATAGAACAAAGTAAGGGGACCATAACCATTAAGGTATTAGTTTTCGAAAAGTCAACAAGCGCTTTTCCTCTTAAAAAAAAGAACTTATTCAAAAGTGTAAATAGTCTAATTTACAGTAAGCTGTAAATATAAATGAACTCTTTGAAGATAGAATCTTCGAAGACATTAAGCGAGTTAATGTGTCGGTTATTTACATCTACGACATTTACGTTTTAACGCGACCATGGATGTGAATCAGTCGTCCTCGAAAACTAGTTGATTGTTTTGCCATAGAATATCAAGTGTCTATTTATTCTCGATATGCCCAGTAGGGGCTACCTCTAATGATCCAGTGTTACCACAGGAGGAAACTGATAGTAGAGCCAAAGTGGACAACACTCTTCCTACATGTGACCAGTTAACAGGTAACATTTTAACCAGGCAACTGAACGGAAAATGAATCAATCCCTCGTCACCAGATGAGCGACAAATTCACTACCACTGTGCCATCAATACCAAACCAAATCAATACAACCAAACTTTACAACTTGACGTACATATGGAAGCACATGAAGTATATATACATATATATAAACCAAAGGTGAGGACCAGAAAGGTTGCAGTATTGGTTCGAATTTATATATATCATATATAAATTGATATATATGCCGGAGAGCTGAAGGGGCGAGGCAATGCTCCGCTTCAATTCAATATTTTTAGGAAATTTAAAGTGCCTATGAATCTACATAACCCTTGAAATGATAAAGGAACACATCATATCGTTTTTCGAAATCTCACTTCGTTCTAGTGATATTTCAATTTGTTAAACATGTAAATAAGATGTACGACATCAGTTTGCTGACAACATATTTTTACTAACTGAAAAATAAAGTTGTACCTCGGAATGCAATTCGAAGAAATCGCTTGAAACTCTGCATATTGGTTCAGTTGACAAAACTGACCAAATATAAATTTACATCACATGCATGACATCATCATAGGTATGTCTAACTTATAGACCACAAATGTCCGTAAAATGTAATTGTCTGAAGTTTCCATAGTTTCTTCAGGGGCTATTTTTTTGTTCACAAGTTAGACATGCTGCCTTCAGCATAACAGTTTTCATTACACGACTTTTTTCCACTATACAAATATCACCCAGTTCTTATATAATATCACGTTTCATTCTAACAAAGGGCCTTCGCTCTAAACTTCAGTGTTTCTTTCCTTAGGATATTAGTAGTTCCCTCACTCTTTTTGCTTTGCAAACATATAATTCATGTTTAGTCCAGGTTTGATGTAGTTGTCTTAACTGTTTTGTCTAAGATTTTAGAGCAATGTCATAAGTGTTTGATCGTCCCGTTCCAAAAAAACAGCTTCCGATTGATGATTGATGAATATGATATAAAAAACAACCCCCCCAAAAACCCAAAACAACAAACAAAAAACTTCAAAGAAGTATTTTATTTAGTTGAGAAATTGCAGCTAGACACTGGTAGAGTGTTGTTATTTCTTATTGTTCCAGCTGTGTTAAGCTTTCGATACTCAGAAAAACTCTATATGAGACCCAGAGAGAACTTCCTTTCAAGTGTGCGTTAAGAGATTTTTGTTTTGCCACTGTATGGTAAATACTTATTAACCGAGAACGAGATCCGTGCAGGAAAGTATTTGCCTGAGGTTTTCGTGCAGATCGACTGACGTGGAAGCGAGGTCTGTACGAAAAAATTGAAGACAAATACTTTCCAATACGGACCGAGCAAACGAGGTTAATAAGGAATTTATCATATGAATCTCAGTTGGTTTTCTTTCCTTCTTTAACGGGGTTTATCGTCTCGGACGTTGCTGTCTACCTTACCTCGATACTTGTTCGTCTCGCTTCGTGTTTACACCAGTTAAACATTAATTTGCCGTACTTCCGTACAATTAACTTTGAACGAAAGCTGTAATAGTGTTCCTCCACATTTTATTATTCGGAATTTTTCGTGGTAGATACTTAATTCTCCTTAAATAATATTAAAATCTGCTCGATGATTTTCCCGCCAAAGCTCACTGCTCCGGAATAAAAAGCGACTTGGACCGATCGGTCGAATATCGTAAGACCTCGGACCGTTCAGCAACCAATTAGCACGCGTAATTTTGCTTACAAACCGAAATACTAGCTCTGCCATATACTAACGATAAACTCTTCTACCAATCGGGTCGTATACGACCCTACGTTTGTTCTTCGGGTTTTTGGCCATACCAAATCGACAAATAAAGCGACCAAAGTTCAATTTCAAAATTGTAAGTAATAACATTGTTTAAAAAACGATCAAAAAGCAAGCAAAAGGAACTCCCGTCTCTGCTCCCCACATTATTTGAGGTGGGTTACTTTTTGCTGTATTCTCTCAGAATAGTCTCGCTGCCTCTCATATGGGACATTTTTCTCGGGTTTCTATGCAGATATCACGCATATATCGCTTACTTGGTGGTTTGACCTAAAAGATCACGGAAATAGTCGGTCATTTAAGCGTTAACGTTCATCGCAGGAAAAGTTAATCGCTTTTAAAACAACCGTCCCAAGGAGTTTCATTGACCGTTTCCGTCGTTCTTTGTCCACCTGGTTTTGAGCTTCTTGAAGCCAATCTCGACTGACTCAAATGTATTTTGAAATTGTGAAGTGATTAAAAAAAATTAAAGCAGCTGCTCTGATAAGATTTAAAGTTCCTTTGAGCTGCGTATAATGTTAGGCATGTCTGTATCACATCTCCTTGAGATTTTCTCACACATCTAAAGGGCTGTTTACACGTGCGATTTTGTGTCTTGCGATTGACATCTTGGAGTATGTATTTAACTGACGAGAGTGGCGAGGACAAACTGCAAGATACCTTGCTGCTTAGACTGTCATGAGTTTATTACATACACCAGGATGACAATAGCAAAGCGAAAAATCGTACGTGTGAACGGCCCTTGACAGTGATTGCGGGAGCACATGTTTCCTGCACCCTTATAAATAATAATTACAATTATTAGAAACAAACAAACGTATTGAAATACAAAGCAACGGATTAATGAATCAATGTGGCAACTTGTTGAAATCATTAACTTTTAAGTTTTACCTTCCATAGGTGGCATAGCTGATAGCGGCTTAAATCCACACGGAGAGACAGTAGTAAATTTAATTCTGGACAGGTAAATCGTCTGAGCATCACCGTCTCCAGCCACGCCTTGAAATATTACCTACCAAATTGATCGTACCAAGGTAAACAACTCAGTTTCATCAGCAAGCAACTATGATAAATGACTCAGCAGTTATTTCATGAAACTTCCCCTTAGTGTAAAGTATTTGCACAAATCGTTTATGACAACATTAGACTATATTTAGTATTTACTCGACGAAAGGCGGATATAGCGTCATTCAAAAATTTGCGATAAATTGAATAAAAAATAAATGAAAAGAAAAACAAAAAAAGATATTATTCAATCAATAAAAAGGAAAAACAGGGGAAAAAACAAAAGCAACATAATTTCAAACGAAAACAAAATTTTAGCGAGCCTCTCGTTGCCACCGTACGAACAGGCAATACTTTTATGTTTGCGGCTGCATTAATTACAAGTGTTTTACATTTGCGTGGATATTTCGTGTGGTCTACAGAAGTCGTCTCAAAGGCCTATGGCATACTGTGGCAACGATAGGTCGCTAAATTTTACTTTTGTTTAAGATCATTTTGCTTTTCTTCTTTTCTTTATTCTTTTTTTAAATAATGTATATTTTTTTGTTTTTCTATTCATTTATTTTTTTATCCAATTTATTGAGAATTTTTGAATGGCAACGATAGGCCACCGTACAACAGTAAAGCAAGGAAGACCGTAATGGAAAGAGGGGACTCAGTAAAATCGTATGTTTTAAAATATCATAGCAAAGTAATTTAAACCATTTTACCCTGAATGGTATTTTTGAGTCAATATTCATGGTTGCTTGATCCCAGGTCCCATTTTGGCTACCAGCTAAGCGCCACAGCAACGTTCTTTGTCCGCTCCAGTTCTCTCTAAAGATGTTCAACCGTCCAACATCGGCTCCACCCATAAAATAGTAAAATGATAAGCATCTAGCGGTGCCAAAGTTCCACTCACTTTGAAGCTCTCGTTTATCGCCTTTCTTGGAGAAAGACGAGCCATTGAGGTAGTAGAAGGCATTAATAACAACTGGGAGACACACAAAGAAAATACATCAAGCAGTTTTGGATAAATGTTACAATAATTAGTTGGAAAATATACGTAAATATTTCTTGAGATCATGTAGGAGATATTTTTATAACATTAATATGCAAGACTAGATCCAGTTGCGTCGCATATGAGGAGCAGGGAGTAAGTCACATGCCCTATAACCCACAACATTTCAAGATTTGACTGTAAATTTGGGTTGATTGTCATGATTTGTTCAAAATTCCTTACCATTTACCTACTTTAAGAAGTTGGAATCCCGGCTTCGAGTTGTTCAGTCGCATGCAAATCAAAACGACAATTTTTGTTTACTTGATATTAAAAATGGTGGCATGAAAAAAGCGTCAGGTAGGACGTCTTATAAAAGCTTCCTTTGACCCAAGCACCTCAACACCTTTCTGGGAAAAAAGAATGAAGTCGTCAAAAAAAACCTGATATTTTGTTTCTTCTGGGTAAGAGTTCCAGTGATCCTATTGGCTAATCACACACAAGAGCGCGTTCAAGGTTTCGACTGTTTTAGGATCTGTTTTTGCACTCTTGTTTCTCGTTAGGGTGCCAGTGTATCAAGTTTTGGCTGGGTTTGTTTCTATTTTGTTTCTGTTTTCCAGCTACCCAATATTTTATATGCAGGATGAACGCAGCTCTAGTCATAATTTTCCCTTCTGCCAATAGAGACCATCTACATGCAGATTTGATGACACCGATATAGAGATCATAATACTCTGCTTGGAAGTATCAGCTTGTTCAACAATTCATCGTCAAGCCCGTTTTCCACTAGGTGAATTTTGTCGCGCGAATCGATTTTTAATTGTTCGAATTGAACAGATCCATCATTAGTTCCACCCGAAAGCACGTAAGACAAAAGAAAAAATCGCTTCGCACGAAGAAATTCGTCTAGCGGAAAACGACCTTCAGAGGAGAATACTTCTAGCCAAGACGATTCATGTGGGAGTATCGATTTTCTGTTTCATGAAATCTCTCTCCACAAAGAGAATTCCCTTTACTTTATTAATTAACCTTTTAATTATCAAATTTTGTATTAATAATATTATTATTCCTTGATCTCGCGTTTTCGATTTGTTTCTTTAATTGTTCGTTTGTTGTAGGTGTCCTAACTCCTTCCTGGTGAGAGCTCTCCCTTTGACTAATAAAATCTTCAGTCGTTGGCTAGAGTAAAATAATAGATGGGTTATACTGCCGGGAAAAAGTTTAATTCAGGACACTAACCTTTAAAGAGTTAAGAATAACCTGATGATAGCTTTGTTCCCCCGATTGTTCTTTTCTTCTACGTGTCCTATGTACAGGACAGCAACTTTTAGGGAGTTAACTACTTCCCGGTGACATCAGTCCTCTATTATTTTACTCTGGCTAAACCCAAACGAGTTTACTTCTAAAAGAGCAAGGTTCTGGCACAAAAGGATTAAATCAGGACTCTTACTTTTCTTGCATTACTAGTCGTTGTTATCCCTTTCGATAACACTGTATTTTTGATATCCGTGCAATCAGTGCAACACAATGATTACTACATGAGTATATTTCCTTCTTAGAATATCTCCTGTTGGGGCCAATTTGTCTGTAAATACAGTGCCGTATCAAGGGTCGCCCATTGGGGCACTTTGCCCTGGCGCAATATTTTGTGAGGCGACATTTTCAGAAACAAAAGTTCGACTTTTTGGTCTATTTTTCTAGATTCAAATATGTTTTTCAAAGCAGAACGAAATGTTGAATCGATGGCTTGACTTCTCATCGTTAGTTGACGATTTTGCAGCTATCAAGGCTCGGAAGCGTCTGTTTAAAATTTACAAATACAATTATAGTAAAAAAACAAAAAGCACAAAAAAAATGAGTAAGCCGTAGTCGTAAGCCGGCAGTGCAGGTATACAATTATTAAAATATAAACAGCTGGGGGTGCGTTAGAGAGGGTCGATAGGCATGGGCGTAGTTCACGGGGGTGACACCTCCAAACTTTATTAAAAAGCAGAAAATTTGGGTAAAAACAGATAGTAATTTGGGCAAAATTTGGTTTAGTTAGGCAGGTCATTATCCTCTAGGGCTGAGGAAGCAAGGCTATACACCATACATGACCTGAATGCGGGTCAAATTAAATTCAGGCAAATTTTGAAATGAAAGGATACAATATTTGGGAAAATCAAGCTGACACCCCCAATCAAAATGAACAAACAACGCCCCTGCCGATGAGGCGCCTTACACAGAATTTGCCCAGGGTGGATTGCCCACTAGGTATGGCTACGAGTAAATATAGTTGGCCCTTACTTTCTAATTTCTCGCACAATGCTATGCTTTTGGATGAACATTCCACCGACCGCCATTCACTGGAACTTTTCACTATTATTGCACACGAACGTTTTTTATGAAGATTAACGACAATGTTCTTATAATCCACGTTACTTCCATCACGCCAAGCATACTGATAATCACCAGAACTATTTTTAGATATCCTGAGGCCAATATATGTGTTATAATTAGGTATAAAACTTTGAACAAAAACATTTTGTTGATAGTTGCGAATGCTTGCTACATTTCCCCTCATCTCTCGGCAAACACCTTCCGCTTCATCATACGTCGTTTTAGGTATAAGTTTATAACAGTATGTGCCATTGTGAGTCCAAGCCATGTCACAAAATGTTTCTAAAAGGATACAAAAGATAAACTTTATACCAGGAAGCGCATTAGACTGAAGTAATCAACGTGCCGACTTAATAATCGGGCACACTGTGCCGTCATAAAAATTCCACGATAGAACACTAGCGCATTAAAAGGGGGGCCATAGTACCATGCCCCCACCTCACGTGTTACATTGCATAAAAAATATACTCATGTTAAGCTCATGTCCTTTTTATTTCTTATTCATCAAACTGTACAACCATCCCGATTTTGCTTCAAAATCCCGAATCCCGACCGATATGCGGTCAGGACTGGAAAAATCCCGATTTCGACATCTGCTTGAAGAAACAACAAGGCTAGGAAGATATTTTCGTCAAACTCTAATAGTGCATATATCCATTGAAGACCTGTTTAAAAAATGGCGCCAGTGGTAAACAGATGGACGAAATGAACAGGACGTAAATCAGACTGGTTGTCTTTTAATAAGTCAGTAATATCCGACTTGTCGAACTTCGTCTAGATGAATATGCCTCAGTCTATGGAATTACGATTCTTTGTGTTTCACAATTGTAGTATTTTTTATTTAAAAAAAGACGCAAAATGACGATCGATTTACCGATCATTTTTGACGGAAATTGTCGTCTGGGATTGCTGGAAATGGTGTTCCAACACATTAAAATTTCAAAATTCCTGCGGGAGTATGCCCCCAAACCCCCCAAGTAAAATCACGATTTAGCGAGATCCTAAGGTTGGACAGTCTACCTATTAGAAAGGGTCTTCCCTCTTGAATTGGTCACAAAAATTAACCCAGACCAAATTGGGGGTGTGTGCAATTAATTGGCCATTCAGCTCTTTGTTGTCGGTCTTGGCCCATCGTGGTCGGGCGATGGCCACCCCTTTAGGAAAATCCTGGCTTCCCCACTGTACGTGAAGATGAAGAATCTTCCTTCGACTCTGAAGTTGACCACCGCTGAGGCCGTCGAAACGTCAGTAACCAACAGTCTTTCTCAAGACTACCCTAACCCGGAGGATCTACCTTCAACACGCACTGATTCTCCCAGGTTCAAACCATTTGCTTTAATAATAAATACTAATTGACCGAGAGAGAGAGGTTCATACTAGAAAATATTTGCCTGAGGTTTTCAGTGACGGACCCAGGATGTGCAAAAAGAGGTGCTCGAATGAAGAGCCTCCAAGGATTGGAGATAGCTATCACGACACCCTTGGCGGTGTCTGATGATTGCTAGGGGAAAGGTATCCCTCTGGAGAAGTTTCTAACATGTCCAACCAAGCATTTTCTGTATTTTAAAACTTTCTTCAAAACTGATGATTCTAAATCAGGTATTTTAACACTGTGATATGGAATATGTATACTTCAGGGTTCGAAGCAGTTGTATGAAGGATGAATAACGACTGTGTGAAATTGACAGTTGGTTCTGTGATCATCAGCTGCATCAGCAACGTACTGTTTGTACTTGTTTAGAAGTACCTAAACGTGATGTTAGCAATACGACAGAATGTTTCAGAAACAAGAAAATACGTTTCATCACAAATACAGCCTCTATCATACAGAGCAAAGAAAGTTATCTGCTGAGTTACCTTATTCTTTTTTGTGCAATTAATTTTAAAGAGCTATAGCATCCTCAACCGCTCAAAATGGGAGGCCGGGCCCCTTTGGCCCCTCTCCTGGGCCCGCCACTGGTTTTCGTGCAGACTGAGAAATGAAGTAGCGAGGTCTGTGTGGCAAATGCTTTCCAGTATGGACCGAGTAAACGAGGTTCATAAGGAATTTATTATATGGCTTTTGGTTTTCTTTCTTATTTTTGACTGGGATATTCGGACTGCGTTTATAAGACATCTCAAATCCAACACTAATTAAATTTAACATAATAAAAAAAGTTAAAGAAACGAAATGGAACATTAACGAATGACTTCCGAATTGTTATCATTACTTACAGCTGTAACGAGGTAGTGTTGGTCTGGCTACGATTCAATCATCTTTCGTGTATGCGGACCCAAGTATGCCAATATTAGGGACCTTAAGATCTACGACATCAACTTGAAGGACAACGTCCTTTCAAATTTCGGCATTTGAAGAAACCACAGCTTCTCGACCACCATGCTTGATATTTGCGGCTTGTTTTGTGACTCTTAAAACGCTTCAATCCTGCTAAAACGAACGCAAGCTCGGGTTGAGTTCAATCTTAACTAACAGCTTTCTTGACTCCACGAACTGAGGTCTTCTTTATCACGTGAAAATGGTTTGGGTGACGTTGTATGCACAACGATAAAAGTTTTGAGAATCCTCTTTCTCTGGAGATTGAAAATTAATCATTCTCTTTGTTTTGCATGCAGAATTCTTTTGTTTAAAGGATGTCGTAGATCGTAAGGTCCCTCTTGTTACCCTGGCACAGTGCTTCGTGTGGTGAACGAGGGGATTAAATAAACCATGATATAGTTTTCACACCCTTGATCTATGATTCGTCGAAAACTTTGAGAGAATTAGTGATTTGTGAACATCTTGTCTTATAAAGCGCTGAGATTAGACAGGCATTATTTCTATAAGCAAAGACATATCATGCATGTGCTGACGTTTCGCTGCTGACAACCTTTAGAGCTTGACCCAGGCCAGTCGATTCCCTAGCAAAGTTTTACAGTTTTAGACCGGTCAATTATCAGCTGGTTGATACTTCAAGGTGTATACTAAGGCAACGGATTAACAAACTGTTTTCGATGTCAAGAATTATTAAGATCTCATCCGTACCACGAACCTCAGCCTCGGGCTTAGTCCAGTGATATATACTAGAGGAAAACCAACTAACGTTTCCGCGAGTTACAAGTATCTGGGATTAAGTATGCCTCACTTAACTTTAAAAATCCAAATTTTGGGTGAGTAACAAACATACTTCGGGGAGATTACGCCTGCTGTGAAATCATTAGCAACTGTTTAGATCTACATTCTGCTAAAGCTATGTACGACTTCATGGTTTTACAAATGCAATGTGCAATTCAACCTGGGATTTGAGAGCTTCACAGCCACATAAACCCTTGCCTTTTCGTTCCCTCCACAAAATGCCCACAAGAAATCACAACGATGAAATGATCGCTACAAGTTCTTTCGTCCAACGGCAAATTAGATCGTACGGAAAATCTCGAGTGGTTTTGTCGTTCAATAATATGAAAAACTACAAGAAATAATAACTTGTAATAATAACAATTCTGTGTTTCAGACAATGTCTGGACATCCGTCAAGCTCAAACCCTAACAAAAACGATTTCTAAACCCCAGATGGAAACCAAATTCGCAACCTTCTGAAGACCGGTTAGAAGCTCTGACCCTTAGAAACACACACGAACTATCACTGTAATTACTATCGCGTCCTTTCGTATACTCAAATATTGAGTCCTCAAAGGTTCAGTATTTTTCTATACTTGGGTTTGACAATGATTATTCTCAACAACGTTGCAAACAATCATATTACATACGACTACGAAATTCCCCATCTCCTCGACAAGGTAGAAAAAAGAGGATGGAAGATATTTTGCTTCTACGTACGGCAGATGACGTTAACGAAGCCCTTACCTTGCCGATACTTATTAGAGAAAAAAAAGCGACAAATGAAAAAAGACAAACAAGAAACCCCAGAAACAAAATAAAAAAATCAAGCAAAAGTAAAATAATAGAAAAAACATCGAAGAAAAAGAACAACCCTCCATTTGCGTGTAGATATGACCCATTACTTGAAAAGCTTACTGGATGAACACCGAAAACAGGTTTCGCCATTACGTAGTGAAATTAGTTATACTTTGTCTTACCCGTTGACTGATTTTGAGTGAACCAGTCACCCTCGAGTTTTGTTGAATTTATCCACTGGGTAGTGGTTCCACCTTCCTCATTGATCAAACTGTTTCCTGAAAGAGATATGATTGTCAGACGTGTATTCTGTGTAGTTCAGAAAGCAAGCTATAGGTATAGGTAATAGCATGGTTTCGAGTGCAATTTGGGAGAAAACACGCACGAGTGAGTTTATGAAAGACTCTCAAAATAGCACGAGTTTAAAGGACGAGTGCTATTTGAGGTCTTTGCACACAGACGTCGGAACAACAATAAAGGTGGGGGGCCCAGTGGGGTTCCAATCTCTGTGTAGGTGTGTCTGACAGCGGAGTCCAAGGGTAAAAACCCCAATGGCCAGTTGCTGTCATTATACAGTTGCCAAAACGATAACTTGAATGTTGTTCGAAGTCGAGTTTGTGATTTGCTAAAGGTTCGTCAAGTCAATGCAATTGATCGGGCAAATTTGTGGCGCAGATTTAACTTAAAAACAGGGATAACTACTGGTCAACAGGAACAGTAAATAAGGCGATCTGTGGCCTCGCTGCCCTCTCTCCTCAGGAATCAAATTTTGTCAGTCATATACACAGTTCAGACTTTTCAGTACATGTACATATGGCTTCTTAAATTAAATTGGAACATTTGTATTGCCTTAAAAAGTGGGGGGCCCATACATACCCTGGTTCCCCCACCTAAAAATGTGGGCCAAGATCCCCCGGCCCCCCGCTTCCGACGCCCCTGTTTTGCATAAAAAACTCACGAGTGTGTGTTTTTTCCACATTGCACGACAAATCATGAAATCACCAATTAATAATATACATGGTAAAAGTAATACAGTGTCAAAAAAAGGTAATTCAGTGCAAATTACTGTTTTGCATTTTTTCAGCATTGTGGTACCTCGACATTACACTGTTCTTAGACAATCAGAATGGAGAAATTTTTTCATGTATATTATTAGAGACGTTATATGCTGACGGACATCTGTGTTTATAACGTACAACAACATCAGTCACGTTAACACTCGTAGGGGTGGGGAAAGGGTAATTTGAGCAACGGGAGAGAAAAAGTGCACGAAGGATAACAAAGATTCTTCCCTATACCTAAACATGACATTTTTTTTTTAATCCTGTTAGAACTTTATCTCTTAAAATCTTAAGGTCCTTAAGGTTTAAATTTTTTTATAGCACATTGAAACAAGAAAAAAAATGTTATCCTTGCTTTTTCGGGACACAAGTGTTTCATTTTGGACACAAGTGTTTCATCTTTGGACACAAGTGTTTCATTGTGGTCACTGAGGAGGGAATGCTCATTTTAACAATACTGTTAATCTGTGATCTTTAATCAATGATATTTATGGTATCAATAGAGATCCTGTTAACTAAAAATCTAACTATAATTTACAATTGTTCCTATATATCAAATATGTACAAAATAAAATATTACCATTAAAGCTAATTCTATGCAAAAAGTTCAAAAAATATTTAAGGTAGTAGAAAGTGCTCCTTTACACCCTACTTAAATGCTACTACGGAATTTCAACTTTTTATCTCACTTGGAAGCTTACTATACTCTATTATAATAAAATGATCTCTTTGCTATTTCAAGCTTTACTTCAGGTAAATGAATGTCCTTACTTCTCCTATTGCTATACGTATGAATTAACGGGTTCATTGAGTAGAAAATAATCTTTTAAATATGGAGGTACGATGTCTTCAAGGCATTTCTTAACTACAGTGTGTGTCAAAAAATAGGCCACCTTATTAAAACTTTTAATGGTTATGTATTAGAAATTAGCTGTTGTACAAAAGGTAATTTGTAAAGAATATTAATAAAGTATGAATAGGGTAGCCTTTTTGGGAAGACACGTTGTAGAATAACACAATAAAACTTTCTTCTATACATAAGAGGCATTGATCCAAGAATTTTTATCAGCTGATCAGTTTCCAGTCTATAAGTCCTGATTTCGGAAAAATTAATTGTGCCGCCCTGCGTTGAGATCTTTCAAGTGCATGAATATTAAGTTGCCCCGATTCCTGCCACACTACATTGCAGTAATCAAGTGTAGGTAAAATCATCGATTGATGCAGTCTATCCGCAGCACCTTTCGGGATAGAGTCCCGAATACGTCTTAGTAGACCCAATTTCTTAGATGCTCAACTTAATAAGTATTCGACGTGTTCATCAAGTGAAAAGCACTGATCTATAGACACCCCTAGATATTTAAACGAAGATGATTTCATAATATGGGACGCATTGTAAGATAAAATACACTTTCTTCCTTCATCAAACTTTGACCAGAGCCATATCAAACATAGTCAGTCTTTTCCTCATTAAGAAATAGTTCATTTTCCTGCATCCATGACGCGACGTTATTTATATCAATCCTTGATGGATGCAAACAAAACAAATAAAAAACCTTACTTCAACAATATTTCTAACGTGATGTAGACGTTCTAGGTGAAATTCACTTTTCGATTAAGGTTTCTTAATCATGGCTATTGGATTTTATTTTTATTTAGATTGTTATTACTTCTTTTAAACTAATGTTAGTTTTTTTAAGCTTTGTTTACTTTTTTAAATCTTTATAGTTACTAACCTAAGCGTCAATTTTCAGTTTGGATTCAGCCCATTTTTTACCCAGGCAATCTTATTAAACTTGATCATTTATTCATTCATTCATTCACTCACTCACTCACTCACTCACTCACTCACTCACTCACTCACTCACTCACTCACTCATTCATTAATAAAGTTATTTATTTATTTATTCACTTATTTATATATTTGTTTATTTACTCCTGTTTATTTGTTTATTTATTTATTCTTGTTTATTCGTTTATTTATTTATTTTCAGTAAGGTCGTTTTTTACTCAACCGATGTTTTTTTCTGTTCAATAAAAGTTACATTTTACGTTAGGCTACTTTTTTCAACCAAAAGTAATTTTTTCAGACTTACATAATTTCTCACAATGTTAAATCACTAGATTAATAATGAATATTTTGGCTAAACCCTGTATAGGGATAGGGTTAGGGTGAGTGTAAGGGCTAGGGCTAGAGTTATGGTTCCCATATCAACCTCGAGATCCATATGAATCCCCCATGGCAACCATAAAAATGTGAAGTAAAACCTATCTTACCTTCCTTATAGAGATTAGCAACTGAAGTATCAAGAAGCTCGTAGTTGAAAAGCATAACATCCGAAATCTGTATATCTGAAGCTGATTCTTCACCAAAAACTTTGCCAAAGATTATGGTATTTCCTCTTGATTTTGTAAGATTTGCTGAAGAGTTGACCATATTGGAGTAGAACGAAGTTCTTTGAATAAATTTACCATTGCAATACAGTCCTAATTCTCCAATTTCATTCCACGTGATCACGACGTGAGACCAACCGGAGAAATCGGTGAGGGTTGATAGTTCCCATGTTCCTGTTTGTGTGTGAACTTCAACTTCATGCCTTTCATGTTCACGTCTCATTGTTATCCCAGTTGAGTCGCTGCCATTTTCGGTCGATATAAACACTGCATTGCCAATATTTTCTAAACATTAAAATAACATATTTGAACTAAAACAGCTTAAGGGACTCGTTAGATCGACGAATTTCGGCTCGGGCTGAAAATACGAAAGCTCAGCCCTGGCTGGAATTTTTGTCGTGACCGCATTTCGATAAGAATTCCGTTGCTGTAATTTGTTGTTAATCCTTCATCGCCTGATTTTTTTTTTCTTTTGTTTATTGCCCTCTGTTATTTGCGTTGTCCATTCATTTGCCCCTTTGTTCAAGAGGTGTCCTATGTATAGGACACTAAGCATTAGGCCTCGTCCACACGTATCCACCAAATACGGTCACCGAAAACGGAACTTTTCAAAAACGCCTTCTTCATGGTATGGTATTCCGCGCAAGATTTAAAATGGCGGATGGACGTATGCGTCGTGTTGCTTGCTTGGGCTTTTTTCAAGCCTAAAAGCTAGTGTGTCTTGAGATCAACCTAGCTTTGCTGAATGTTTGAGTTAACTATTTGAGGATAGGCTTAACATTACCAGGTAACTTTCACTCCCAATCTCGAAGGCCAGTCTGAAATGTCTTGACAGAGGACAAAGACAGACAGGACCTCGAAGATTTCTTGTTTGACCAAGACGTAGACGTGCTTGGTGGGATAACTTTGCTGTCCCAAGTCGTGTTTACGTATTCGTATGGAGGGGCGAAAACGATTTAAAAACGCTATCGTGTGGACGGAAATACTTTTGGAAACGGAGAAAAAAAGATTACGTTTGAAAACGAAAACGGAAACTTGTAGACGGAGCCTTGAAGGGTTAACGTCTGATGATTTTTACTCGTCAAGTACAGAGTTCTAGTCCGAAAAGGGTTATGGTACAACTTGAGAACTATTGCGCACGAACGTTTCACCTTCCCAAACAGGAGGTTGAAAGCGTCTTTAACTCTTTTCCCACATTTAGAGTCATATATGAACCTACTTTGGTTGTTTTGGTTTTCAACCTTGTCAAATCGATAAATCAAGCAAGACAGTGCCATTTCAACTTTTTTTAGGTATAACATAGTTATAAAACTTATCAAACAAGCGACAATAAGGAGCCTTCGTCTCTGCTCCTCCCCCGGCCCCCCCTCACTGGGGACTGCGAGTTCACGGGAGCAGTCTCTGCAGAGTCCCACCCACACCGGTCCACCATTAGGTGGGCTCCAAGTGTATGAGTGCGTTCCTTTTCTGCTATATACCCGCAGTATGGTCCCGTATCCTCTCATGTGGCACGCTTCTCTCTGTGATCAATGAAGAAATCGCGTAGAATCGCATTCTAAAAGGTTGACCCAAAACACCTCAAAAATAATCTGTAGGTAAAAGGTTAATGAATCATCCACCGCTGACAATGACGAGGAGCTGATTATATGGGCCGAGCTGGCCTGGCTAACCGAGTTGCCTCGTTTCACGATAATTCAAATTAAATTTGGATTCTGTTTTGTAATTGCGTTTTGATTGAATTTTACAGCCGCCGAAAAGTTCTGAACTCTTGGGCGGCGGATAGGATACCATGCGACGATACGCTTGTTCCCGGGAATTTCTTCCGAAACAAAGCAACAAATGAAGAGAACAAGTGCAATTTTAATTTCTTTTAGTTCTAACATTGTTAAGCGAGCAAGAGTAGCACCCTCTCTGCTCCTGCTCCTCTTCCTAACCCACTCAAGGGGGCAATAGGCTCACTGGAGCAGAGTCCCTGCAGCATTCCACCCTCACCACCCTCAGGGGTGCTGGTGGCCAGTAGTAGTGCACGTATCTCTCACAAATCTGACTAGGGTTCGATTCCGGCTCCGTGCAGTTATCTTATTAAAGTTACCTTTGTCACATGTGAGAAGAGCGTTGTCCAGTTTGACTCTACCAAACATCGCAGGTTTTTTCCGTGTACTCCGGTTTCCTCCTGTGGTAACACTGGACCCATGAGGGGTGGCCGTTACTGGACCTCTAAGGAGAACAGCTCAGGTAGCTGATAGGGTTATCCAGTATAAATAAAGGTACTTTACCTTTACCTTTACCGATCCGCCAGACCGTTTCGAAAAGATATAAAGTTTAAGGTAACATGATAAGTTATGATAAAAGATAAGTTTAAGGTGACATGATTCTGTTGTTTATTGAGTTTCGGTTTGTTATGTTGACAAAAATTGTCTTTTTTAGATGTTTTAGTAGCTATAAGAACCTGATAACTCTTTTAAAACCTCTATTTACCACAAGACGACATATACGGGACTACTTGCGAATTTTTTTCAGTCTCACTGAATTCCCTTATTGCAAAATGGGACTAATAAAAACTCATATCGACAGAACATTTCAGATCAACAACAACTGGCAAGGCTTTCAAAGTGATTTTAGAAAACTCACTTCAACGAAAAAAAAAATTTTGCACAGTATCTAATAAACAAAATCAAAAAATTTATTTAAGCAAAACGAATGAACCATCCGTTACATCTTCTCATCGGAATGAAACTACGACGAACAGAACATATTCTAAGTTACGGTACATTGGAGCATACTCATCAATAACTCAGAAGAACCTACGAAACATAATCGGCCGCTACTGCAACAATAACGATATAAAACTTGTTTTTTCGGCTTTTAAAATCAACAAATTGTTCAGCAACAAGGACAAAATTCCAAATTCCTTGAAATCTCATGCAAGTTATCTATTTACTTGAGTCCACGGGTTGTATAAGGCACGTTACATTAAAGAAACCATGCAACAGGCACCTTCAAACAAGAGTTAATGAGCACCTACGAATAGACAAGAACTCTCAAAAGTCAAACATCTGAAGACCTCGGATAATTGTAGAAACCTCTGTAACTCTACTTCCTTCAAAATTCTGGACACTGCCTCAACCAAATACCGACTTAAATTAAAAGAACAATAAACATAACAAAACAGAACTCAATAAACAACAGGATCATGTTATCTTAAACTTATCTTTATAATCTCTGTTAATAAATTACCATTATTTCATACGAATTATAATTTACATGTAACTTCCCACTGATGTCATTCTAATCCTTATTAATTCGAATAACATTACGCTGTAGCTGACGCAAACCAATTTAGCGCCACCAAATATTATTCAACTGTCATTATAACAAACTTACTTTAAATTGCCTGATGAAGGAATAAGCATGTTCTGAAACATGTTGCAAATAAAGTTTTCAGTCAAAACTGTGGTGTTGATTATTAAAATATGAACTTACAATTAAACCTTGGTTTTCATTTTTCTCATCCACATTTTTCATCTTCATTAACAATTCTTGTACAGAAAAAAAAACAAGCATATGCATTGTACATGCAGTCGCGCGTTTGTATCATGCTCATACCTTGATAAAACACTTCCACAACTTCGGGCTTAAATTTCACTCCGCTGCTCAAGATCTTTATCGCTTCTTCTTTGGATGTATTGTATGGAATGGCATAAACGTTTCCGAAAGATGTGTATGATGATTCTGACTCGTTTGCCTTGTCATCTATTCCTAAATCTGGTTCATTAACAAATCCAAATGTCGGTCCTTTTCGTGGGTCGTTGTACAAGGCATATTGTTCCATTTCAGATTTCGGAAAGAGACGATGCCAAGGGTCTAAACCGTGCTTAGGAAGCCAAAATATGAAAGATTCATTACTGGTTCTATAACCAACATCTCCTGTAAAAAAAGAACATTCTTCATTAATAAATACGAACAAATTAATTGAAAAATAATAACATGATGTAACGGGAAAATATACGATAATGGTAACTCCGAATGACGATAAAATTTTTTTTGTCGATAAATCGACGTTTCGACTAGGTTATAGTCATCATTGGGAATGCTACTGAGTCTCAGATGATTAAAAAAAACTAATATTCACTAAAGATTTACTGGGCGGAAATCTTTGACGTAAAATGAAGATGAGAGCCCAGCTCAAAATTCGGAGATGTAATGTCATCACATTCAGGAATAGACAGAAACACACGAATAAAGTTTAATGGAAGTTCACTGAAACAGCAACGAAACGTCAGTGAACTTCTATTAAACTTTATTCGTGTGTTTCTGTCTATTCCTGAATGTGATGACACTACATCTCCGAATTTTGAGCTGGGCTCTCATCTTCATTTTACGTCAAAAACTAATATTATTGCTGTTCGGAGTTGTTGGGAATTTAGTTCAAATATTCATGTAGCGGTTGTAACACGTATCATGGGCTTCTGACATGTTGAAACTTTGCTTTGTAAATCATAGCGCTAAATGTTCATGTAACTTCTTTTATTAAACACATCTTGGCATAAGAAATAGAGGCCGCAAGACTGAAAGTCTTCCACTATCTTTCGAAAAACAGTATAAAGTGTCAACACAACCCTGTCGTTCAAATATCCTGACATTTATTTTAAATAGAGGTCACACCAAGGATTTTAATAGAGAGATGTAAGAAATCTGCTGAAAACTTTGAAATTTTCCATCTCCATATTGCTATTATTAGAGTCACAGGAACAAAACTCGACGTCGATAACGGATCGGTTACGATAGTGGAAGAAAGTAGAGAAGTAGACCGAATTTCAAGCGTTTATGAGTATCAGAGACTAGATTGATAGATGGCTTTCCTTCTATACTGAAAATGCGCGTTTATCAGCACGTTCTCCCTTTCAGGTCTGTATTTCTGACGTATACTTTCGCCATGCCCAAGGAGACAACGTGATTAAATAGTTCAAAGGCGAGCTATGTGACCCGCGCAGGATACATCACTGCGTTGTTTGACATTAAGAGCCTACCACTCAGATTTCTGGTGCAAACTACAACGTAATTTATTATTTACTTTAATTCACAACAACGCGATCATGCAGTGAGTTTACTGCCATGAAAAATAATTGTCAGGTACTCGTCCTGTTTAGCAGCACATTCGTACGAGAACACAATGGTACGTTAATTGTCGTGTCATACCAATTGTTGCATTGCTTATATATGACCCAATTTTTCAATCGATACGGTTTGATTTGAAGCATTCTCTTTCAAACACAACCAAAACAACGAAGCGTTCCCCAAACAGCACGTTTATATGATTTCTTGTAGACGGTGATTAATGCCAAGTCAACTACAGCAATTTTTCTGGTGGTATATCTTGGGTTTCTTCCCACTTAAATTCTTCAATGTTGGTGCCTCTGCACTTTGTATCACGAACAAAAACACGTAACTAGTATAAAACCCAACCTTGTGAACTCTCTTCTCACACTAACCTCCAAAGTCCAGATCTGTATACGCTCCAACAACAGCGTACTTTCTTCTCACCAGTGTTACGGTAGGTCCCTTCTGATCACAATTTGTGTGAAACGTATTTGCCTCCCATCCGTCGTTTTTAGAACTGTAGCATAGGACCCATTTTCGTGTCGGTGGAGTGTACGGCGACATAATCTCGTTAACTTGTTTGTGGAGAACAATGTCCATCCCAAGAACGGTACTAGATATGAAACCTGGAGCAGTTTTTAAGATATATTGTCAATTTCAATAATTCACGTGGAAAGACTAAGAAAACCTCAAGAGAACTGTGTTTGTAAATGAAACCGTTCTTGGTACAAAATTTGGCCTGCATTATCCTGTGCATTTGCAAAAAACACAGATTCGGAATAATTCTCAGTGTTTGGATATCAGATATTACATTCCTTCGCGTGTATTATATATCACTGAGGGTTTTTCTGGGGGACAATTATTTAATTAATGGTGATATTTACGTCAATCTTAGTAGCAAATTCTGAACCAGGCGGACACCTACAGGTCGCTCATTCTTGAGTAAGGAATAGGCTATAAAAACAAGTTCAAGTTGCCTCGGATCAATTTCTGAAGGACGAGAAACAGAAAAACGGACACTGTCCGTAAAAAGTTTAACTGTTTTTGTCCAGAGGCCTCCCTTTAGCAAGTAAAATCATCTAGTGTTAGCCATAGTAAAATACTACAGAGCCTACCCAGACAAAGTAGACAGCACATGGTCATCTTCTAACGAAAGTAAGCTGATTTTGTCTTATCTCAGTTCATAAAGGCTTCCTCAGACTGTCTGGTTACGAGCAGCAGATGAAAGGCCAGAATTTGAGCACCGTGCTTGCAAGGTGGCAGTGATTTGAACACGGCACAATTGAACACGGCGATTGCTAAATGGCCTTGAGAAGGGCACTCCAGAGGTCTAAGGCCAGGCTTGGATTGGCCATTGTGACATCGCACCACAGAACATTGGCTGACAATTGTTCCAAGGTAAGATAGCACAATGGCCAGTCTACGTCTGCCTAAGGCTACGCTTACACTTGACCAAATTTCTCGGATTCGTAGACAATCCGGAGACTTTTTCTTCGGATTCAGAGTAGCCGTTTGCACTGAAGTATCGAATCCGGTATAAAAAGTCTACGGATTGAACACGAATCTGGATAAATATGAATCCGGAAAGGAATCTGGGTATTTTGAATTCGGAGAGCTTCCAGAGAAAATTTCATCATTCTTGTGTATAATAGCCGAAGTAGCCAGTGGTGGGATAATTTTTTCATTAGGGGCTGTGATAAACAAAGAATGGAAAGAAATTTTTCTGGTTGTCCGGAGTTACCTTCAATACAATTTGTGAGGTTTACGTCCATTCTTAGATAAGAAAGTAATATTTGCGTCAACACCAACATGCAACTAACCCACATACTTTTTCCTGCGTAAACGACCAACGAATCCAAATATATATTTAGTGTGAATCCGAATACTTTTTGAATCCGAAGACTTTTGCCGTAGTGTAACTGTAGTCTAACTGTTGCGTCCGAACAATCGGCATTTTAGTTCCCGTGCCCAAGCACTGTGCTCAGGCAACAAGTCTAACCAAGGCCTAATGTTAACAACATTGTTATTAGGCGTCTCAGCCTCTGTCTGCCAAAACGGACATTTTACATAAAGATATGGAAATAATTCTTAAGAAATCGCCATGCGAATAAAACTCAGAAACCCCAAAGAATTTCACTAAGTTACGAGCCAGCAGGTTTCTTTGTTAGATTGTTAACAATTGCTCAGGGAAACTAATATGGCCTAATAGATTCCAGCTGGTTGTTGACAGATTACAGCTGTTAATTCTAGCACGCAACCATACTTACGTACGGAGAAATAAACTGCGAAAGATCAACTTACCACCTGATTTGAGCCAGAACGCCAGAGAGAATCCAGTGCAATTCTCATCTCCTCCATTCATCACGGGATGTTCCGCTAGATCAGGGATTCTTAAATACTCCTGACCGTCGATAACAAACGGGGAGTCTACACTGCCATTGGCCATGTTGCTCCCCTTTAACATCGCTCGTTTTCCTGAGTTTACATCCTTAATGATTCGGTTTTGATAAACATCTGCGATTTTCCAATGATATGACATTGGCCCAGAAGAACAGCTCCGACCTGGGAATAATTATATGAGCACTGTTCAATTTTTTTCGTTTTGACTGTCGATTTGAGTGGACTTTGGTCATCAGTTGGGCCTGTGCCCTTGGGCGAAAGATAACTGTGAGGTTGGCCCTCCTACTTCTTTCAAGCAAAAAGATCAAAATATAAATTCAAAGATCGTCTCTTTTGGGCCCAAGACATTTTTGGGGCGTTCTGCAGGAGCGGATGTCGGCGGGGGCGTATAGGACGCACGCTCTTCTTTTTTGATTTGTTGTCATATGTGACTCGTTGCTCAGTTACAAAACACAAGCATTAAAGATGTCGAAGGTTGATTATTTTCAAAGAAAATCAGAACAAACAGCAAAGAAAAGAAATGGTGAGTAGAAGAAATTCAGATTCAAAAACACACCGGAAACGACTGTAGCATAAAAACTCTGAATAGTTAATGAAAATTTTGGATTTTGCAAGAACGTCCACGATCAGACATTTGCGCCAAGTTTGCGAAGGTGGTTCGCCACTGGCCAAGATAGAACAACAAGGAAAACAAACTGCAGTCGGCTGAACAGACGCCTGTAGAAAGGCGTTTTGCGTGACCTAAAGATTGACTCCGTAGAAGACTAAGATTGTCCCTGATGACCCTCTATTTTACAGACGAATTTACCGCAAAGTGCAAAAGTGGGTCGCAACCTCCCCGCACACACCCCGCACTTTACGCCCTTGTCAGTGCTGCATCACTTTGATATGTTGGTTTGTTAGTGCTGTGTCGTTTTGATATGTTGTTTGTTTGAAAAAGTTTAAAACCATAAAAAAAACATAAAAGTTTAAAATCAGTTATTCGGATCCAAGCTTTGTCATGGTACGTCACCTTTAAATTAGGTTGGATTCATTTTAAATCCATCCCCATATACAGGAAGAGAGCCGTCTTGACTCTTTGGGATCTTTCTTAGTATATGTGTGTATATATGGATGAAAACTTGATGTTAGTAGATTAGTCTAGGGAAAAATGGGGTAAGGGGGTGGTTAGAATTAATAGACAGGATACCTATGTAGGAAAGGGCAAGGAAAGACCAACTGAATGCGAATTTTTTAATTTTTTGGCAAAATATGTAGAATAAACAGTCTGATTAGGGTTAGGATTAGGGCTTAGATGACTGTTAGGCTTTTGAACTAATAAAAGGGTGTGATTAAAAGGAGAGAGAGAGAGAGAGAGATGAATAAAATGTTTAATTACTTTATAAACAAAATATGTTAAATTAATGTGTTGATTAGGAGGGTTAGGATGAGGGTTAGAATAATAGAAAGTGTCGAAGATTAAGAATAGGGTTTTATGTGGGGGTAAGGATTAGAAAAAGTATTTAGAGAAAAGCAAAGAAAGAACGAAACAGCTCAGAAAGAGAGTGCGAAACCCGGGTGCTGGGTAAAAAGAAGCCAAGAAGCCAGCATTCGCAGAGGGTACCTACTGACATCCTGCCCATTGTTTTTAGAAAAAAACAGTGTCATGAATCATCAGGTTCCAAGCATGACGGGGAGGCATGTTTCCAACCCGCTAACAAGTCTTGGAACGACATGGCCGCTTATGAAAATTGAAGAAAGAAAGAGTTAAAAGAAGATGAAAGGAAAGGAATAGAAAAGAAAATAGAAAAAGAAAAAGAAATGAGAAACACAAAATATATTAATAGCCTAAACATTTATTAATGTATTCAAAAGACCTGAGACGAAGTAACACAGGCACAGCAAACAACAGGGAAAACAAAATCGTGGACTGAAAAGTGTATGAATCATAAGTTGTATCACTTTGATACGTTGCTTTGTCAGTGCTGTATCACTTTGTTATGTTGGTTTGTTAGTGCTGTGTCATTTTGATATGTTGGTTGGTTAGTGCTATATCACAATATGTTGGTTTGAAAGAGCTGTATCACTTTGATATGTTGGTTTGTTAGCGCTGTGTCATTTTGATATGTTGGTTAGTGCTGTATCACAATATGTTGGTTTGCCAGAGTTACATTACTTTGATATGTTGCTTTGTCAGTGCTGTATCACTTTGACATGACAGACAGATACATTTATGTTCTCTACCGAACTCGTAAAATCCGTAAGAACAGATGCAATAAAGCAACAGTTCTGGCCCAATATGTTGTAGTATGCTGGTGTTGGTTTCGTCGGCATTATAGAACAAGCCATGCCTTATTTCAACACAATCTAAATTTGGTCCCATATTATAAGCAGACGAATTTATCACATATTGTTAATATATCAGCCATCACTACTATTGAAAAGCAGTGAGAAGAAGGTTAAATTTTAACCTTCGAACCTTCAATACAAACCTTTGCGAACGTTCGAACCTTCAGTACAGGGTAGCACTTATACAAATCGCACTTACCCTTGTTTCAAAGATTTTGGAAACTATAAGAATTCTATTTGCATTTATATTAATACCACGCACCACTACAACGAACAGCAAATAGTTTATTACGTGTCGCTTTTGGGTCTATCAAACTTAATCAGAAACCTGTCACATCGACCGGGAAAACAAATCAAAGTATTTGTGTACTGGCATGATTGATGATGTTATCACTTGCGGTATTTAAAAAAAAGATGTGATGCGACGTTCGAAGAGCTAAAAAAGACCTTTAGAAGGTTAAAAAAACCCTTTAATCTAATAAAGGTGTTCTTCAGCAGTATTATTGTGATAAGGAGAATCGAGCGAGGTCAGCTACTGTAAGTCATAGAACTTTATTGTCTAAGCTTTCGTCGGTCAACGACATCATCAGGTACAAATGCAGAAAGATAAGTGAGCGTATTTCATGGGAGTTAAAGGAGATTAAAAAACCTCCGAAGGTTCGAAGGTTCGAACTTTTCCCCCACCATTACTATCCAGAAGTGGTCACATTTTTGTGCTCAGACCTGATGCCTGCCTGATAGCGCACGCGTTTTAGCGTTTGCGATTGAAAGAAACCTGTGACGTGAAAAATAATAAATAAATAACAGGTAAAGAGTGATGGGTAAAAAAATACATAATAAATAAATACTTACTAAATCATAAATAAATATTAAATAAATGATACTTACCCAGTTCTATTTGATTCATGATCCAGAACGCTTCATTCGCAGTTGCTGCATCTGAGAAAAAGTAGAAGTCTTCCATGAAACCATAAAAATAACCACCGTGTTTACCTCTTTTGCCTAGTTGAACTGTGTATTCTGTTCCGTATTGTCCAACCAGTTTATCATCTGGGATGCTGGTCCTGAAAACCTCTCGTCCCCAAAGGTAAAATGTTGCACGCTTGTTTAACACATCTACTGTAACAGTAACATGATGCCATCCCTTTACAGCCAAGATTTTCCCATGTTCCGCCTGCCATGTGTGTGATTGTCCCCCGGCAGTTCTCTTAAGCACTAGACGATTTGACGAATCGATTTGAAGACACACTTTAATATAATATGTACATAATATATATTGCCATACGTGATCCAGGCTAGTTTTTAGCCACAATGCAATCGTGTACGATCGTGAGAAGTCCAGCGTTGGAATTTTCAAGTATTGTGCATGTTTAAAGAGGGTAGCCTTTTTAAAAGGAGTTCTTCCGAGAAAATCTTGCCGAGCTCCGACTAACCTGAAAGAAAACAAAAAATATCATCCACGATACTATTAGACAGAAGTTTACACCATGTATGTGAACTTAGGACCTGAACACTTGTTTTTCATGTTATTTTATTTAAAAATACACCATAGGTGATTATAAAGTTTCTCGTGCCCAGGTTCGTCGAAGTAAGCCGCTTCTCTCAGAATAGTCGACCTCGCTCAAGGCGATTATACGATTTTCAACAACTTCAAAATGGCCACTTCTTGATTCGTTCATGTTACGGACGAAGATATAAAGTGAAACAAAATATCGCTCCTGTCAAAACCAAATTTTGATGAGCACTTTTTCATCGTAAGTTATAAACATTTTGCTAATTTGCAACAGCTAAACCCGTTCTTTTGCCATTGATGCGATGGTTGATACAATAGTTCATAAAGTCGAATATTTTCCTCCGATTATTCTTGGTTTATTTTTAATAATGCCTATGCATATTAAACTAAAACAATTAGGCATCTCAGTCTCGTTGATAATCGCTTTATATTTACGCCACAACGAAGCGGTTTGGTAAATATTCACCTGTAATGATATTGACGTCGGTGAATAACTGATGAATTAGTATCTCCACTAAACGTACTGATTATGGCCTTGAAGTATCATTTGACATTATTTAAGGTACATGTTTGTTGAAGGTACATCGTCCAGGCTAATGTAGTCTTGAGAAAGACTGTTGGTGACTGACGTTTCGACGGTTTCAGGGGGGGTTCATCTTTTTCGACTCTGAAAATGTCATCGCCGCTGAGGCCGTCGAAACGTCAGGCTTGAATTGGCCATTGTGCCATCTTACCGTAGAACAATAGTCAGTTATTGTTCTGTGACGCGATGGCACAATAGCCAGTCCAAGCAATCGAAACGTCAGTCACCAACATTCTTCCTCAAGACCACACTAACCTGAACGATCAACCATCACCAACATGTACCATATTACTTAAGACAGTTATGACTATTTCCTGAAAGGATGTCTCCCATCAGCTGTTCCACCCGTTCTGATACGCTTGAAGCGTCAGTTCTAAATATTAGAATTACGCTTTGAGGCGTGGCCAGATTGTAATGTGAGCAACTTGACCTCAACCCAACCCTAAACCTAACCCTTTCCAAGAAAAACTTTCTAAGGGCCAGATTGCTCAGATTACAGTCTTGCCGCGCTTTAAAGCGTTATTCTAAAATTTAGATCTTTCGCTTTAAGAGTATTAGAACGAGTGGAACGGCCGGGCTGGTGCTCCCATCACTAGTAAAATCGTTTAGCGTTAGCCAGAGGAAATAATCTGGCGAGAAGCACAATAACATAACAAAATAAATTGATCCCACCGGGAAAAAGTTAATCAGCTAAGCGCTTGATATTAAAGGCGCACTAGTTTAAAAAAATTGTTGCTTTTCTTTACATCCTTCATGAAAACTTCACATCACATATAAAAAACATATGGAATTAGAACATTTTCATATTTGAAATTTTCATTCCACAAATCAAATGGGAACGTTTTCATATATGAAATACCTAATTCACATGTGAAATAAACTGGTTCAAAATTTCACATAAGAAATCTTGGAGTACAAAACATGCATTTCACACATGAAATGGAAGATTCACATGTGAAAATTAATTTCACATAAAATATTTTCATAATAATTGCACGGAACATTTTTGTAAGGGATAAGTTAGTATTATGTAGAATGTACAAGAGTCATCTTCTTACTTTACTCCTGAATCTGTACCATCCAATCTGTAATGCACATCAAGTTTATCTGGATTGAAAAAAGCATAACAGTGATCATCGGTGAATATCGTAGCTCAATTATTCACTTGTTCGGTCTGTACCCAACTTTTCAATTTTACTCTTGCTAACGCCAGACAATTTTACTCTTCAAGGGAAGACGTCTCAGACCGGAAAGGGTAAACCACTTGTTCGTGCGAGTTCTCCCCTCGACGAGTAAAATCGTCTGGCGTTAACAAAAGTAAAATAATGAAAGTATTGTCCCGCCGGGAAATAGTTAACCCTTTAAAGGGAGATCAGACATATCTGTACGATCTAATATATGGAAATTGGATGCATGAAAAAATTTCGATAGATTTTCAAAAGGATTTTGAATAGAATGCATAATTAGTAACTTCTTTTGAAAAATTTGACCGTTAAAGGGTTAAAGTTGTAAATTACCAAGCATTGTGGTATCTAACTCGTGTAATCCTGCATAAAACAAGATGAGCAAGTCTTGACCAACGCTACAATCTGGGATTTGGTAGTCAGAGCTTTAAGAGTTTTGTACGATTTAACAAGACATTTTGCATGCCAAACTCCACTGTGCACGCCGCTTTAGCGAGCAAGACTGGACATCGAATTTACACGAAAATTTCACAACGAACCTTTGGGAAATGTTATACCTGTGTATCTTAATCTAGGAGTTGATAATTTCATACACAAAGGTAATTTTTTCTTTAGCACAGACCAAAGCTACTTCAAAGAGATAACTGTTGATGTTTGATATTATCATTTTTACCGAATCCCACATTCTTACAAAAAGCTCATCAATTTTCATGGTTGAAATTTGACATTTATATATTATCAAGAATACACTGGATACTTACTTAGGAATCGAGCAGGAATGTTGCTGGATGACTTGAGAGGAATAGAAAAAAATACTAACACCTAAAACCAAGTATGAAGTTAAATAAGGTCCTGCTTGAACTAATTTATTAAAATATTAAGTTTTTTTCGATACTTATAATGTGTTGTAGAATTTCTATTTTTCTATTATATTATAATAATTTTATGAACAAATTTTCCTTTTTTCTTCAGGCAACAACCAAACAACTATCGGATTTATTCCAAGATTTCAGTGAAAATTTATCTAGAAATTCATGTAGTTTAATTTTGTAATTTATCGAGAGTTTTTCCTACGTGGTGAACTATCCTGGGGCAGACTTTATGGAGAGAAGAAAAGTTGAAGATGAATGAAGATCTGGCAAAATGTGAGTTGAAAACTATTTGTACGAGTTACAAACCAGGAAACAACCAAACTATTTTTCTAAATATAATGAAAATTCTGTAGCCTGTGGTTGCATTTTTCAAAATGTCCTTTCATCACGGCAGTCGGTAAGTATTCGCAGGAATTGCCCACTTGCTATCCACGTAGGATATTTAATCTTTGCCTATTTTTTCACAAGTAGTCGCAGCCGATTTTCCTGTATGATAACACTCTATAGCACGTTTACACGTGTGATTTTATGCCTTGCAATTGTCATCCCGGAATATGTAATAACCTCACGACAGTCTATGCAGCAAGACATCTGCTTTTGATTCGCTACAGTTCGTCCACAATACTCTCATGAGTTTATCACATACACCAAGACAAGCATCGCGAAGCGCAAGATCGCACATAGCTCGCTGTTCTAGTGTGAGCGTGGACTTGGTTGACGAAGGGACAGCACCCTGAAACGTTGAAATACAGTTTTATACTTTTATCTTGAATGATTGTAAATGTTTTTAAAACTTGGAATAGGAAGGTTCCTGACAAACTATACATACACCAAGGTTTTGTCCTCATAAATGCAGTGTTATCACGAACTTCTAGTCTGATGGGTTAAAATAGAAATCAGTACGTCGACACAACAGTTTTCTTGTCCGTAGTTAAGCATATTTTGACTCGTTTTGCATCTTCACGAAGAAAGTGAACTAGTTTAGATGGATCTTAGACTACATTCTACCAGAGATGATCCCTATACCTATATATCGACATGAAATTTCCAGGTTTTGTCGGTATTACTTCCTCAGTCTCATTTCAATTCATGAATTTGAAATATCCAATAACGATAGAAGCCATATCCATAGCAACAACTCGATACTTAAGCCCTGGCCAAACGAATACAACATCACGATTCAATATCGTTCAACATTGTTGAATGGAACATGTTGAACTCGTTTGGCCAACATGTTGCATCATGTTGCATCATTTTCTATGGTGTTGAACGAAGTTTGATTTCCATCAAACATTTGATGCAACATCGTTTAATGTTTCTTTTGTTCTCATGTGTGAACAACAAAGTTGTACTCGTGTGGCCACGCTCTTCAACATTGTTGCACTCTCGCACGCGTAGCAAGTCATCTCTCAGGCAAGGGTAGTAGTTCGCCTAAAATTCGGGATCATTATTCGTCCCAGGTCTCTCATCTCCGGAATTTGAGTCTGCTCCGCACAACATGTTGCATTCGTTTGGCCACGCAATACAACACCATCCAACAAAGTTGAATTCAACAATGTTGAATGATGTTGCATTCGTTTGGCCAGGGCTTTAAGTTGCGCACGCCTATATCAAATGCCCTGAAATAATGTTTTGCGTAGTGCGGAGTCAAATTGAAGTAGACTGCCAACTCTTCTAAAAGATTGAACCATGCCTTTGTATCTACGAAAACAGCAGAATTAAAGTATTGGTTTGTAAAGTTTCTTAAGTAAATCATTTATTTATTTACATTTAAGTTTTAACATTATGGACCTTAAATAGTAGATTAGGAGCTTCAATGTGATTTGAAGACAGTTTAGCAGTTATTTTTAGTTAAATAACATTTTTATCACTCTTTATATAAGCGACGACTCGGATTATTACCGTAGTAAAACAAGAATAAATACATGTACAAGCAGATAGATCCAGATGTTGAAATAAATGCAACGATTGGGAGGATTCAAAAGAACTTTTTTGATCCCCCACCTTCTATTAGACCACTAATAATCGAACTGAGGGAGATCTATAACTCTCTTTGTTCCCAATAAGTTGAGCGATTTTATGAACTCATAAATTTGCCTAAGAAAACGAACTGTGTTGCCCGTTGTGTGAAGGTCAGTCGCTCGGTTTACAATGCCAACGTTTGTCAATTCTGCATTTCCATTTATTATATAATTGCACTCTCGCTATGCATTTTGATCATTGGATTGTGCTAAATTGGAATGTACATATAAATGCATAAATTGGAAAACTACAGGAAAAACAATCTTGACAGAGCCGGATTCCGAACTTACGAAAACGCAAGGCCCAAACTAAGAACCTGTCAAGGGTTAGCGGAAAAGGTCCGGACCATGTAATTATGTGTGCCTGATGCAAATGCAAACTTTGCTAGAAAGTGGGTACGTTTCATTTTCTAAGGTAACCTTTTGGTTGTCTTAGAATGTATTTCCATCATTTTGTGACCTCTTTCACAAAACCCGGTCACCAGTGTCTGACGGAAACGCGAAACAACGTTTAATAGACAAGCAAATGACATGGAAACACATGCACCAAACACGCTAATTATGAAATTTTGCCAAGTGAATGAAGCGACATACGGATAAGAATATGTTACAGTTTAGACTTCATTACAAATTGAGCAAAAACGAATTGCTTGCTGTCAACACAAGTCTAATTGCGAATACAATAATTCCTGGATGAGTTATTTCACACATATGTATCGAACTAAGTTTTCAAAAGATATAGTATTTTTATTTCAGAATCATCCTTAGGGTAATATGATAAACCTACAGTACACAGCTAAAGTCAACTAGAAACGTCGATGTGAGCGGGATTCAAACTCGAAGCGGTCCGCAAACCCGAAGATGTGAGTTTGAACCCTGTTCAAGTCAACTTTTCTAGTAGACTTCAGCAGTGTGTAGGTTTATCATGAAATATTCCGTCCATAGCATTTAGAATTGCCCTAAAAGGGAGTCGTCACCTCTTGGCTCTTCCCATTTCCACTATATTGCACACAGTTCCTCTTTTGTGCCAAACTACAAGCATGAGTCTTAAAGACGATAAAAGAAAGGTACTGATTTTCCCTGGAAAGAGAAAACTTAAAGCAAACTAATCAAAGGATATAAATTAAATAAAAACCCTACATTTGATTTTCAAAAAAAATTAAGTTCCTGATAGACTGATAGTCTCGCGGCGAATTTCTATTCAATAGCTCATACAGTCAGACATAAATTGCCGATTTGAGGAAATTTCAAAATCAGCAGGTCCAAGCTCTTTATTAACTCAATTTCTTGCGATAAACTCATAACATAAAAAAATCTGAACTCAGACATCGTTTCAGTTCATAGCACCTGCTACTGGCAACATTAAATTAAATACACATTGGCTTACGTTCTTACCTGTACCGCTGTCAACATCCTATTCCCAACTGGCATCATATTTAGTAATTTGGTATTTTTTCTTCATGTTTTATTTCGATTTCAGCCACGATTTTGAGAAAGCCATGATCACATTTATGTTGGCAACTTCATGTGATTGACTTTCTAATGAGCTAGATCCTGGACGCACGTTAAATCCACCTGCTTGTACCTGCTTGTGGCCATGTTTAACGGAGTATCATGCCATCTGGAAGCCGTTCGCTTGTTCGTCTCTATTTATCCGTAGCAGGGAAACATGAAAAATCAAACACTAATTGCAAAACACCCAAAACACTCCAGATTTCAAGATGATCAGTCCAATGGTGTAACAAAAGGGGGAAATAGGTGCAGCTGCCCCGGGCGGCACTTTTTAGGGGGGGGTGGCATTTTCGGCGATCAGTGTCCCGAAAACGTTGACCTCCAACTGTTTAAAATAAACATTTGGTATAATTTATTGCAGCGGCGTAAAAGAATGTTACTAGGGTCTAATAACTACCATGAATGCTCGTTCAATGTTCTCCCCCTACGGAGAGATGTACGGCCAACCCAGGGAGATTTGACCATGTAAGTCCCAACCTGGGAAATTTGACCTTAATCCGGGAGTCGGGTACTTTGGGCGTCACTATCTTGGAAGGCGGCAAAGGTTTGGGGATAAAAACTAGAAGCTTCGTGGCTTCACGGGTGATTTATGTGACCTTAATGTAAACTAGTAACAATGGTAGTCATTAAAACAACGGCAATGTTTTCGTCGTGGTATTAACCCTAGCCGCAACGACGAAGGTAAAAATCCATTCTATGTTTTTTTGTAAATGGAGTCGTCATATGTGGGGGGTTTTTTTTGGGGGGCGGCGGTATTTTCCATTCCCACCCCGGGCGGCAATTTACCTCGTTACGCCACTGGATCCGTCAAAAGACTTCCGGAAAAATATCAGTATGTATGTGTATAGGTATGTTCTTATGCATAAGGGATTGGGCATGTAATCTCTGGATGCATCAAAACAAACAAGGCAACAAACAACATGACAAAAAATAAAATGGATAGCATCTGTCTCTTAATCTCATTTTTAATATACTAAGGGCATCCATGGTTATTAATAAAAACGAAAAATGAATTATCAAAACTTACGTTTCGATGGTAAATGACATATTTCTCACCTGTTAGTCCATCAGTTAGATACGGCGAACTGATCTTTTGGCGAAAAAACTCGTTTTCAGATTCCGTCTCCTTGATCAAATAGTCGCTGATTTAGCCATGATGTTTGATGGTCAATATGTGATGGCTGATGCTGCAAAAATATTTAAAAACTTGGTTTCAGTATTTGTTCCCATTGAAAATCAACTCAAGGTCTCCACCAGGGAGACTACTTGGGACAAATATCGTTTTCTTTTGACACAGCTTTAAATTGAGCTACCAACTAAACGCCAACCAAAAGCCCAATGGTAGGACACCGCATTTTCAATTAAACCCCCAATCCGAATAGGTGGTATTACAAGGATATATTTTCAGCCAACGAAGTTGCACAAAAGATTTCCAGACATCAGTCCGCAAATCATTTGTGCCAAGTAATTTGCTTTACGAATCGCCATTAAAAATCGTTTCCTGTAACATGTCCTAAACACCTGTCATGAAGGTGAGTACTACAGCTTAAATACAAGTTACCTAACACAGAGTTCCTAGAGAAATTTTCATGAATTGACCAAATTCATGAATTCATAAATTGACCATTCCCTGGCCAATTCATGAAATTTTCTCCTTATGGTACCCTGAGGATGATTCTGAAACAGTGTTCTAACAATCAATTAATGCACTAAATGAAGGGATTTTACGGAATGAAAATGGTTAAGTGAAGAATTTTTACCAATTATTCGATTTTATCACTCCGTTTTAAGGGTTTGGCTTACCAAGGGTGTAACCGCACGTTGAATCAATTACAAACCCGCACTCAGTCCCTTCGCATACGTCGTTTTCCATGAGCTTTAATTAGCACTCTTTTCAAATCACCCATCGTGGTAATGATCGGTTTCCCTTATTTATCTGCTGAATAAAACTACCAAAACGACTTTCGAAACTTCTTTGTTATGCTAATATAAGCAACTGTCTTTCCATTCCCTTTGGCTATTAAATATTTGCATGAAAAATAAAACGCAAGGTATTCTGGTACTTGTGTTCAGCTGACGTAATAAGGGGAACCGGCCATTTGAAAGCCGCTGAAAAACCTGAGCCATGCAAGCCTAAAAATTCAACTGTTTGTATGCAACTTGAAAATATGGTAACTCCAGTAGGTTTTGGCAAGACATACACAATTAATATATCTCAGAAGTAGCCTGGTTCAAAAGTGTTCGATGACACAGCCTATAGCCGAACAAGTGCAAGCAAAATTCAAATCGCATTTCTCGAATAGTTTCAAAACTGAGTTCCCCTAGTAAAAACGAGAATTTGTGGTAAGATTAGGAAATATTGAGACTCAGGACATTCACCGGCTTTCAAATTACCACAAAGGCTGATTTGTTAGCAATAAGAATTAATTTCTAGCAAGGTAGTGTTTTTTTCGATAAAAACTGGATATCAAATATGTTTCTCAAACTCATTAATAATTCACGAAGAAAAAACAAAAGAAATGCATAATTAATCAGTATTTAGAAATCGGGGGAAGATTACAGCTGAATTTTTCCAAGTTTCGGCTGGATTTTCGCCTAAAATACCGGTTTGTTTGAGAAGTAATTTCAAACACTCGTTTAGTGTTCTTCCTCCGATTCCTAGATACCTCGAAACTCGTTAAAAAAAAAACTCGGCTTCGCCTCGTTTTTCAACTCGTTTCTCGGTATCTAGAAATCGGAGGAAGAACACCAACTCGTACTTGAAATATTACGTAAAAGTTCATTTACTTGTCACCATGGTCGTATACAATTGTTTGAAGTGAGGTGTGTATTCTTGTCTCAATGGCACAATTCCTGCTGTCGATTAGCTCACTTATGTGGCAATACATCCGGAATACTTTAGAATAAACAACCATACACAACAATCGTATTGTGTAAACAAGCTCAGGATTTGCATTGGCAAAACAGTAAAGTGAAATGCAGGACTGTAAACTGATGCTACTGATTATCACTAGTAAAGTGACTTTTCATAGCAGGTTGATGACTTTTAAATTGATTGTTTGATCCATTTTTGATTAGTTGATTTAAAAGTAAAGACTGGTATTGTAACCCAAATGCGGTTAAATTACATCAGTCCCGATTACATGGTTAAAACATACAGCAGGGATAATAATATACATATTAATGGCATTTACCTAAATTAATTATATTTACACAAGTTGTTAATTATATTTACACGCTTTAAAAAATGGAATCAAATATGTTCATCGAAGGAAATCAATAAAACCCAAAATATTAATTAAATAACACTTCAAGGAAAAAATGAGTTTCTAAAACGTTTAGTCTTACAAGAAAAGTGATTGTAAAATCCTCTACTTCTTAGTTCATACGTAGTTAAAATTTTATCAGGTAAGCATTCTTGAAACTTTAAATTGTCACGGTTCTTTTTAAAAAAATTCTCTGATAAGTTTTCCTGGCGTTCCCCAAGAGTCAAGATTTTCATATAGTCCAGAGCCTCTTTTTAGTTAACAGAAGGTAAAATAATTTTCAAAGCACGCTTTGTAGCCAATTCGGTCGGTGACAGTTTCCGTGTCTGCCCATTTTAACGGATTATTCTGGTATTCAGGTCAAAAAATGAGGCAAGATGAGACTCGATGAAACAATCATAATTCGCTTTAAAGCAAATTGAAGATGAGGGATCGAGAAACTGCCATTATTTGCTGACAAGTGTATCAGGCCATTTTCCGCTATATGAAAACTACAGAACTAGGTTATATAACTGAACTGCGGGTTCAGGCAAAAGGTGTCCGCCAAATCGAGTCAGCAAGTGGAAATTGGGCGTCTAGATCTCTGACCACTGACCTATGATCATATAGGTTTACAGCATAACAGGCTTGCAGGCTGATGTCCCTCGTTTGAGAAACAGCTCAAACATGCATTTCTTTTCAATTTAACTTTCTGGCGGCAAGGAAACTTGTACAAACAATACAAACCACTTATTTTCCTACCTTCATTTTGAACAGCAAAACACTTCTAGCTGTTATTTCAACAAAATGGAGCTAACTGTGCGAGCTGAGAAAAGTTGACATCGAAACATGAAAAACCCATCGAGAGACGAATTTTGTTTAAAAGCAAACAATATAGTATCAACAAAGTTCCTAAGTATGCTACTAGCCGACCTAAGCTTATATTGGGCTAGTGGCCCACAACAGGGATCTGGCGCATACTCTTCCGCGAAATGTTTGAATTTATCGAGCACTAAAACGGAATTTTCGACTTTTCCCAAGGATAACTCTACTGAAATTCGCTATGCTTTCTGTGTAGAAGCGCATTTTTCCAAGCAAGAGGGACGCGTTTGCTAAGCGAGGTTTGCAGTTCTCTGCATAAGAGTGAGATCCGCCAACTCAGTTTTGCAACCAATTGTCTAAAGAGACTAAAACTGCGTTTTAAGATGAAACTAAAAATATCTTTGTTCTATAAGAGATCCGAAAAGTCTTATAAAATATAAAAATTATATACGCACATACATACATGCATACATTCGTACATATATACACACACAGACATATACACACATACATACACACAAACATACATACATACATACATACATACATATATACATTCATACATATATACATACATACATACATACATACATACATACATACATACATACATACATACATATATACATACATACATGCATACATGTAGCCATTTATGCATGTATTAACATAATTTTTATCTTTTATATTTTTATAGAAAATATGTATTACAAAAAGCTAACTAAAATACAAAATAATACAAATTAACACTATACAAGGGATTACATATGATGTATGTAGTAAATTATCGTAGTAACACTCGGAGACATTTGTGTCTAAAGTATCAGGACCTTGTCATAATGGACATATTAAAATTTAAACTCTTTTGAGGCTTTAAGCACTTCCCAGAAAGAGCACAGAAATAAGATTACAACTGTCTACATAGCGCTGCACAACCCGTTGTGACCGCGATACCCGAACGTGAAGAAGCATGATCCAAAATGAACACTCCACCAAAGAGCGTGCAGAAACCTTCCTTCAAGTGACAATGGAGAAAGGAACCGTTCAGAACTGAATAAAATTTTCAATATCCTACCAATAAACGTTAGATCTTCTTGTAATTTACATAATTGATTGAGATAGTGACATAGTAAAATAATTTATTCATAGTAACTGACAATAAAAAAAAAAAAACCCAGGGCAACTTTACGTATTAAACATTCCAGATATTAAATGTAACTCACATTTTAGCATTTATATTTATATTTGTATGTTAGCTACAGTTTCGATGGATACATTAATTTTATCTATATTTACTTCATTATATTTATGGTATATGTAATGGCTTCAATGTAAAAGGTCTATTATATTATGGGTAATATATACAATATGAGCGGTCAACGTGCATGGGATTTGTCAGGCAAGCCGAAGGCAAGGTATTGTATATCCTACACCTATCGGACGCGTTGCATTTTATATCATTTTTCGTAAGCCATGCATGTAAACGACCTTGTTTATGGATTGTTTTGTGGACACGAACTGTTTCAGCCATGAAAATTGAAGGAAAGTTTATATAAGTCATGACTATTTTATATCTTATTTACGACCACTGACTGAGCGATAATTTCTTCTGGTTTCTCTTCATGAACTTTTAATGCGTTGGCTAATTATAATGTTTGCCATCGTCGTCGTCATCATTCCCGTTGAAATTGTAATCGCCAAAGTCGTTAACATTATCGTTATCATTTTCATTAACGTGATTATAAAATTTATTGCTACGCTTCTACTGCTTCTGCCCTTGCTTCTGCTAGTGCTCAATACTGATACTGCTATTGCCCAGCACCGCCGAAAGGGTGGGGTAATGGAGTGAAATTGACCCTGGGCCCGGAAGAAATAAAGGGGCCAGAAAGAAATGATGTGGCCCGAAAGAAATAAGGGGGCCCAGTCACCCGGAAATTACTAAATTTAATTCAGACATTGAATCACTGGAATGAAGAACTATTGCTCATTTGCAATCTGTGGTTCTTAGTAAAATAAGACAATATGACCATTTTCGCTTTCCAATTTGGAGACTTTCATGTTTGGCAGACACGAACAGATGCAACACAATGGTTTCATTTAAAGTAGCATTTTATAGCACGGACAGTATGGATTCATTATTCTTGGAATACTGAATTAACTAGATATAAAGGAACGTTTGCAAACTTGCTATAAAATTTTTACCTTCGTATGACATGTGTTCATTAATTCAGATTTACAATTGCTTTACTATTCTGCTCGTTTTGAAGTTAATACGATGAGGCGTTCGTGCATTGCCATGAATTCGTTGGGAAAAAACGAAAAATTCCAAAAATTATAGAATACAAAGCTTCATTCTGTCCGATAGTTAATGAGGTTAGTCAAATTAATTTTCGACTGCAGGAGGGGCCCGGGGCCCGCAGCAGCTCTCGGCGGCACTGCTATTGCCACTGTTACGGTTGATATTACTGCTATTACTAGGGTTAAATTTACTGTTACTGTTGCTTTTGCTGTAACTGCTGCTGTTCCTGTAAGTTTTGCTGTTCCTGTAACTCTTTCGGTTGCTGTTTATGTAACAATTTATGCTACTCTTGCTGTTATCTTAACTGTTACTTTTACCATCACTGTACGTGTATTGTTGCTTTAATCTTAACCGTTCTTACTATTATAATATTTACTTAAAAATATACATAATTGTCACTATTACTATTGATGTTGTTGTTACTGTTATTGTAACTGTTATTGTTACTATTACTGCTACTACTACTCTTACTGTCACTATTCTGTTACCGTTCTATTCCTGTTACTGCTTCTTATTCAATTACTGTCATCATTATTCTGGTCATTCTGAGGAACTGATTTGCGAATGTTTTATTGCATTCTTAACACACGTATTACTCTATCACCAAAACATAATGTAAACATAAACACAGGAAAATTAGTGTAAACAATTTATTATTAGACCTTTTGCTGAGTATAATTTTTAATAAACGTAGTATTCTACTTTTATTTGTAAACTATTGCCCCTGCTGCAACTTTAATAAGGAATACACTTCTCATACTTGATAAATGTAAAGCCAGGGTCAATGCATGTGCTAATCAATTAACGAAAGCAGGATCCATTTACAAGTTTTAATTCAAGTTATTACGTATACCGTTAATCAAAAGAAAGATTACTTCGAGGTTAGAAAAACATGTACATATTATTTAGTTTAATAGTTTACTGTAAATGTACAGCTCTAATTATCTAAGCCCTTCACGAAACAAGAAGAGCAATCCCGTAGCTTGCTTTGGTGCCGTCTGCATGGTTGAAAAACGTGTGAAAGACTATCATATACATGTGCTCTTGCACATTTTGTCAAGAAAAATTGCTTTACAAGAATTATTCAGCGATATTTCAAAACAGCTGGTTAACGTACGCGCCTGATCATCAGCTCGTAGTATGGTAATTTCCTTGATCGAGACCAATTGCGAAGTTCGCAGCCAATAAACCCAGAGTTTCGGTCCAAGCCTTTTCCTTCTCTGAAGTCCATTCCGACTTACAGTGGTCTGATAACGATTCAAGGATAATTTTACCAAATACCTGCCAATGAAGATGTTAAAAATAATATAAGCACACTACATAAACAATTAGCTCACTACAATAATCTTACAGTTGAAGGTTTTCTGGCCAAGGGTGGCATACCGAAAATTTGTAGCATATTCCTATTTCGTCCACCATTCTTAAAAATACCAAGAGTTGTTTAAGCTTTTATGTATCAACAACGCAGTGTCATAATGTGTTTATTATGTCTTGACAGCGTTGAAGCATTTCCACCTTGCATATTCGTTTCCTAACTAAGATATGTTATTTGTCATTACTTCCTAAGTTTCGACGCCTTTTGGAACAAGAAAAGGCCACACTGATACAAAATCACGGTCACTGGTTTTGCAACATGGTGCTTCTACTTCGTTGCTTCTTTTTACCTGTTGCAACACTGGCTCACCAGCTATGTAGTATGTTTATAAAGTATTCGATCAGGGATTATGTCTTTCTTTTCTCAAGCTGCATAATGGTGGTTGCATTTGGATGAATGTTTGATTTCATTCCCTGACAAGGTTGAAACCTGTTAAGTAGTCCTTAAATTGGAGTAAAGCAATTTCATAAGGATTCGTAATGTTTTTGCTTTCGTGATGTTGAAATTAAAATTAACGAAATAACCTTCTACTAAAAGCCGACAGTCAGCGGATTATCCTGGCTGTTATGAGTGGTGATGGAACATGGTTAAATTTCCAGGAATTTGCTTACGGCACTCCTGGAACAGGAAGCACTGATCTATATTTACAACTTCACACTTTTAATTCAGCATCTTTTGCAAACCGCTCCTTGTTTCACAATGGACTAAGCCAAGATTAATTCGAAGAGGGACTCCATCTTTGGGCCAGTCTTCGTGCTTACATATTAAATTATTGTTTTTCTTCAATTATTGTCTCAACCTCCGCAATGTCCAGAAATAAAACAGTCCTAACCCGAACTAGCTCGTGTTCTTTCTTCTAGTCTGACGAAAGACACGTGCACGGTGCAATCGAGATATTGTGGAGGAATCAGGTACCAACATTTGACTACAGAAGCTGGCACCAGAGAGTGGAACACATTCTTGTAAATCAAGATTATATGTATAGTTTTATATATTGCAGCTCTTTAAAATAAAAATCTTTACAGAGATCCTCTGAAACTGGTTTCAAACTCTGGTGATTAGTGCGTGCGTAAAATTATCAGTTTGCATTAAATCGGTTTTTTTAGGCTAGATCACCACTTAATATTATATAATGATAAGTACCTTAAACTTTTTCTACTTCGTCACAAACCTTGTTATTGCTTATAGTTTTCTGAATCATGTTTTTTAGTCATGAACGCTCTAAATTAGTATTTGATATTATGCAATGATGAAGAATGAACGAAGCAGATGAGTACGGTAAGAAACAAACTACTGAGATCAGCATCTTGAAAACTTAAAACTCGGTTCTGCATGGAAAACAAGATGAATACGAAACGCTTCATATTCTTTGTGTTTCGAAGAACTCGAGGGTTCAGTTTACGAGACGTTGATTATCGGAGTTTGTTTCTTACTTTATTTCTTTAAATATTACGCTAGAAACGCAGCTCCTAAGTTATGAGATAGTATGCTTTGCGATTATTTCAAATGATCGCTGCCTGGGTAAGGATGGTGTGATTTGGCATTTTTTTGATGAAAATGATATTTATAAGAATATTGGAAAATTTCACCAAAAAGCATGCCTCTCAAGCAAGATACGGTGAGGTTCAACACCGTGAACTAGTATTTCTGTACGCACCAAAATACTCTCCTCATCTTCTCTTATGACGTTTTTTCATCTCTTGAGCCGGCTGTCTTGTCTAAACCATTATATTTGCTGTCTTTGCCGAAAGAGTAAAATCTGCTCTGAATGCAACAAATAGCAAGTCCTTTTCTCGACTTGTACCTCGATCTCGACGTGTTTTTCAGGTCCTTCGATTCTTATTCACAGTTCGCCGTTTCCCAACTTGGAAAATCTGGCTTTCGTAAAGTAACTCATGACTGGTCAGTTTCTCAGAAACTCACTCGGTTATCCCCGGGTTATATTAAGATTTTTTTGACCATTGTTCTGCATGACCAACGGCTAATTATAGGATAAGAAATAAACTGCACTTAACCATTGGAACATCTGCACAAAAGTCGAAAAAAAGAACAAAAGTCTTGCTGAACTTCAAGTTACGGTTCTTTGGACAACAAAACCTGCGCGAAAATTTCATGGAGTTTCTAAAAATCTGTGTTTCGTGGGTAAATTCGTGCTGGAAGACGTGATAAATCCAAAACTTAAAAACATTTAAAATAAGCCGCAAATTTTCGTATTAGTAAACGGTCCGCCGTGATATAGTATGCGGCCAGAATAAGTCCGCAGTTAATCGAAATTGCGAAATTGCTCGCATAAATAAATCGTTCGAGGTTTATTATAGCCGAGGCTTATCCACCTTTTGCTGTTCATTACAAGAAAACATACTATCATTAACGTCAACTTCAAACTCATTAACGCGAAAATGCATTTATTTTAATGAATCGACACCCATCAATGCTTTTGTCACGCTCAACTAAAATTTTTGCGTAGAAGGTGACATTCATTAGCGTAGATACGCAACCATGTGCATCAAAGGGCATTCTGTAATCCCAAATCACGACCATTAACAGCATTTTAGTATACATTAAGGAAAGTAAAGTTTCAATCACGCAAGATATTTCCCCGGTCTGTTTGAGGGTCGAGTTAAGGTTTTGCCGAATTCGGACATGTGTAAAATATAAGGGAATAAAACTATCATAATTTGTACATAAACTCAATTCGGTTAGACCGTTCGAACCTGTTTTAATTCGCCAATATGTCGATGACTGTTTTGCTATTTTTCGCTCAGCCGACCACGTTCTATGTGTTCAGCTGAGCCCTTTCAAGACTGTCTTAAGTCACAATATTGAAATATGATTTGTAGTGGGATAGAGAATAGTTCTATTCTATCTTTCTTGAACGTCATAATTGATCGCCCGCACGGCTTTCAACCTCTGTTTGTAGGAAGTCTACGTTCACCGGTTTGTTTATAAATTTTGATAGTTTTATTCCATCATCTTTTAAACGTGGTTTCGTCTGGACCTTCACTTAACTGATATTATAAAATTTTCTCATCATACCACATTTTTCCTGACAAGTATAATTTCAAACTGTTAACTAACTCTAGTTCACAGCACTTTGCTAACACACATCAACGTTTACATCTTAGACAAAACAAATTTTGCAATCAAAGCTTACAATACACGGCAGTACTGAACTGCATTAAAGCATTGATCGCGAAGCTTTATTTAGCCGCAAAACAGTTTGTTTTTTTCTGGGACGCGAAAGTCGATGTGCTAACAAAGCGCTGTTAACTAAAATACATGCTAAGATTCCATTTTGCCTCTGCATTAGACTGGACAACTGTCTTCCGTAGCATAATCCAATGTTGTGAGTTAAGACAGTTCTGAAAGGGCTCAGCAGAGCAGAACGTGGTCAGTAAAGCATTTTACGTAGCCAAACAGTCATCGAAATATTGGCGAAATAAAAGAGGTTCGAACTGTCTAACCGAATTCAGTTTATGAACGAATTATGATAGTTTTATTCCATTATCTTTTGTACATTTCGGGATTCCATGTTGAGGGCCCTGGGTAAGATTAGCTGTTGCTAACCAGGTTCTTTTTTTACCCTCTTTAAATAAAATTTAATAATAAAATATAACCTTAAATCGACTCTTCAACAGACCGAAGAAATATCTTGTGTAATTGAAATTTTATAGAATGGTGTTAATAATCGTCTGTTGGTGCTACAGAATGCCCCTTTATGCAAATGGTTGGGTATCTACGCTAATGAATGTCACTTACTATGCAAAAATGGTAATTGAAAGTTACAGAAGCGTTAATGAATATCGATTGAATAAAATGAATGTCTTTTTATGTTCACGAGTTTGAGGTTGGCGTCAATGATAGAATATTTTCTGGTAATGAACAACAAAATGTGTTTTAACCGAGGTTTATATTAACCCTGGGTTATTTTAGCTTTAGCCTTTCCGGCCCAACATTTCTCTTTTTCAAGAGTAAAATCGCTCCCCTTCAGTCATGGTAAAGTCAAAGAGTCGGGTGCAGACTGAAAAGAGTTTGAAATGGCCTTAACAGAGCCATTTATACGAAAGAACATAATCCATTGCTGAAACATATCGCCAGCACTGAAACATATCGCAACGATAGCCGTATAAATGCAACGGTCAGGGTTTATTTTAGCCACGACTTATCTCAGCAACGGTTCGTTTCTTTCTTGCATAGACTACCCTTATGTCTTTTATCAATGTCGTTCATGACCTGCAGCCATATATACTCTCAGTTACACCTAGTAACGGAGAAGAAAATGTCACGCAAACGGCAAATATTTTCACATGCAACGGTCGTATGAATGACAGACTTAACTATACAAATATACTTCGATGCCAGGAACTAAGTATTTCGCATTGGCAACTTTTGTCGTTTTGTTATGGACGTTGTACGATGCTGCACAAGATTAAGCATACTTCAAGATATCAGTTGATATCTAAAGCCTGGTTTCCAGACAATCGCTACAGTCGCTACGATCGCTGTGATCGTTGTGATCGCTAAGAAGAATCAACTGAGTGTACGCAGTGATCATATGGAAACCGTTAACTCCACGACCGCGATCCCTGAGATAGAAAATTTTCTATCTCAGGGATCGCGATCGCCTCGATCGCTGTAATCGCTGGGACAGCTACGATCACTGGGATCGCTGCGATCGCTGAGTTTATGGTTTCCATATGATCGCTGCGATCGCCGAGTTAATTTTTTTGAGCGATCACAACGATCGTAGCGATTATATGGAAACCAAGCTTAAGCAATTGTCCGTCGGACTTGATTAAAATGCAGTCGCTCATTATCGCTTCACTTCGATTATTAACAGACGATGTGAAATGCATGCCCTGTATAAATGGGTAAACATATATATCAAACCGACAAATGTAAGGAGTAATGGCGCTATGCATGATCTTGGGTGCAATTTGATCTCTTGGTTTACTTAAGTGGTAAGGATTGTACTCCGTGATCACTGTCGTGAGCATTTTAGCTCTTTATACGCGTTGGTCGGAAGGCACCCCTCACAACGGCTGTTCAATGTGACCACCAGAATGTTTTTCAAACTCGCATTTATGGTGCTACAGTCTGGCGCTAAAACATTGTTGCAAAAACATCGGTAGCAACGTTTTCTAGTTAACCCACCAACCATATAGGCATTGAGCCTTGGTCAAACCGTTGAGAGATTGAGAGTGAGCTGATGAGAGTTGAAAGACAAGACGTTTTTGTGGGAGTTGCCGAAACTCTTACACAACCTCTTATTCAGATGAACGTTAACGTTGTGCGAAGTAAGACGTGAAAATGTGTCTCGCAGACACCCAATCCAAAAATCTCATCAACCGTAGTTGAAATTTTAACCAGTTAAAAGTTGACGAGAGCACATGAGACGGCACCCTGAGTCCTGAGGGGAGCAGGTCTGAATCAAACCAAAGCTACGTGAAATTCCCATCGTCATGCAAGAAACACATTCTGATGATGACCATGCCAGTAAAACTAGACTAATGATGTAGTTCGCTCTGCCTAACCCTCAGGTCAATGATTTCATCTCCCTGAAAAGCTGAATCTGATCATGCAATACAAGTTCTAGGAAGCCAATGTAAGTCACTTCGTAAGCTGATCGGTATTCTTACACTTAGATGTTCAGGTTGGACTCCAATCTTTTGATGAACTGCGCCTAGACGTTGAACGTTGTCTGCAAACTGTTTTAGATCATCCAAAAGTTCAATGCAATTCCCGAACGAATTCATAACGCGTGCGACATGATCTAACTCCCGTAAACTTTGGGTTAGCTCATCTCGATCTTTGAGGTCTTTGAAAGCGTAAAAGAGATCCTGAATATCTGGTGATTCATCAAACATCCTGCAAAGAGGTGAGAGGTAAGTGTTATACTTCTAAAAATTGGAGTTAAACAGATACCCTGACGAAGAATATAGAAGAAAACAATTTTTTAAGGATAAAATAAAGCATTAATGTACTGAACTGAACCGAACTGAAACTTTTATTTAAACACGCTACCCTTATCATCAAATAATGGTTTTCATGGGGGATGTCACACAAATTACAAAGATAACACTCTACATTAAAAAATAATCTAAGTCCTAAGATATACCGATGTTTAAAAAGTTAAAAGTCAAAGATGCTCGATGTCTGACTCAGTTATAACACTTATTGAATTAAATTTTTGAAGCTGGTTACAGACTCTGTCAGCTTTGCATCATTGGTAAGCTATTCCATAGCACAGCTCCACTATACCCAAAACTTTTTTTCAAATATTCAGTATTAGGCTTAGGAACTGAGAGATTAATGTGGGCATTTCTAAGATTGTGATTATTTAAATTTGCCTCCCTTATAATAAATTTATCTTTTAAATTTGGAGCTGAGTGGTTGTTTAATATTTTGTAAATCAAAACTAATTTATTCAATTTAAGACGATCGTTCAGATTTTTCCATGACAAGCATGGAGCAAATCTGACGACCTTACATAATTAGCACCTGTCATAACTCTTGCTGCCCTATTTTGTAATTTTTGTATTTTCTCTTTCAGCAGACTTCCACAGTTGTCCCATAACGGTGAACAATAATCAAAGTATGGGAGTACGAGAGAATTATATAAATTTTGTAAAGTTTCATATGGTAGAGACGGTTTAACTCTTTTCATAATTCCAATACCAGTACCTGCTTTATTACATATTGAATCTATATGGTTTTCCCAACTCAACGTTTCATCGAGTTCTACACCTAAACATCGAAATGAAGTATATCGAGTAACCTGTTTATCATTTATCGGTACTTGGTCATTACCAATTTTATTTTTAAGGTTATAGGATGAACCTATAAACATCACTTTTGTTTTTTTGGTATGAAGTTGTAATTTATTTTGGGAAAGCCATTTGACTATATTTTCCAAGTCCTTATTAAGTTTTTTTACTAGATCTGTGAAATTTGCCGAAGATATAGGTCTCCCAGAACCAAAATTCTCTATTCGGTCTTTTGTTTCATTTCCAGACCGGTATGGTCTTATTATATGAGCGAGAATTGCAAGGCTCTGCTCGGCAATTTCATTTTGAGTGTACTTTTGCGGTCAATGGCGTGGCCAAGGGAGGATCTGAGGGAGCCTAATAAACATCTACGAATGCCTCAAAATCAGTCACAGAGACTCCGAAATAGAACACTTTTCTCGCAGGTTACTCCCAGGGTCAAAATTTTCCGTAGCCATGCTCTGCATTGCAACTAGGTCACCCACAAACGCCCATGTCTGTCCATGCTACGGATTACAGCTACGACAAGATCTCAATCAAATAAGTTAGCCGGGCTGACGGGGTTCATTGAACACCTCCGAATTTAAAATCTGCAGCAAATTGAATTCTGACCGTACCCAGATAACCATAAGTCAGCAAATATCGCGTAAATTAATTTTATCTGGGCGTAAGTGTTGACAACAGCAGTTTTCAACATCAGGTCTTGATCCAAAATGTTTAAGTCTGGCCATACTACACATTACGGCTGCGACAAGATCTCAATCAAGACGTAATATAAAAATGAGAGCCCAGCTCATGATTTTTATGTGGAGAGGCATAATGACAGAAATAGAACACAAAGTATTTAAAACAACTTTACTAACGTTTCGTAAATACTTTGTGTTCTATTTCTGTCATTATGCCTCTCCACATAAAAATCATGAGCTGGGCTCTCACTTTTATATTACGTCTACGTTTTCCGTCCGGAAAATCAATAGCCACAAGATCTCAATCAAATAAGTCAGCCTGGCTAACTGGGTTCAATTAATACCTCCTAATTTAAAATCTACAACAGAGACTGAATTCCGACTTTACCCAGATAACCTTAAGTCGCCAGACATCGCGTAAATAATTTCTTCTGGGCGTAACTGTTGACAACAACAGTTTTCAACACCATGCAGATCTTGATCCGTTTTGAAATTTCTCAGCACTGTTGTTCAGGCACTAGGTCCGTAATGCCAGACTATCTCGGATATGTTTTGTACCTGTTCACAACCTTACCGTGAAATCATCAGATGTTTTGGCATGTTTTGTACCTGTTCCAAACGTCTCTTTTAAGGGCAAATTGGTTATCCTTTAGTATATTTCTTATTTTCATTGGCCTAGCTATTTAATAGCGTAACTTTGTATCAGACGAGTCTATTGATTTTACTTAAAACAATTTATTCAAAACTGCCCATTTTTTCAATGCAAATTCCTCATGTTAAGCCACTGAAGGACGGTGACTATAATTTATTAATGACAAACGATGTTTGGCAAGTAGACCCTTTATTAACAAAAGCTTCAATAACTGAACAGTATCCTTGGCTTGTTATTCCTTTGACACTAAACACGTTATGCAGTGGACAAGTTATGAACGTCAACACAAAATGAACAAGAATGCGTAAGATCAGTAAGTCGAAGTGAGCGCAAAAGAAGGAAGTTGTATTCGTGAGAGAGAAACAAGATCATGTCATCTGCATTTGACAACGTGTCTGTTCTCGTTTGCAGTGCCATATTAAAAATCTGTGTTCAAAAATATCAACTACCTTCGGTTTGCATGAGACTTTGTAAATATCGGATATTGCAAAGCTAAGAAATTCTATCAATGAAAAATTAAAAAGTACAGGAAAAATAACAAATGCGTTAAACTCTTTTGTTATGGAAAATTGTTAAAAAGTAAAATTATCGCTTTGAAGAATAGCTTACACCGCTCTAGATGGAAACTCTGTCTAACACTTAATCACGTCCGAAAATACCGTACTTTCTGTTAAAATGAGAGTTAGATTACTGAAAGACCAACGTTTAGCCTTATAATTTATTGGAAGATTTTCAAGTAAATTACATTCAAGAGCTTTTCCCTGATAAGAAAAATCTGGTATATTATAAACGCAGTCCTACTGAGCAATTATCCGATTTACTAACCTTACAAACACTGTAACACCAAAATTATTTGAATTAGGCTTTAGATTGAACCACATGTCTTGCACAATTTTCTTGCTTTTCTTTGAAATTTTCGCTTCTGATGAACGACCGTCTGACCCAAAGCAAACACTAATTCCCTTTGATCCCTGGCATCCCATGTTCAACTAAAGATGCACGATACGTTTGTGCTTACCAATACGTAAAGCAAATCGCATCTGGATCTTTGTTTAGATTCACTGAAGGTCGACTGGCGCTTGGTCGGCGAAAGTGGTAATTGAGCCTCAACCAAGCTTCGCTATTGTCATAGTAACTCTCACAATTAAAAGAAAGCGCCATATAACACGCTTAATTTGAATTAAAAACAAGTTAAGAAGACGCCCACAATCATGAAGGCCATTTACACTGCGTCTTTCTGCACACACAACTGGACGAAAATTCGGCAGATAAAAACAACCACCGACCGACCGCGATGTTCACCGCGATGCTGGTGCGAAGTAAAACGAAATGATTCAAGTTTTAAGAAGGGACCTGACTGTGGTTTATGAGCAGTAACCGACAGTTAATTTATTTATAAACTGGCATATCTAAGAAGATAGTCAGTTCATCCTCAGTGATAAATGACGTGAAAGATTGTTTGCTTTTCCGACCTAGCAAACTAAAGCAAGATGTCACAGAACTGTCACTGCAAAACGGTAATTTGCATGTCGACAAGTCAGACTGTCCAACCATCCCGACTTCCAGGATGGTTCAACCATCCAGACAGATCAGTGATCCAGATATCTGTCAGAGGCCTGGTTAAAAAATGGCGTCAGTGGTAAACAGGTGGACGAAATTAACAGGACATATATTATACTGGCTGCCTTTTAATAAGTCAGTAATATCCGATCTCTCGAATTTCGACTGAGGAATTACGACTCTTTGTCTTTCATTGCAGTAGCATTTTTTATGAAAAAACAAGCGCAAAATGACCATCAACTTACTGAGCATTTTTGACAGAAATTTTCGTCTGGGATTGCTAGAAATGGTGTTTTAAGACATGAGGATTTCAAAATTTTCTCGATGCTCGAGCATGGGAACTAAAATGCACGTCCATCAAAATCGACATTGCCCTGAGCCACTATAGCCTGCGCCACTGGCTTGGCTGACAAACATGACTTTCACTACTCCATGCTTTAATTCCTTTATTTTTTTGTTTTCCAGAACCACTTCGTACTTTCTAATTTTTTTTTGATTGATAGTAATGTTCTCAGTCTCGATACTGTACCTTGCTTTTTCATGTTTTGACCTTTCTCTCGCGGTAAGCATTGATTAAAGCGGCCGTATCCTTCTTCCGACCACTTAGCTCCAGCCATTTCGTGTCTTTAAATCCTAAGGAATGATTAAAAAGCAGGAACATTGTTGAAATTTATGGAAGAGTGCCTGTGACCAAGCAGTGTGCCCATGTTCGCCCAGAGACCCGTGCCGTCAAGGCACTGCGATTTCCAACACACAGAAGGGGTCCAATGAAGAACTGAGTCAGGAAAGGGCTTAAAACTTCAGTTATGATTGCAGTCGGAACAGTAGCGTGGCCAGACCGCCAGACCTATATTTTTGGGATTCTTCTGGAAATTCAAAGCACTGCTACTGAGAATTGTGCCCTGGGAGTAAACCTACTGGTTAAATTTTGAACTGTACACCCCCTGATAATGACACGAGAAAATCTAAGATGTTTTATGCGATATTTCACGCAATACCTTTATCAGTCCAATGACAATTGGGAGGTACCCATTTAGCCACGCCACTGAATCGGGACCAGCTTAAGGTTTTGAGTAAGAATTCGAGAAAACACTCGAGTCAAGGTTCGATTAAATTAAAGATTCGAGCCCAGAATCAATCCACTTTATTCAGGACGAACGTGTGACGTAACGATGTGGAGTTTTGTGTGTACGGTAATGTTCTATTTCAGAATCACCCTCAGAGTATTATGAAATGATGACTACACAATTAACCTACACTGTTGAAGTCAACTGAAAAATGTTGACTGTTACATGTATAGAGTAAATATAATATTTAGGATATATTGCTTTCGTGCATGAATATTGTTTTCGTGTATTTCGTGCATGAGTAATTTGCTTTCGTGCATGAGTGAGGAAATAGTAAACCTCCAAACGCAACAAGATAACGTAACGGACATCCTGTGTTGGAACAAGCTTTCACGCACCGTTTAACATAAAGAAAATAGTCATAATCCTAACGTATAAAAGGCAGAGCACAACTCAACACTGCATGCATTATTCATAAGGCGTTAGCCTGAATAACATCATTACGAACCGAAGTCTTAAAAGGAATTATCAATATTAAGAACCAAACAAATCAACAGAACCGAAGAAACCAAGAAGTCAAAGTCGTCAAAGAAATCAAAAGAACCAAAATCCAAGAGCGTACAGAGTGATCAGAGTTGTGCTCAGTCTCACAACAGTATAATACATATTTCAAGGTTAGAAAGAATAAAGACGCTAATCTTTAAGTAATTCAAGTAAAGTAAAATAAATAGTTGAAAATATAGCTGGTTTTGTATTCTTTGTTGCGAGCAAACTGAACCAAAAGCAGCCACATAATTCAATAGGGACCGGCTCGTAACATGACTCGAGCGGGATTTGAACTCGCACCTTCGGGATAGCTCAACAGGTAGAGCGGCGGACCGGTATCCCGAAGGTGCGAGTTCAAATCCCGCTCGAGTCAAAATTTTTCAGTTGACTTCAGCGGTGATGTTCTGTCGGGAAATTTGGCTTCCCTCCTCTCAGCTCACAGTAAACGCCTCTGGTGAGCTAACTAGATTTAGTTAAGTGTCAAACAGATTTTGTTTACAAGAGGCATCTTATTTGATACTCTTTGGGTCAATATCGATTGCCTCCAAGTAATTGCTTGAAAGAAAACATCCCTTCGACTTTTTTGGACTACAACGAAGCTAGGAGGATAATTGTTATGCCGGGAAAAGAATATTATACGAGGTGCGATTTAGGAATAAAGTCGTGTTAGAAACACTTTTTCACTTACAAGCAATTGCCTTGAGATAGTGCTGAATCATACAGCAGTTATGTCAACGTTATTAATTCACGGTAAAAGCATTGTTATAGGGTTGAGGATCGTAACGCTGCTATTTGTCACTGTTGGGCGAGACAAATTTGTGTAAACCAAACACAGCTAATTTTAGATTCTTCGCTATTTCCGTATGTTCTGATACGAAGTAATAACAAACATTAAGTTGACGACAACTTTTTTAGTTATAGGCATGTTTCGACAAGTTTATGTCATCTTCCGTTCTCAGAATAAATAATCATATAACTAATTTACCACTGATATATTGATATGCTAATAAAAAAATTACAGAGTAAGGAGTGTGCATTTCCAATTAGCATATGCTTACTATATATACACTGATTGTAAATTAGGTATTTTTCGATTGAAGATGGCATAAACTTACTGAAACATGTTTTTAGTTAGAAAAGTAGTCGTTAACTCAAATTTACCGTCAAATGCGAAACACTGCATATGCCTAAAATTTCAGAGACCAAGTTTAAAATTGCTTTAAAGTTTCAAATTATAATTATGCCACTCGTCAAGACGTTGGTTATGATAGTGGGACATAGTAAAATGCTAGTTGGTGAACGGCTGTTAATACATCTCATTAAGGACAGGCTTATTTCCTCGTTGCAGTTAGTAGGCTTAAATAACGCCTCCACAACTTACGTTAGTTCCCAATGGTCACTGTACGTACGATTCCATCGGACGTCGTGTGGGCAAGCAATTACAAAAGTAATCTCGAAGTTAGCAAAAATTAATCTTGCAGCAATCAGCAAAAGCGTCAAATTTGCCGGCCACAGAGTAATCTGCGAAATTACTTATTAACCGAGTGTGCCGGGTCTGTACGGGAAAGTATTAACCTAAGGTTTTCGTATGGACCGAGTGACGACGGAGCGATGTTTCTGCGGGAAAAACTGAAGGCAAATAGTTTCCCGTATAGACCGAACAAATGCCTTATTGAAGAATTAATTATATGGCTCTTTAATTGGTTCTTGCCATAACTGGTTTTAACCAACTTTAGGTTTACTTGCTTGGTTTTATATGTTATATTTTATATTCTACATTTCACGGGAACAGTAAAATTTCAATTCCTTGGCTGAAGTTGTGTCTGGAAGGTCTTGGCTATAATATATTGGCCTGATTAACGCCAAGTGTCTAAGTTTCGTGCTGGATTATACTGTAGTACAGAACTAACAAAATAGTACTTGGTCCTAGGCCCGTTTCAGTTCCCGAATTAAAATGTTTTGCACGAACGTATACTATACCCATGGTCATGGTATGACTTTGTCAGTTTTTGTTTTTCCCCTTTTACGTGGTCGTTTACGGGAGGTTAAAAAAAATTGAGAAATCCAAACGACCAGCGTTAAAAGTGGTCACAGTCGCTTACGGGAGGTGGTCGCTAACGGGAGGTTTAACTATAGTAATTTATCTTGCAAAATTTTGGTAATTTGGATCAATGGTCGCTTAAGAGAGGTGGTCGCTTACGAGAGGTAGTCGCTTAGGAAGGCTCGACAGTATTAATTCGCGCTGTTCTCGGCACGCATTCGTCTACTTTTCTGCTTAAAATCAATGTTAAGAAGATTTAACTCTGTCTTTAGCTGTTTGTTGTTGTCAATCTCCTAAAAAAACGTATCTGATTCTGGTTTCGTTCTCTTCTAATCTACCTGGAAATTTTCCTGCCAAAACTAGCTGGTTTGAAAGAAACAGTTACTGCGTGGTAAGGCAACCATGCAATTAGCGCGTTAATTTTGCGTACAGATCGGATGAGGAGCTCGGCCACATAAGAACAACAAATACAAATGAAAATCATAACCGTGTCGTGTCTTTACATGTAGTAACGACACATGTGACTTTATATGTGAAGAAGTTGATTTTTTCGGCTTAGAAAACGTAACCGTTTGTAAGACTGGAGTTTACGAGTAGCTCGACGTGAAGTGGAACAGGACTTTACTACCAGGTCATTGAAATGAAGTAAAACTTTACAATAAGGATACTGGTTCTTGGAGGTAATAAAAGTTTGTGAATGGTGTTCAACAGTTCAGAAGGTCTTCTGTCTCTCGTTCTCTCCTTTCTGTTGAAGTTGTTCGAGTATAGCGTTCTCTCTGCCGTATCCTTTCTGCTCACTACTGACTAATCCAAAGTTTGAGGCTCCCTCTACAGTACACCCTTCGATGATATATAAATAATTAATACGGCCTTGAGATCAAGCGCTTTCCATAGTCACCTCAGCAACACAGAAGGTTGAAATACGGGGCTACAAGAATTCGGGCAAGTCCCAGTCACTCAATATTAAATACAATAAGTAGATTTGATTCCTATGATTTTTAATTACAGTGAGAAACCTAGAGAAATCCCAAAGAAACGAAAATTGGCCGAATGCATCTGTTCAAACAGTGCCACGGATGCAATCTAAAACTTCAACCAAAAAGTTGCATGCAAACCACACCTCGCAAATGCATTTGTACAAGTTTGATTCGTTTAATTTAGATAAAACTCTAATTTAGATAAAACTCTAATTTAGATAAAATAGCGATTTTGTCGTGGTAACAAATTTAAGCACAGTTTTTAAATACGTTGATACCATGGTGATTGGTAATTTAAGATAAAGTAAGAGAAAATGAAGAGGAATATACGCACTAAAGAGGTATACACAGTTACCAAAGACTGTTGGATCGTTTAGTTCTTAAAAGAACTGTATGAAACTTAAAGAGGTAAAATTCTACGTAAAGAATAAGCCTAAAAAATTAGAAAAAAGCACGATGCATTTCGGCAGACTACTTATTAAGTGCTATACGTCTGCTAACTAAAGAAACAAATCACCTGCTTATAAAGTCTGAAGGAAACTGATAACATTGACCCAACAGTTTTCTGGTAAGGTATTAAAAAAGGTATTAAAAAGTGTGGAAAGCCACGTTGCCAAATATATGGGTTCGTTGATGAGGGCAGTACGTTCCAAGGAAAACTTACATACTTTATCAACTTTCCCTTTAACTGAGACTTTTCAACTTCACAAGACAAAAAAACTGGCTTTTTTCTCCTTAGAATTAAATACACTTTGAAAAAAAATAGAAAAAGAAAGTAAAATTGTTGTATTATATTTCGCAACCGATGATCAGTTAGCTAAAAATTCATATATGGTGAGTGGTGAACATCACAATAAGGACATGATGTAAGCCTTTTACGAGGCTACACCAGATACCTTTATTGCTTTCTTAGTAAAAATTTAAATTGCCCTCGTTTTCTTCGGTCAGTTGAAATTTCGGTGGCATATTGTCATCCCCCGTTTTTCAACGGGTTTCCAACCAATGAAAAACTGATTTTGAAGATAATTGTGGGATGACTGCCCCTCCTCGCCCCCGCTCCGGCCCCACTGTCCCCAAATTATCTAGTTTAAGTTTTCCATCGACAAATAATTAAGCAAACCCTTGGTGTTTGGCGTCCTTTATCTCACATCACAAACGTACTGAGGTTAAGTAAAACTTGTTCAATACTACCGGTCGTAGTAATTGATTTTAAAAAGTTTTCTGCTTAAGCTTTATAATTATATTACGGTTCCTGTGGTGAACGAGTCATGAAATTTTGATCGCTGAATATAAAGTTACAGGCAAAGAACCTACTTCACATCTTTCGTGTATAGAGAAGGTCTTCATCACGGCGTCAGTTGGTCTCCTGTCGGCATCAAAATTTTCGTGCTCCGAAATATAACGCGAAGGAAGGTGATCATAAAGTACTGTCCGTTTCTTAAACCTTTGTCATGCAGCTTGAGTGACTAAAAAAAAAGCACAAAACATTGCTGTTAAAATTTAAGATACTGCGTTTAGTTTTCTTGGTTACGCAATATTTCCGTAATATATCCAATTACTAAAATACAAAAAATATGTCAGATCTAACGTTGCCTCGACACGAGTAGCTTGTCTTTTCCTGTTAGGAATATAATATGCCATACTTTAATTTCTGGTTTATTACAGAAAAACTGTTTATTCCTTTTTATAAACATTTTCTCTCTATGTACTACCTTACCGCACAGATACTAATTGAACGACATTCTAAATCTATACTCCAGAGGTCACTTAATGTCTACAGTACAGTGGCTTGGCCAAGGGGCTGCCTGGGCGTCACCAAATTTCGTTGGACTGGTAAAGTTATTGCCTGAAATATTACACAGAACATCTTAGATTGCCTTAAATCAGTATCTGGGTACCTAAAATTCAAATTTTATCCAATAGGGCAAAACTTTTCTATAACCGTGCATTGAATTACCAGAAGGCTCCCCAAAAAATGTAGGTCAGGCCACACTACTACTACTGCTCCCGTAACAACTATATCGCACCAAATGGACTAATGGACAACCAAATTCACAATAGATAAGTTTGTTTTTGTAAACAGTGGTATAGAACGTATAAAAAGGATGAGGTCAGATGGATTAATGTGGAAGGAAAACGATGCGTCAACTGAACATAACAGGGTTTATCTTAATTGAAAGCTTTCGAAAAACATGCAGGTGTGATGCGTTTATCTTCTAGGTAATTAAGGCTGCAGTTCGACAGCTGAGTGTAATAGACACTATAAAACAAGTTATGCGAGTTTTTTTAAATTACATTAAAAACGAACCCCTTTACACACCAATTGACGCAGAAAGTTTGACAATTAATGTTTTATGAGCCGTAAAAGTTTAACAAGTAACCGAGTATAAGCGTGTGTTTATCACATATACATACACTACTCAGTTATAATTTTCCTTTTTGTTTCCCCAATGAATTATTAATGTTTTCGAACGTTGCTTTGTGAATGTATCAAATTTTTCAGTTATAGTGATAGAGAATATATTTTTCAAAAAAATAACATTTCGTATATACGCTGTGATTGGGAAAACCTCCATTTCTAACTTCGTGCTCCCTCTGCACTACGACGGAAAATTTACATCTTCATGCACTTGATAACAAAACGATACTACTAACACGTGCTTTTTCTCTGCCGGTTAACTTATTAGGAGATAGATAACACTGTCATCGCCATTTCTCATTCTACGAAAATTCCTATTTGTGTTTCTATAACTATATGGGAACATGAAAGTGTTTTTATTCTTCGAATGGTAAGCGGCGACGACGAAAACTTTCTTAGTAAACCTTATCTTCTCAGAAGAAATACGAAGAAGGTACGAACAGTTAAACTGTACATCCTTGACGACATCTGTTTCGAGATCATCAATGAAAACGAGCGGCTCCTTGGGAATACGAAGTCCCCGCTTTACGAGAATTGTTAACAAACTCCCATTTAGCAAGATCACGGACAAGTCATTCTCGCTTCAGTATAAAACGATGTTATCGCAAAAGCCTTCCAGGCACCAGTCAGGTGCAAAAATAACACAACTACAGCTGTACTCCTACTACAGTATCTGCTATAAAAGCATGCAAACACATAGATGGTATGTGTACCGTGATCCAATGTGGCCAACTAATGTTTTTTATTCTTATTAATTCTTTTTTGTTTGTTGTTTTGATCCGTAGAGAAAAGTCACTGCATATGCAAATTTTCAAACACTTTTTCGGTAAGTCCGATTTGTTGAGTTTCAAATGTTACTGTTATTTGTCAAGGTCGTGACAATGCATTCAACAGAAGCGATGTTGCATAATAAAATGTAATACAATTTTATGTAAACAATCGTCATTACATTGTATTTTTCTACATCATTTCAGGTTTTTTTCGTAGAATTTACGTTGTCTTGACTTTTAACTTCACGAAGAAAACTCGCTAGCTAATAAATGATGATAAGAGACTCGTCGGAATGCGTTCGGTGAATGTCGACTGGCCCTTCAGGCTCCTACGTGATGGGGGATAGGGGGACCTTGCCCCCCAGAAATTTGCAGGAAAGTAGTATGACAATTGAGGAGAAAAGATTGAGGAGATAAAAAACATGAGATTGATAATGGGTAATTACAGAGTCCATTGCCCCCGTGTCTCAACCCTTCGGTACGGCTCTGCCCTTCTCTTAAATTCTCCCAACATTTGGTAATTTGAATTTAAAATTAGACTCACTAATTTGAACATTTTGGACCGAAGTAGATATGTTTGTTAAGACGGTCCATTTTCCCATCAGTTGGACTTTCAGAACACTAAGTTATTTCTTGACTGAAATCGTTAGCAAGACCAGTAGGCTTGTTACGGTCAGCGTTTGGTATTTCGCGATGGTATTGCGACGTACGACGAATGCAAGAAAAGAGACAAAACTTGCGAAAAAGTCATTATTACTTCTGGCGATGTCTATCGTTTGAGGCCTTATACCAAATCACAAAAACGCAGTTCGTAGCAAGTAAATTTGTGTTAACTTGCGTTTTACTTAAGCTTTGAAAGTTATTATCCTTTCCTGGCAAGATGTTTCCCCACGTCGGCCATTAGCCAGAGTAAAATCACAGACGTCTGATCCTGCCAGGACAGAGCTAATCCGCGCGAACCCAAACGTCTGCACGCTGGATAGAGCTTGTCCTTACCTCATGTTTCGCTTACGCCTGTCTCGAATCTCCAGCTAGGAATTCAGTTTTCATAACTCTCACAAAATGGCTTACTTTAGCAGCCAAACAAGAATGCAAAGTGGAACAAATATAAAATAAAACATAATCCGAATAAAAGCATTATGAAAAAAATTGGAAATTCTAGTTAGATCAAGACGATTGACTCGAGAATATCCAGTTTTTCTGAAATGCTTTTATTGGGGTCACGTTTTATTTTATATCTTCTCAAACTGTTGGTTGGTATTGGTTTTTTAAATAGAACAAAATTGCGTCCAAATTTGGAAAAGCTCAAACATGCTGCCAGCCAACGCGAACTGATAATAATTCAATACAAGTATTGCTGGCCAAACAAGACGCAAGTTGAAACTTGCAGCGACAATCGTTCTCGTTTGCCCAACGCTGAATTGAACGACATTCTCTCAAGGTGGCTGACTATAATTTCGATTTTTAATGGCTCAGATTAATAAGATCTTCAATTTGTGAGGGTTTTTATCAATAAAATGATCATAAGTTCAATGTTGAGCATATGTAACGGTAAAGGAAATAAAAATATAAGACATCTTTCAAATCCTGCAATTATAAATTGTTACCATAGTGAAAATAATCTTGAAATGCTGGTACACTTTCACGATTGGCACAATTAAGACTCATTGTCGTTTGGTCAGTTTTTCTTAAGATTTGCATCAAATAATTCACTGGAAAAGTTTTCAAGACAAGCTTTTTTTTCTCAACAAATTAGTGTAATTCAAAAAATTTTGTCATATCAAAAACATGGAAAATTAGATGAGTAGTTACACTTAACCCGTTTGCTTTACTTCTCACTTTTTAAAGAAATTCACCAAAACAACATTCAAAAATTTAGTATTTGTACTGTCTTGACATAACAACCCGACAAGACCAACCTCTACGGGTCCTTAGCAAGCTATATTTAGTAACAAACCCCCGACTTATCATTACCCTGGGGCCCCTGACCAGACATCTGAGACGTACGTTGTCATCTAAATACTCCCTCTATAAGTGAAGTTTATCAGTAGAATGTAATTAAAGACAAAATGTATCCCACCTGTTTATCAAATATTAAAACAAAAATATTAAAAAGTTCCAAAACAACTAATGTTCGTTTCAACTGTAATGCTACTGCAAGTTCAAACATAGTTAAACAGTACAAGTTTTACTGTGGTGTGTCCTATTAGACCATTTAGTTGGAAAGTGGGCATTGATTTCTGGACAAAAGGAGAACAAGACGCTCTATTGAGAGTTTACCCAGCCAGCTTTAAGAGACGTTGTGACCATGGACGGAAAGAGCAGAAAGTGTTTGAGAATTGCCCGAAAGTAGGTTTATGGATTGTGCGTTGTCGCCGATCATGCGATTTGAAGAGGCAAAGAGGATAAACTGTCCTGTGTATATTTGCAGCACGAAAGGCTCAACCACTGTGGCTAAAATGTGTAATAAGATATTGTGTTGATGAAGGCGCTGCAAGTTTTGCCAAATGCATTTGTTTACGAAACTCCAACTGTTTGTGTCGACTCATTCCGAAATCTCACTCGTCATCTTTTAGTGCAGGTTTATCGAAAACGTTGTACGGACTTGCATGAGAAATGAGAATATTTAGCTGGACGAATCGACAGGGAAAACATAACTTCGCTCGGCGAGTGTCTTGGATGAAAAGAGGCCTATACATTGTGTTCGATATTTCAAGTATCTAGTCGTCTTTGACTTATTGACTTTATTTATAAACGGTACGAGAGAAGCATCGGAAGCTGCCAGACTTCGGTGTGCTCAGCGGCAGTAACGCATGCGTCGTCTGCTCGACGATTTTTGGCCAAGGATAAAAAACAAAGAAAACGGAGCAAAGGCCATTGGCTCGAAAAGTCAGTCTCTCCTCTCTTAAGTTTCGGCAGTCCGCTCACACTTTTAGTTTTTCAAACACGTTGTCAACACACCTCTTATAAGCGATTCTTATAAGATTTTCGGTTATAATTTGACAATCATTTCTCAAAAATTTGACAGCATTGAAGAATTTATTTGTTTTTGTGACTAGAAGTTTTGAGAACACCATTGAAATCAGGTAGGAAAAAGGAAAGAGGTAGATGAACGATCTTCAAGCTCGATACTCAGAAAATTATTTCTGACCCCCAGACGGGGATCGAACCCGCAACCTTCTGATGACCGGTTAGACGCTCTAACCATTGAGCTACCGAGACTCAGATGGTGAGCTAAGGTGCAAATTCGATATATCAAACTGCGTCAAAAAGGAAAGAGCAAGCAACAGTCGATAAATCCGATAAGATTGTTGACGAAGTTACGCAACAATTCTCGTCTGAAATCAAATTTTTAATCGCTTCACTTGAAAACTAAACTAGCTCTAATACACATCTGTAACTGTGCAAAAAATTGTGTATTTAAACAAACTGATCAAGGGTTCCCGTGATTTTCGCTATATTAGATCCAATTCAGTAGATCATGTGTCACCGATGCAATAATTCCTGTTCACAATATCGTAGTCTCTTCAACTGGAAGTGGTTATTAACAAAGATTAAGTTTTTGAATTCATATCCTCGTGAAACAGAATCCCACGTGCAGAGGAAGGCAAGAAGCAGCCAAAGGATTGAAAAAAAGCTCTGGATTTGGGAAGGACGAGGAAGGAAAAAGCAACAAAATCTTCTCTATTTTATTGATAAGTTAGTCTAACTTAGATGATGCCACACGGAACAACTTTAAATTGCCCGATGATCTTTCACGCAGAATGCTACTTTACTTCGCGAAAAAACGTTCATAAATCGTTTGTTATATTCGTCAGATTTTTCGTGCAACATGTTTGCAGCGAAAATCGTCTTTAAGAATTGTTTAATGTGTAGCACTATAACTTGAAAACACATCCAAAATAGACCGGCTCTGTATCCCGAAGGCGCGAGTTCAAATCCCGCACGAGTCAACATTTTTTAGTTGACTTCGGCAGTGTCAGATTATCATCAAAATTTTCTCATCAGACAGACTTACACATGCAAATTAAAAATTTAAATAATCCACATCTTATGGAACAAGGGAACAAGAGAATGTACAGTATCTTATATCGTTTTGAAATCGACTCAAGTGCTGCAGACTGGGCCAATATAAGCCTGCACGAGTATATTTCTTACTTTCTCTTTGACAGGTAGCAATAACACATCTGTGGCTTGGTCATAAACCAACCTTATCTCGAATTTTAAAAAAATTATCTTCAATGAAAATTACGTAATCAGCGTACGTTTTTGCTTTGATAATTTGCAAAGTACGATTTGTTAGTGCAGAAAGTAGGTTGTTCGCCAAACATATTAAACTGCCACAAAAACAGACCCTAAAAGGATTCTTGCAAAGATCTAATGCCGGTAACATGTGAGCAGTAACATGCATGCATGGTAGAAGCAGATGTTATTAAAAATAGTTGAGAAGTTTCAAAAGTTAATGGTTTCTTTATATTGAGTGTATTGCTTATCAATCAGTCCACAAAATAAGGCTTTAACGGAGCTTTGCTTTGGCCCCAGTCCGACGTCAGAACAGTTACATATTCAGAGATTTTTAACGACTGTATTCTCATTATAGACATTGAACAAAGAATCTTGAAAAATGAAAAGATTATTATAAATAACAATCTGTCTTAAATAAAACAGAAGGCATTTAGCATAATTACTATTTGATTTGAGATTCATCAAAGCAGTAGCCAATATTTATCTCGCCAGTAAAGGCACAACATGTTCATCTACGTCAGTATAACACAATAAGCATTAGACATCAAGATCTAATGACGGTTTCTGGTTAACAAGTGAAAACAGAAATTTCTTGCTGTCAAAAATATCAGGTGAATATATTCTCCAATGGGTGGAAAAGATGCAGCTTTTCGCAATGCCGTCGAATATCTTATAGCACAAATAACAGTCAAGTTTTGATTCCGAAAACAAACATTAAATTAAATATTCCTCTGAGATTTACCGCCTGTGACATATCAACTATAGTTACAGTATTCTATAGCGTCAAGTACGACTCAAGCCATCTACATTTTGAGGATTTAAGTATGACAACCTCTTAATGCTTCGCTGACGCTAAGTTTAGGCCTAACTTGGCTGCCGTACTTAAGTAAAATAGCCTCCAGGTAAAACTGTAAACATCTTAACATACTATAAATCATGAAAATTTAAGAGTTCTAATGCGTTCCCCGTGGAAGATTTTAAAATAGATATCACCACATAATTAGGAAAGTGGAGCATTTTTTATAAGTGCTTTGTACAAAACACTTTTCCAGACGGGGGAACGACATTTACTCCCTTGCAATTGTTGTTCCTTCACAATTTTCTTGTTTCTACAACGGGAAAGGATTACTACTTTGCCACAATTTCTATTTCAAAAGTTTAATTTCCGTTGTGCAAAAAGAATGGTTTTATCGTGCGAGGTAGAAATAATTTTCTGGGAAACAAATAGAACAGTGTTCAGTTTTCCTATCCCCCCTTCCTGTTCATAATTTATTGTTACCATGACAACTTCACCTCTACTATAATCGTTCTCAATTGCCCTTTTATGGAAACGCGTCCTATCTTAGCAAAACAATTAATATATATATATTTCCGACATCACCCATTATGAACAGATGGAAAGGTGCTCTGTATCTCTACTTTATATAAAGCGAACGAACCCGACTCAATTCCTTGTATTTGTCTCAAGGAGGAAACACGAACTGAAGACCTCTTCCGACCCCACACTTCCCGGAATAGACTGTAGCGATAACACAAAAAGGTATTCAAAAGCGAGAATCGACTTCTGAATTTTCTTCCAAGTTAGTCACCGACTTTATCCACGTATCAAATAACATGGGTTGCACGGTGTCATACAACCCTTTAGCAAAGAAACCCCGTCGCACCATTATCCATGCCGGCGGGACTGGTTTAGAATTAACAGACAACCAAAAACAGATATTAAAAGAGTCGTGGGAGCTGTTTGAACCAAAGAAAACTGCAATTGGAAGAAAGATGTTTGTTAAGTAAGTTTATAAATATTGTCTTTTGACTTTGACTTAGAGTTGGATTATTTAAGATTTCAAATCAGCATGTACATACGTGTAGATTTCCACACTTTACATTACTCAAAAGTTCACCCGTTTTCGTTGGAGTTCTGATGAAGTAACAGTTCATAGACCAATTAAATTTCATGGGTTTGTGTTTCGTCATGGAAATAAGTTTTTCTGCTGCGTTTAACTGCATGGGATTATGACTTTCTTGTTAGTCAACTTTTTTTTTTTTAATAAAGCTATACGCAGATTGGGAAAAATGGCTTTTTACTCTCGTGTTTCCCATTGTCGACTCACTCAGAGCATTCCTTGGCTTTCATAATTAACGAGGTTCAGTTCTTCTGGGGGTAAAAATAACAATACTTGCTTTCATCTAGTAAACCTGCCTAATTATTTAAGAGCTCACAGGTCGGGCCGGAAATTCAGCTGCTCGTAATTTCCTCGGCCAAAAAACAGCATCACATAAACTGGAATATATCAAAAAGTGAATTAATTAAAGGTATTTTGTGCGTACTTAGTTTCTATTGGACTGTTTCCTACTAGAAAACAAACACAGACAATAATTAAGCTTATCAACCATAACACATTTTTGCGTACATTACATAAGAAAGAGTAATATCGGAAAATAAAGAGGATGCATGAATCCGAACCAGCATCGCTAAAACAAAAAAAAAATGTGTCGGTAACATTCACTGTAACGATAAAAGATCTAAATTTCAATGAAAAACATAGCAACAAAGCTGGCAACAACAAGTGATTGTATCCTTTTGGAGTTTCTGGATTAACAATTCAAACAAAAATTTAGTAAACACGTTTAGCACAGTTTAAGTGAAACAATTATTCTCTGGATGTTCCAAGCGACTAAATTGATCAAATTTATGTTATTCAAGAATTTTTTTTATTATTTCATTTTATTCCATTTTAATTTTGTCATGAAAATCATTCGACACTGGCTTAAGGTACGCCATGGGAGCCGTTTACTGGTGTAAGACTTGACGACTAGCTTAAAGATAAGCACTAAAATTGATAAAAATGGTTGCCTGCTCCGCCAATAGCCGAGACAAGTGCCATTTATGGCGAGATCAACACCACTGCGAAGTAGTATTAACGAAAGTCGTAGTAGGAAATAAATTGTAAGTGATTAGCGTACCGAAAAAGAACTCAAGAATACAAAGAAATGGAGTTACTAAATATCATTTTAGAAATAAGTAAATATTTAGGTGACTCCATGAAAGACACCTTATCACAATGGCGATCATTTGGTCATGCAACGCTCGCTAAGATTTGCAGAATCAATATAGTTTTATAAGTATAGACCAACATTTCAAAGTTTCCTTATTGTTAACGCAATTAATCCAATTGAATTTGAAAATTTAACTAGAACGTTGTACTACCTTTGTACGGGACTCATAATTTGACCCAGGCAACGAATTTAGCCTTTTTCAGGTTTATCCAGAGATGCAGAATCTGTTTCCCGAATTCAGAGGTGCTGGAAGTGTTGAGAAGCTCGGAACCACTGCATTCCTCAATGGCCATGCCAAACGACTTATGACAGCTGTAGAAAATGCTATTACTTCAATGAACGACATAGTAACATGCTCGACCTATCTCCAAGAGCTTGGGCGAAGACACAAGTTACGTAAGCTGAAGCCTCACTATCTGGAGGTAAGTGGATTGGTGTTTTTCAGAGCAAAAACGAACACATAACTTGTATAAGTTTAACGGTCTTTTAATGTTTCAGTCCCACTAGTTCTAAACATAATTTTTCCAAAGTTAAAGTTCCAGGAGCACATCTTACTTAAACACATTCAAACATACACGTCAAGGATACAGAACCTGATGATTAGGAGAGGTCCATTTTTCTTCATAAGGCTAATTGGAGGTCCGATGTTATAGACCACTTTTTTAGAAACTAGGACTGCAAAGAGTGTTTATTCCAAAAACTGATGAACGGTAACATTTTGTGCGAAAAGCAGGGAATACATGACACCAAACATCAAATTGTAGTTCACCCCAACCGAAAAAGTGATCGCTTCTACCATTTCTAGTCGCGAAATTTAATGTCGTAAGACTGGTAGTATATATTTACAGTCAAATCAGTAGTAACTTGTAAGATTTAGACCATATGAGGCTACATGAATACTCTATTACTGCTTCCATTTGATTATCTTTTGTACAAACAAGCTGTAAATATTAAGTGATATAGAAGAGCACATTTTGTGAAGAACTACTCGTGAAAAACAGAAGTTGGTTTTTTGTGTATCACGAGTTGACCCAGGCTACTCAGGGAGCAAACGGGAAAAATTTCAACTCTGAATTACATGCCTAGGTGTCCGTTTGTCCTTTGGGTGAATTGGGTCAAATGCTAAGCTCCCAGTGTATCACAGGTAGATCCAGTCCACTGAGGGAGCAAACGGTAACTTTGGCGCGTTATTTGAAACTGCAATTTTCCCCGTTCACCCCCTGAATGGACAGGATATTACCGTTATACTTGCTTTGTTAAACGGGGCGCAAAAAATATCAAAATTGCCCTGACGGGGCCTTGATATTAACCTTCGACCCCTGCTCTTTCGTAATTCCTGGTTACACCCCTGTTGACCGATAGCTGAACGCATTTTTCTTGAAGACATGAATACCACTGAAAAGATAAGGTCGGCAATTTGTACATTATTTGAATGCCGTCATGTTAAATTACTTTGAATTTATTCATCCGTCATTTTCATAACCCACTCTGAAAAGCAATGATGAGCATTTGGGTCTTGCTCAGTTATTTTCAATTAACACAGTGAACCCTTCCCGCTTGTAAGATTGTTTACCCATTTCAGACCAGGTGACTTTGCTCTGCATGGAGAGCTGTTCTTCTTTTTGGAATTTAATGAAATTTAGATACTTATCAAGATATTACGGTCAAAATGATATTGCACACTTGGGTCAAGTGAGGCTTAGTAGATACACCCCGATTAATTGGGAAATCGTGGGCTGAACTCACCAAAACATAACCCTAACCCTGACTCTAAGCCTAACCTTAACTCTAACCTAACCGTAAACCCAACCCTAAACCCAACCCTAAACCCAACCCTAAACCCAACCCTAAACCCAACCCTAAACCCAACCCTAACTTTCATCACTACCGAAACCCTTGCCTTAGCCAAAATCCTTACCCTAGCCCTCACTCTAACCCTAACTTTAACTCTAAAAAGGTTAGCAGTTTGTCTGCGTCCGCTAAACTGCACTCTAGCCCAACCTTTTGATATCACATAGTCTGAAATACACATTTTTTATACGTAACGCAAAAGGTCAGTTCAAAAGCAAACGTTTCGGACCGTACGTATTCGTACGGTGTTCGGCAGCCGTGTTAAATATACTAAAAACTTTGCATTATGTAAGAGATGCATTTTGAGTGCATCGACAAAATCTATACTCCCTGCTCTATCAATCATGTTGAATGACTTCTAATTTTATCACTTTGCGCAGTAGACACAAGAAGGTAGTTTACGGAAACATAACCCTTTTTTAAGAGCTAAATTTTTCGGTTTTTTCAGTTGGTATGGTTTTAAAATTATTTTAAAATTATACTGTTTTAAATCTATTCCGGAATATATGAATACATAAATTATATACGAATATGGACTTAAAATGTTACTGTTTGCTACTCCGAGTTTCGCGCGATAGCGATCACCAGACATGTCCATATCTGTGCAGTTATCCGTTTTATCCTTTAGCAAAAACATCAACCAAACTACATTGTTTTGCATTAGACCAGGGCACATAAACGTCGGTTCATCATTTACATGGAGCCAAGGCAACCTTTGGGTGTGGTGTAGTTTACAAATTAACCTTTTAGTTTTAACGACCTAACACTTACACGATGACTATAAGCTGAGGGAATATGAGATAGGCCCAATATTTCATATTTGACAATTCTAAATCAGATATTCTATATAATTAGCTGGTTGAAATGATAACTTCACAATTAACCTACACTGTTGAAGTCAACTGAAAAATGTTGACTCGAGCGGGATTTGAACTCGCACCTTCGGGATACCGATAGAATTGAAACACTGCACATCCAATCTCATGGATAGCGTTAAGTTGTCGCGAGAATATTTCGTGCACTTAAATTGGATAAAAACTCGCCTCCAATCCCTGTGGACTCGATAGCTCAACAGGTAGAGCGGCGGACCGGTATCCCGAATGTGCGAGTTAAAATCCCGCTCGAGTCAACATTTTTCATTTGATTTCAACAGTGTAGGTTAATTGTGAAGTTATCATTTCATAATATCCTGAGGATGATTCTGAAATTAGCTGGTTGACACGGCGGCTTTGCTTCTTGCTTTTAATCTCAACTGTTATTCAGATTACTTACTACTGTAGCTAGCTATGAGTGTAATCCTGAGCTATTATTTTCCCATCTAAATTAGATTCATGAGTAATTTCTCAATAGTTTACACCAGAAATGAACTAATCTCCTATTCATAATAAAAAGATCAGAGCCCAGCTCAGAATTCTTAAGTGTATCACCATAGTGAAATAGGCAAGTCAAAAAGTTTTAAAACATGTTTACTGACGTTTTGTTGCCGCGTGCAACATCTTCAGAGTGTAGGTTTACAGGGATGAGAAAAAAAACTATATATATGAATCTATAATTACATATTGGAATAATTAGACGGCTAACCGATAGAAAACTGGGAGACGTGACAGGAAGTGACACGCATAGGGAAGAGGAAAGCATTAGAATAGAGAAAGAGGTGTGGAAGAGATATTTTCGTTGAGAGACGGTTTGCATTTAGAAATAAGTAAACTCTCACGGATGAGGAGTTCAAAGTTAGAGGAAGACCTACAGGAAGAAATAATGGAAAAATCGTTGGGAGAAATGGCGTGATTATCCAGGCTCATACTCGTCAAACTAAAAAGTCAAAACTAAAAAGTCTGGTATGGACCGAAAAGAGTTAATTAAGATAGTCTTAATGCCTGTCTAGGTAGGCATGCCAAAAGAAATTAAGCCTGTCAAACAGAATACTGTTCTAACTGCAACAAAGGAAATCCCCAAAACCAGTTTGACATGAGGAAATCCAGAAGGGCCCAAGAGTTATAATGGAAACAGGCTTCGCCAGTTCAGCCTGATTTGTTTTTAATTACAGAACAGTTTTCAAGAGGAAACTCGACCAGAATTAAAATTCTATGTAGCAGTAATAACTATGTTATAGTCAAAGCATAAAGTGTGCCCAACCGATAGTTACATTTTTGTTGATTCTAGTGAACTATGCAATCAATTTTCAAAAAAAATGAAGAAAATATCATTAAAAATTTCATTTGACCACAAAATCACGTGCACAGCCAATACAATACATAACTTCATAACTGTAGGGATTCAGTACATGCTAAAAATATTTTATAATGTACTAATCACGTATATGAATTATATACTGAAATGAATTTCATTCCTTAGCATTTATCTTCCCTCCACTCCTTCTTCCCCACTCTAAGTGTCAACCAAATGATACTTCGTGTAAAATTGATCACTTCTAATTGTGAACAGCGTATGGGCACCGCCATGATGTCGTCGTTCAAAGAACTCTACCCAGATGTCTGGACCTCAGAGATGGAAGAAGCCTGGAACATCTTGTATGACTACGTTGCAGGAATGATGATAAACGGTTTGAACGAACCATAAGCAGAACAACCAGCATTATTCATTTACTTTAACAAAGTCTTAGCGTAATAGTTCGGGAAGACGCTTAGTTCCCGTTTGTATATAAATGTATACATTAATTAAACGCTAACTTTTTAAAAACTCACGATTCCTTCGTGAGTTTTTGAAATCAATCAGTATTTGAAAATCGTCAGGAAAATTCTCTATATTGTTTGGATTTTCAGTTTACTCGCCTAAAACAGCTTGTATCTCAAAGAAAGTCAATGAACATGAAGATTTAGATACGTCTTTTCCTTATACCACATAAAATACTCAGTTTCAATCTGCTTATTTATGACATGGAGTTACCCTGATATGGACTCGGTATATGGGTATATTAACTAAAGATCGGTTGCCCCTATATTATTTAGAACTTAAAAGTTACAACCATAATTATGGCCAACGTATACACTCAATCATAGCAAAGTAATGCAATAAAACAAATGTCATTAAATCACATACGTCAGGCATAACTACAACCAGAAATGAGTACTCTTGTTGGATTTTGTCAAAAGTCACAAATCAGTGTCAGCTAAAGATGAGTGTATCGGGAAACTTACTTCGAGAACCAGCAAAACCTGCAAATGCATCATGAGCGCAATATTACATCAAAGTTACCGCATGGCTGATCGTTTTCCATTGTCATCAACATTCTGGACTAACTCGTTTTTACCAATTTAAGTATCAGTCAACAACGTCTGTGTTTTGGTCGTGATTGTATCTTAATATCCCTTGTAAAATTAACCGACTGTGAGATCTGTATTCGAAAAGTTTTTGTGAGCATTTTTATGAAATGATGATGTGACTTATGGTGAAGATGACATCGACTGTAAATCTACAGTCGTAGTCTCACAATTATACACATGTTTTGACTCGTCTACCTTCACTAAACTAAGTCTAATTTTTAGCAGACCAATAAGCCCGCCGACTTTGGAAGGAATGATTCCGAGAACTACTTTGACTTTATAGCCTCAATAAGCTTGACTCCGATTTGTTGTTCCTGAGCTTAAATCTCTTTTTACCACCAACGACACTATTTCGAAGACCTTTTCCAAAATCATTAATATTTCATAAGTAAAACTTTTACTTCGATTTTCCCTTAAAATACGGGATCTCTTGAGAAGAAATACACTATTCGAATAAGACCAATTTCATTAACTGGTAATATAATGATATTACTCGAAAGGTGTGTCTATACAATGGAACTGACCAATATTTCAAGAGATGTTGTTGTTTTAGGCCAATTTGCTTACAGCTGAACCACAATTCTACCGGTTAAAATGGCTTCATTGTAACGCTAAATTTGTGAGAGTACTTCCCTTTCACTTCGGTAAGGCGTTTAACACTGTGCCTCTGCCTCATCAGGCTGCCCATCAATCCATAAACTGTTTATTGCATTATAAGTTTCTAAGTATATAGGAAACAAGGAGTAGAAGTGGAAGGCATTGTCGCTGAGAACTTAAATATCAATCATGATGTCTTCCCAGGAATGTATCCTTGGCCCTATTTTCTCTTTTATTACAGTGGACGACATCAAACTAAAAAGTCCAGTGAACGACTCAGTAGAATTTGCGAATGACATGGCATCAGGGCTTCCAGCACGTGAGGATAGAGACAAATCAATAATTGAACTGCACAGTGCATTGAAATGCTCAAAGAACAATTGAAATCCACTAAAGATGAGGAAGACTTGGGAGTCAGTGATTCTAGAAGAGGTTTCAACTACCAATGATTGAAGAGAAAACCTGGCTTAGGATTTTAGGAATAACGTTTCAGGAAAATTAGTACAATTGGGACATGTACTTCGAACAACTGATTAGTGTGGCAAGTAGTAGAATATTTATAATGCATGTTTTTGTGGGTTCGATGTTACAGTAACCCCATCACGCCATTTCGTTTTGAAGACAAGATTGAACATTTTCAGTCTTGTTTGATGTTTGAGGAAACGTGAGAGCTTGGATATATTAAGGTAGATGAATGATCTTCAAGCTCGATACTCAGAAAATGATTTCTGAGCCTCAGACGGGGATCGAACCCGCAACCTTCTGATGATAGTGGCTTCCGCTTAGGCCGCACATATATATCGAATTTGCACCTTAGCTCACCATCTGAGTCTCGGTAGCTCAATGGTTATAGCGTCTAACCGGTCATCAGAAGGTTGCGGGTTCGATCCCCGTCTGGGGCTCAGAAATCATTTTCTGACTATCGAGCTTGAAGATCATTCATCTGCCCTATTTTTAGTCTTCTCAGAACGGCTTTTTTTTTCATAGGGAAATCAAAAGTTCTTTTATTATTCCATCCGTGCGCAACAATTCGCGAGCTGAAGTTCAGAATAATTTTGCAAGAGGTTTTTGAATTACTCCCGACAAAAGAGGGTAAGTAAAGAAAAAAAACTCAGAACTTTCCATCAAGCTTTTGATCGCTAGTTTTTGCCCTTTTTTTCACAGAAAAGACGATGATTTGGACCATTTTTGCTTATTGATGTTATTTTCATTGTGTTTGGTTATCCTTTGTAGTTTCGAAGGCGAAAATTAGTTAAATGTACAAAAACGAACCACGATGGATTTTCTGAATTTATCCACTATACTGCCGTTTTGGGGATTATTGTAAGTGAGGTGCTGGTTTTGTCAAGTCGAAGAGGAGAATTGGTAGCCGTGCTGCCGCATGTTGTATCAAACATAGACGCGAACTAAATCTGTCTAAAATAATCAATCTCGTGATATTTTTACCCCGTTTAGTTTCCACAATGAACAGACGTTTTTTTCCGGCAATGTCCGCTTTTGCGTTTAAGCTTTGGCTCTTAAGGGCTGTTTACACGAGCGAATTTTGCTGCGATTTTTAGCCTCCTGAAACATGGGATAGAGTGAATTGACTTGCGGATCATTTGTGCAAAGCTATACGGTAAAATACTTTGGTGGGTTATTTACTCAATCGCATGCTTCAGGATGAGAAAAATGGCAAGAAGAATTGCCCGTGTAAACAGCTCCTTAGAATGGTTTGTGCATGGCCCTGTACCAAACAAATTGTTATCGAAAGTATTGGTATAATGGTGTGGCCTACTATACATAAAGACCAGTAGTCCGATGTCCAACAACGTGCATTGAAAAAGTTCTCGCTCGATGTCAGGAAGAGATTCTGCTTTTCCTTATTGTATATAACATAGCCATTAGTCGACACGACAGCACTCAAGGAATGTATGATGCAGTTATTCGGTTTTGAGTTTATAAAGAAGAGCTATTATTTATATCGAACAACTGAACTACCATTCACGCTCACAATATATTTTTTGTTTATCTGTATGTTTATTTATTAATTTTATTTATTTACTTATTTATTTATTTACTTAATAATCTGTAAACACGGCAGCCTATTCAGTAACAGGAAAAGTACAGTCGCAAGGTATATTAAAGAACAAACAAAAAAGGTTGATCTTCAAAGGCCCGCATTACTTAAACCAACAATAAGTGTGTGTCATATCAAATTATATGTAAATTTCAATAGTTTCTCAAAACTACGGCTCTCACTAACTGCTTTGGATAAAAATATCTATAAAGCAAATAAAATGACTAGAAAGCCCAAAAAGCCGTCAAAATATCGAGACTGTAATCTAAGGAAATTGAACGTCGTCCTTTAACTATTTACTATCACACTTTGCAACTTCAGATCCCCAGTTGCCATAAAATGACCAAAAAATCCGTCAAAATATTGAGAAGATCATCAAAGGATTTTGAAAGTTACTCTTTAAAAATATCTGCTGCCATACCTAGCAACTTCAACTACAATATAGAAACTTCATCTATATTGTGGCCAACGTTATCATAAGTGCTACCGTATCTGCTTCGTTATTGAAAACAAAAGCATTATAAGGCTGTAGAAGAAATTCATGAAAGCATTGGTAAATTTACTTAGCTGCAATTATTTGTTTTCCCACAGTGTCATTAATTATACATAAATAATTGAATGAATTTTCATCACTAGCAATTTAAATATTAGTATATAAACAGTTGTAGAAGACATACAAACTTTCGCATAGGGCATATAATTTCACAATTATCCACTTTTGTCATCCCAACCATTATTCCAAGAGGTTTTGTTGCCATTGTTATTATTTTGCTGGACTTATCATAAAACGTTTTCATCGGATTTCGAATCCTTGTAATCCGACAATGAAGTACACGCTTTCATAAACTCATTGTGGCGAAGGTTCTTTCCTCAAAATTTCTTCATTATCAGTGAGAGATGGAGGTCGAAACATAGAGAGACAGAGAGACAAGTATATCATATACACTTTCCCTCATTTTTTCCCAAGACGAGTCTACCTGTTGTACAGAATCTACATAATAAATGCATCTTCTTTGTGCCGATATAAAGAGCAATGTTCCAAGAGACAGAGAATTTGAATATCTACGCTTCTTGACCTCATTGCTTTTTGAAATAGTTGAATTCTTTGTTGGGTTAAGATACAAATTCCTTTAACTGCCGACGACGTCATGGCTCAGATTTTGCTCCACTATAAACACCTTTGTTTTGGCAATAGCAGGTGCATTAATCAATCAAACGTTATACCTGGATAATCTGTGTTTCTTTTTATATGCTGACAGTTGTTAACAGGGCATCCAATTTACTTTCCACGATGCCTATTATGAATAGAAGCCAGCTGGTTTTTATCTCACTATCTAATCATTACGCCGTAGACAGCCTCGCCATGTTCCTGTATATTTACTGCGATCGGAGTGCAGAATACTGAAGTGGCGATAACGACAAGCAGCTGATTTTGCTAAAACTGAAAGCAGAAACATTCACTACAAAAGATGGGCTGCAGTGTGTCCCAATTGAGCATGCCGAAAACCAGACTTCGGACAGTTTCCCCTTCAAGAGAGACATCCCTTCACTTGTGCGACGACTATAAACAACTTGTAAGAGAAACGTGGGAGCTTTTTAAATTGAAAAAAGTGGCCATTGGTAGAAAGATGTTTGTCAAGTAAGTCTCAAAAAAAACATTCGCTGAACGTAACGCAGTGACATACATCCCCTTATGGACGTTCTTAACATACAAAATTATTTAGAAATTATGAACCACCTGCAACAAAGTTAGTACACATTTGGAGGAACAAAACGTAGATAAAAGAACCTCTAAAAAGAAACTACACGTGTATAGATGAGATCACGAGCAGCACAAGCTTTTTCAAGTTGGGGGTACAATTGCCTCAAGGCACTTTGTAGTGAATTGCTAGACCGGAAAACTCCGTTCTGATGAGCGGCCACGATACAAAACTATTTGATCATCATCTTGTTGAGTATATATCAAAAAAATTACGGGAAATAACGAACTTCGAGTCATTTTCCTTTCCCTTTATCTCTTGGATCTCCATTTTCCTGAGCGATATTATGATGTTGATTTCTTGCTCGCATAATGATGCCTTAGCAAGTGGAGGATAATTTAATGCCACAGGCCATGCTTTTTGATAAAAATACTAATTATCCCAGTTGTTGCCAACGAGTTTTCAGAATGCCAAGGATATATAAACCAGCCAGAACAAAACTGTACTGTATAGTCAAAACCCATGAAACATATGGCAAAGTTTTTTCATCCCTGGACAGAGATGAACATATATCCCATGACAAAGATGGATCTTTCAATAGGAATACATAAGAGCTCTTCCCGTTTCATATTATTCCTACATAGCGCTTTCGGTAAAGGGCACTTCTTGGCAAAAATTGAGTGGGAAAACACGCTCCTTATCCCCAGTAACACCACTCGAGAAGATTTTCGACGCAACTTTTTATTAAAGACAACGTACAGGCCCGTACATTCTTGGAAAATTTTGAATTCGGGAGTGGGTGAAAAGCTATTACTTTGTTTTGGAGTGGTAATTTACAGAGTCTGAAAGCCACCAAATGTCATGTAAAATATTCAATCTGGGAGTAGGATTAATATGGGATTGAGAGTGCCACTGATATCAAATACTTGATGGACTCAGCCCCCTCTTCCAGCGTTTACGGGGGCGCCAACTCCGCACCCCTCTGTTTCCCATGGCAATGATGTATAACCTATAACTCTAAGTGGGAGAAAGCCATCTCCAATAGAGCAAGCTTTGTTAAATGTGCAAAACTAGACACACAACGACACGAAGGCAACTTTCTACCGTTATAAAGAAGTAAACAGATTTTGATTTAGCAGATAAACATCCAGTAGTTCTTTCAATAATTTGCTTAGATTTGTGGGCATTTTGGAAAATATATCGAATTAGTTGTCTAATTCCTCATGGAACTTAATGGAAATGGATTAATTCAACCGCAATCAACTGATGATGATTTATACCATATAGCAGTTGATCCAAGATCGTGCTTAGATCTCCAGTTTCTGTAACAATGATAATCTGCATTGACAATTTTCTCGCGAGTTAAAAATTTTGTGGTATTGTAGCTGACGATGAATTCATAAATATAAAAACGATATTATATAACAAACATACAAGCTAATATTTTTTTAATTAAGAAACATACGTTGTATGCAGTAAAGACAAAATTGTAGATGTGCAAGACCAGCTCATTAACCGATTACATTAGATACGACGCTTAGAAAACGTGCATATGTATGATGCTTTAAAAGACATACAAGAACTACTTATTTATGCACAAAAGGTTGATACAAAGTCAGACATACATCCATAAAACACAAGGAACGTCAAAAAGTCGTAATGCATATGAAAAAGCAGACCTCGACAGGGACAACCTTGTAGATGACTTATTCTACCTACTGGATCCAGGGACGTTTGTTTAAAATGTCTCTCTCTTTCTCGATAGGATAAAAGTATGACAAGTTTCCATATTAATCGCATCAGTTGCATTCTAAAATTCAAATGATTACGTCATATATAACCTCTTTTCGAAAATCCTGGAACCGTGTCTGAAATTACTAAAAGTACATGAAATGAATCGGTTAAGTAAAATTAAAATTGAACTCGCAGAAATGTTTAGTCTTTTTCAGGTCTACCCAAATATGCAAAATTTGTTTCCAGAATTCAGAGGTGCGGGCGAAGTGGAATGTATCGAGGATACTAAGTTTCTTAATGGCCATTCAAAGCGACTTATGACAGCGCTTGAAAACGCAGTGTTATCACTGGATGACACTCATGCATTTAATGGGTATCTTGAAGAGCTTGGACGACGACACAAAAAACGAAAACTGAAGCCACAATATTTAGAGGTGAATAAAATAAATTGTATCTCTACATAGTCATTTCGACGAACCTAAATTTTGAAATTCAAGAATGCTGATATTCTGTGACATAGAAGATTATAGACTGACCTTACAGAAGACGTAAAGGTACTTATGGATAATAGAAGTTACATGTAGTGTAGGGATGTACGGCTCATGACCGGATACCAGATTCAACCAGATGGAGTACTACCGGATTAATAGTCGGAAAATTTTTACCGAATACTGAATAATAAAGAACAGCAAGATTTTACTTGATTACAGTATCCAAACCAACACACACGCCAAGCGCAATACAAATCATACGAAAACTATACGTACACCCAGCGTTCTTGGCAACCGCTATGCGTAACGTAGTGTTTTACTGATTACACGGAAGCCATATATGTGTACTCAGTATTCATTGTAACTGCTGCGCCAGTCACACCATGTTATATTTTATGCATACATGTATTCTGCAATCCGATTACTTACATGCATTCAAAGCGGTAGCTATAGCAAGTTTTCTTAGTGGAACAAAAGCCCTAAAATTACTTAATACAATTTATTACCGAAATGTGCGGAATTAATAGCCCGTTTTAAGCTTTCGTTAGATGCGGCCTTGGAAGTGTCGATCACGTGCATGGAAACAATACGTATGTGCCGAGCAACCGCAGTTTGCGCAGCGACAGTCATACGGAAACTACGCAATAATTCATCAAAACCACCAGTCACACCATCAATTATGTGTAAAAGCAATGGATCTTTAAAGCAATTGTGCTATTTCAGGAACGACCGCATTGAAAAAAGGTTTGTATCAAGAACCCAAGCAATCCTGTGAAGGTAGGATTGCTTGTGTTTTGAATCAGGCAATCAAATCGCCCCATACGTTTAAAAGTTTTAAATCACATGCTAAAGTTTTTAATCACATGCGTTATATTTCCATAAATTTTGAATAACAAGCGTTATACTTCCTAAGATGTTAGGAGTTGTCATGCTGTACTATAAATAATGAAGTACCATAGAATCTCGAAAATAGCGCCCCCCCCTCGAAAATAGGCCCTTCGAAAGTAGCAATCCCCCGAAAGTAACAGCAAATTTGAGATATCTTTGAAACTTTTTGAAAGTAGTGGCTCCCCGAAAGTAGCAGCCCCCTCCTCTAAAGTAGCGAACCCCAATGGCGGATAAATTCGAAACTAATGGGGGCCGCTACTTTCGGGATTTTACGGTAAACTGAACAGGGGTACATCGACAGAGCTAAGACTTGTATTTAACATGCATTAACGTATTGGTATTTATGTTGATTGTAGACATGATGTTTTAAGGTTGAAACGCTACATTTGTTGGGTTGAAACGCTGGGATAAATCAGTGTGAACAGCGTTTACCCTACCTAAGATTTTACGACTACACCACAGGCTTTAACAAACTATAAAACTTAACAAATTGTTAAAAAGTCTGATGATTACTTACTGCTCTAGATATGAAATTACATCTACCGTTATTTAGCCAAAAAGATTGTCAGTCTGATATTTAAAAAAAGATTCGGGAGTTCTTGAAAAACCTTACCTTGGCTGTCACAGCAGCTCAAGAAGTCAGCCAGACATGTTGCTTGGTAAACGTTTGAATTGAATCCCCTTTTATTCATTAGCGTTCTTCCCAGCCAAGTAGATTTAACCTAAAAAATCACACTGAAAATAAACATGAACGAATTTTGGTTTTTCATGCATGCCTGATGAGTTCATATGCTAAATTTTGATCCATTGAATTCAACATGCAGAATAAGTAGCTTGACATATGAAATTAGAAAAAGTTCAATTTGTGAATTTCGCTTACGAATTTTCAATTTCATGCTGACGCGCTCGAAAAACGTATTTGATACATCAGGAAATTTTGTGCTACGTCATTTCACAAAGGACTCAGACGCTTAATCTTTAAAAATTTTCTATTTTCAATTTAATCAGTCAGCAGTGTTTTTATCAAGTGTTCATGCTATGTAAAACTTTTCTAAGAGTTTGCTCGCTTGTCTTACCTTGTTTGATCATTTCTTTCAATTTTTTTTATACTTCTTTTTTCCTGCTTTATGTAGCGTATGGGTGTAGCCCTGATTTTGACGTTCCGGGAATTATATCCAGAGCTCTGGAACTCAGAGTTAGAAAAAGCCTGGTACACTTTGTACCAATTGACCGCAAGAACGATGATTCATGGTCTGAACAGCCCGTAAGGAAAGCCAATTATAATATAGCTTGGGGAAGTGAGGCATACTCTTCTTCAATCGGGAAAAATGAGAAAAAATTTGGTCAATGTCCTTCTAAGCTCAAGACAAAAAAAATCTTCAAAACTAAAGTTATCAAAATGGACAGAATATCTGGACAAAGAAGGAACTGCAAATCTATAACTCAGTTTTGAAAACCATTATTATCCTGTAGTAGCCATCAGTGGAGTTTCTAGGGATCCATCGGAACCAAATTTTGATATTACGCCCGGAACCGAAACTGTTTTAGTCATAAATGGCTAATTGATAGAATTGTCTTGCAAATATTACAATTACAGACCAATTCACATTAGACATTTTCGACGTTAGTAAACATTTCTTATGAACATTGCTAAAACGTTGAAATAATTTGATGGCATTCGTACATGATTTTTGTCCAATGAGTTCGAATGAAGGTGTCACACCAACTTCATTTCAAAGATCGAACTAGTAGAAGGTTTCAGTTCAGTCTAAATATTTTTCATGAGTTCCGGCCGGAACTGTAACTTAGTAAGATCTGAGTTTCGGCTGGAACTAACCTACGGGAACCAAGTTCCGGTGCACTCCTAACAGTTTCATTTAATTTTAAAGTGGTCTCGGATTTATTGTAAATATTATTATACCTATTATTTCTTACTTTTATTTTGTTTTAATCTTACAAATATTATGCAGCTTTTATGCAAATCAGCACAATGGTGATCAGAAACAAATCAAACACTATCTACCGGGCTTATTAAAATCACTAACATGAATATTCACTAAAAACTAGATAGGAATCGAACTCACTAGTTCTTGTTCCCATGATTTTTACACCATGTGATGTTTTATCATCTCCGCTAACCTTTGTCACTTCACGACGCATTTCTGACGAAAACGGGATGATACCCTAACTCAGCGTTCCTCAGCGGGGACGGTACCGCCTCTCAGTGGGCGTTCAGAGAACGTCGGAGGGCATTGGAGCCAAGGCAGCAGGTGGGGGGCGTTAGGTTTCAAATGTTGGGCATTCATTAGTCATCCACCACCACAGTATTTTTAAGCTTCTAATAGTCATTTACTGTTAAAATCTAAAAAATCTTAAAGTTGGTAATTGCCGTGACTGATCTCAAAGAAATCCAACGTTTCGAGCAAAGGCCCTTCATCAGAGAACATGCTTCTTTCTCCAACAAAGAACCTTTGCTCAAAACGTTGGATTCCTTTGAGATTTGTCATTTAAAATAAACTTTAAACTTTTTACACGATTTAACATTGTCTAACTTGTATTCTATGTTAAAATCTAACACTGATAAACTTGGCAATACCGTACTGGATAATTATATATTACATTTATTCAGTTTGGTATTGCTCAGAGATTGGGTGCTGGCATGGGCACAGTACTGGGACTGAGTGTGCTCAGTAGGGGGTGGCAAGAGATTAGACAGGTGGGCATTCATCTAAAAAAGATTGAGAACCACTGCCCTAATCATTCTTCAAATGTTTACTGTTTATCTTTTCATCAATGATTAATGAAAACAGATTAACCAATTAAAGAGCAGGAACAGGCACCTCACTTTGCCAAAAAAAGAAATTGGCATAAGCTAGAGTAAAATTTAAAGTGTGCCCTTGCCCCTTAATAGGTTCACAAATTTGACAGTTAACCCATCAAGGGGTAGGCATCCCACTGCTGATTACAATGATCTGACAATGTGATGTGCCAGTGTAAAGTTCTAAGCTGGGTTTCATTCTTAATGGTTTCAACCTTCTCCCACACACCAGACTGTTATACAGTGGCATAGCTTGGAATTGTAAAGGAGTTGCAAAGGAAAATTTGAACTGATGTTCTGACATGATATTTCCAACATACTATCAGTCACTACAAAATTTTTATCATTTGGGGGATGTCTAATTCACTGAATTTCAATGTTTTGTCACATATTTTCTGGAATTTTAAATGTATATATAATTCAGTGAAAGTGAGGGTCTGGGGTTATGCTTTGCAAGATAATTTTCATATTTTAAGATTAAGATCTCTGAATGACCATTTTCAAAATTTGGTGAAAGTGGAAGATTATATTCAAAACAATGTTGCAAGTATGTACTATTCTGAAAGAAATTCAAAACAGCTTAAAAGATATTTGTAAACATGCAGAATATCAAGTTAAGCAATGAGTTGAAGAACTTTTAAAGAGCTAGCCTCCTATTAAAACCAAGCTGAAATGTACATCAGGACAAGGAGTGGGTAGTGAGGTCAAGGTTTTCACTAGTGTAGCAAGGGGTGCATGAAAATGGGTGGGCAATTACCTCTTGGAGGCAAAATATGCAGGCAAAAAATTGTAATGTCATGGAAAATTGTTTTCAAGATAAATATTGCATGGGCCATCATAGCTTTACCTCCCATGAATATTTTCATACTGTTGTTGGCATCATCATTTCTATTTTTCTTGTTGGCAGGGCAAGGGTGGTGCCACAAGTAAAGTTTGGTCGCGACAGTGGCACAACTAACAGGGTGGCCTGGTTAGTTCCAGTCCTCCCCCAAAAAATCTGGTCCACCCCAACAGAACCCAAAGGAACACTCTACCTGAGAGAGTGATGTAATCTTTAACCACTATGAAGTTGGATATTTGCACAATTGCTGATTTACAAGACAACATATTTTTAAATAAAGTGTTCCAAGACAAACACCTTAAAATCTATAATATAATAAATGTTCTGCAGTAGAAATGACTTAGTTATGCCATTGGCCTCTTGGCACAAACTGTACTCACTAAACTGCTAAGGGTGGTTGAAGTGGCCAAGTGTAAAACTGTAAGCAAAACAACAAATATGAAAGAATAAAAATAATGAAGCCTTATTTGAATAATGAGTTTTTCATGTCTGACTAAATGAAACTTTCTGTTCAATGTTACCCTGAGAAGGATTTTTGAATCATTGGAATTGTGAATTTGTGATGATTGGTGAAGTGAAGTGAGGGCACCAGTCCCTTGTCTCCACATGGCTATGATATCATTGGCTTTGACATTCAGATAAAGCCTGTCATTTGAAATGTCAAGAAAAGGTTAAAGTAGTAACCTGCCAAAAAACTTGAGAACAAGATACTGACATTTCAAGCATAAGCTCTTCACCAGGGTAATGAGAAAGGCTTTTGCTTGGAGCACCAGTACCTTGTTCACTCATTCTTAGCAGTGTACTATTTAATAAGTTTTTGCTTAAAACATCAGTACCTTGTTTATGCAATTTAGCAGTGCACTACTGAAAAGGTTTCTAGTCAATCCGTTACTTGGCAGATCAATCATGGGGCCGTTACGGTCATGGAGTTCCCAAAGCCTGTTGAAGCTGAAAAAAATACCGGGCGTTTTTGTAGATTGGCTCATTTGCCTGAGTTGTAGCAGTTAAATTTCACTTTACACCAAGTATTACTTTGTTTTGGGCGGAAAAATCCCGAGGGTCCATCAATGGAATACCCCCCGGACCTCGCCCCAAAAATAAATTCATGTGTACATCCCCCAGTGACCACTCAGGCTTGAAGCTACAAAAAGCTGCAACACTAACAGTTTGGCGAGTTTCTATGAGTGTATTTTGTGTATGTGTATAAATTACTTTAACTTCTTTAAACACGTATACACGATTCACGCAGTGGCGTAGCTACACCCAGGCCTACCCAGGCCTGTGCCCAGATGAAACCTGCTTGTGCCTGGGTGAAATATTGTTGACAAATCTATTTCATATTTAGCAAAGTATAGAGTATAATCACTACGAAGATTAAATATAATTGTTCAGTTTACATAAAGTCCAAGTATTAGTTTAATTTCCACATAAATGTTAATTATTTCGTAAAAATATGTCCTTGCAAGATGAAGTAAAAAACAATGCTTTTGACTGTCACCGCTAAGGTATGTGTCTGTGGGCGCTGATGAGTAAAATGTTTAAGTGTAAATATGGCGGCAAGGCAATTGTCGTTGTTCTACTGTTTTGAAATGAATCCGAATAAAAAGAGAAAGGACAGAAAATGGCAACACCGAGCCCGAGTCAAGCTAACCTAGGGGTGATGTTGAGAAGCCAGAGGAAACATAGCAGTAATAGCAATTAGTGCAGAAGTGTTATTTGGTTCAAATAATGCAAAACATCTTGAGGGGCGTGCCTCATGCCTTTTGCTGGTAGTGTAATAACTAAAAAACTACCAGGAAATGTTGACACCTGGGCCCATGTTGTGCCCACACAACATTTGCTCTCTGGCTACGCCACTGGATTCACGTATGAGTTTGAAAGAGCGAATTGGGGCGATTCATATCATCCATCTGAACGAGTGGTTCAAATTGTACAAAGCATTAACGAAAACGTAATTATCTTTAAGGTGTTGAGGTTCTGATGTAAATTTTCATAAGACCACACAAAACTTTAAACTTAGCTCATACAATGGCAATGCAAACTGGATATCCATTCCTAATTCACAAGCATCCGTTGACAAAAGTACACATTTACGATGTAGGCCTCAGTTAACGTTTCTCATACCTTTCAGTTCCAGCTAGAATTATTTCCATTTAAGCTTCTGTTCACAATATCTTCCTTTTCTTGTTCTAGGAGAGCTCATACCGTTTACAAAACGCCAAAACTGAAGAACCCACTGTGCGAAAGAGATTTTGCCGAAGGACTGTGTTGTGGCGGGAAAATCATTAGTCTAACAAAACGCCGCTACGATATTTTTACCGGTGAAAAAAATCCGATCACTAATAAGAACGCTGATGCGGTACTTATCGAAAGTGAAAAAGTCATACCACTATTGAAAACTTTTCAATTTGCAACACACGATTTTTCGTTGTCTCGTTTTATTGTAAAAAAACTCAGAACTTACCTATCAACTTATACGTTATTTATTGTTGATGAAAAGTTTGTAAGATGAAATTTAGTTATTTATTGTGCATTGATTGATTGATTAATTGATTAATTCATTGATTGCATTTACTTGGTTATTTATTTATTTATCTATCTGTTTATTAATCTATTTATTTCCTTATTTATTTATTCGCACATTTACTTATTTATTTATTAATTTATTTGATTTTTTATTGATTTATTGATTGATTTATTTACTTATTGATTGATTGATTGATTGATTGATTGATTGATTTATGGATTTATTTATTATTTATTAATTTCTGCTTGCCTGTTTGGCTTTTCCCTTCCCCCCCAATGGGCGATAAGAATTGTTGCAGGGACAAGATTGCAGTTTTAGAGCTTTCCTCATGCCAGATGAATTGACAAGTTTGTTTTTTTTTTGTTTGTTTTTTTTTTAATTGATTGGTTAGTGAAGTAAATTGCCGCGGCGAGTGCAGGTCTGTGGAATCCCTTTCTCCCAGAGACCGCATTTGTCCCAGAAACCATATACAAGTAGGTAACAGTGGAATTGAACCACTTCCAAAGAGCTCATTGTGTAAGCTCATTGAATCGTACCCGAGTTACCTCATGTCCCACAATGTTACCTCATGGTACTCGAGTTAGCTCATGTACCACAATCTCCTGGAAGATGGATTCAAGACATAGCGTACGTACCTTCACTCCGTCCACATCACGTCATTGGAAGGTACCCCTTGTCTACAAATAATAATAAAAGTATTATGGGTAAGCAATGAAGGAGAATAACTATTCTCAAACTTGAACGTTACTCGGAAATACAGTCTGGAGGAAAATTACAACTCTATATTTTTCTTCCTTCCGTTTTATTTACATGCTGAGTCATTTGTGCCTTGTAGGATTTTCGCAAATTAGTTGATCCAAGATTATTTTCATGAACAGAAAGGTGCACTGATTGAAAATTCATTTCCGTTCCATCGAACCTTTTGATCCTGAGCTGTAATTCTAATCCTATCTAACTAGTGAACAAAAACAGACCCGCATAGTAAAACATTCAATCCTTGCTCCCAGCATGTGAACGGTAAGTGTAAACAACATCCCGCTTTCACCATCAACGGTCAGTTAAAACTTCAAGACAGCACAATTTCTCGATATCAGAACTTCAGCCGGAGCTGAGCTAGTAAGCTTTGTTACACAACACTGGCAAACATTGCTGGCTGGCAATTTAGAAAAGCGGCTACACATCCGAACATTTGTTGCATCATCATTAGTTGGAGAAAATGTTTGATCAACAGCGTACTTTTATCTAACTAAAAATTGTTGAACTAACAACTACTTGTTAATGTTGCACAACTACCGAGAAACGTTTAACCGGTAAATAAATTCCAAAACACGAATTTCTCTAGCATATCATGGACAACTTAACGCTTTTCCGTTAGGATGTACAATGTATCGATTTTATTTTAGAATCAACTTCAGGGCAACATGAAGAGAATACTAACCTATCATGATACTTTCTTTGATGTAACCCAGGGGATTATTCTGGAATAAAGTTTTGTATGTTCAGACAGTTCAAAAATGAAACAGGAATTCAATGAAACAACTCTTGAATTCGGGTTTTTTTATGGCAACAGTCTTCAAGGTATCAGCCTCTATTATCAGCCGAAGTCGAATCGACATTGATAATTCTTGATATATAAAAGCCGAATTCAATAATTATTAATCACTATCATCATTACCACTTTTGTCTTCCATACACTGGACAACATAGTCTCCAAATTCGCACTCAGATTTTGAAGTTATGCTCCAGTGTTTTTCCTCACATTAACCTCCGTTTTGTTTTCTGTCCTTCTCTCCGGTTGTCTCACTTTTTTGTCTTTAAGGACGGGATTTCCAGGGCCTTGAGATTTCGTGTTGTTTACCGCTTTAAGTGTCAACAATGTAGTTCGTTGTATGTCGGCCAGACGAGTCGGCTTCTCCACACACGAATCTCAGAGCACTTGGGCATCTCTGCACTTACTAGCAAGAAGCGAGTCAATCCTCCTCCGACAAGCATCCTGTCACATCACTGTGACACAGAACACCCTGTCTTGCCTGACGACTTCACCATCTTGCCCTCTTCACCTTCAACTCTGAACTTCTCGTCAGAGAAAGCCTTCTTATCCGCAAACTCAATCCATCCCTTTATGCAAACATGGGCTCCTTCCCACTTTCTTTATTTTGACTTTTCGTTTCCTGACATTTCTACTACATCTCAGTTTACTGTTTCCTTTTGTCTTTCTCACTTCCGTTCTTACGCCAATATCTCGTAAATATGTATCATGTAACATAACCACTATAATAATTATCACCTTTGTAATATAAGTTATTCATTCTCTGAGGATGTTGCATGCAGCAACGAAACGTTAGATGTATACTATAAATCTTTAAATATGCCTATTTTGCGTGTTTTTTTGCTGGGCTTCATTATTTATTCTTCCATTACCACTATCATTCTTACCATCATTACCATTACTATTACCACCATTATTATACACTCGAACTTCATTCTTGTTTCTTACTGGTCGACATTCACCACTTAATTCTCAATGTACGGAAGCCCAGACATCATTTCCGCCGAATATCGTGAATTATTTGACGGAGCTGTCCAAAAAAATTTTTTGAACGCTGATGACGCAACCACCTCAACGCCGTGCAAATTACAAAACAGCAAAAATGGCCTGCAGCAGTTTGGAAAGTTAATCGCACGAGTCTTTTATTGGAAATCTTTTCTTGCATCTATCGCTGTTTTGAATGTGTAATAAAACAATTATTGGATTCAGCTTACGCATAATATCAAGAATTATCCAGACGGAGGTCAATGTTATCTGCCTCAGCATTCGGCTTCGGCAGATAACATTGACCTTCGTCTGGATAATTCTTCATATCATGCTCAGTCTCATTCAATAATTAATTATTATCATCATCTTCATGATCATCATCATTGTAACGGTTTACCACAGTTCAAGGGGTGCGTGTAGCATCCGCTTGGCGCAGCCTGGCAGTGGAAGAATCTCTACAAGATGCACGTAGGAAGCCAGAACTGGTGTCTTCTTGATGCTATTTGACGCCCAGATGCTGGAGCGCCTTATGAAGATTGACCTTCGTGAATCTCTGCTGCCAAGGTTACACGAACTATAGGCATAGCAGCCTTCTTTTGGGCCTGAAGAGAATTCATTGGCCAGCTCTTCAAATCAGTGGGCTCTGCCTTTTTACAACTTTCCTTCGACCTTGATAATTGTGATGTTGCTTTCTTGTTCATCCCATTTCATTGAGTTGAACCCCGCGTCGGCTGGCATGATTTTTACATATGTTAAAATCCCAGAGAATTTTACCAATTTCGTTTTTCAGGACTGAGTTCAAGTCGTGTTGCCTTGGGGGTTTAGACCTGTCGAATCCACAATTTCCACCCCGAGCCCAGTAGATCTGGCTGGGAATAAGAATGAATGAGCGCCAGTCTCGACTGTGGTACAACATTGTCTGCAGTTGGTGCACTCGTCGGTGCAAACAAATGATACGAGTCCGTGCAACTCGGTGGTTTTTATAGGATCTCACTGCAGATCTGGTTACGTGCATCACTTCCTTCAACGGTTAATATGCTAAAAGCCTCAGAAAACTTCCACTCGGTCATTTTACCGTCCTCGAATTACTCCCAGCAAGAAATTGTTGCAAGCTGTTGAGCAATATGATTTGAATTAGCTATCAACAGCTGCCAGTGTCGGATGCATTCATTACGAGCGCCAACAATTGAACGTTATTTTCGTAGTATCTGTACCTTTTCAAAACTAATTCTTCATTAGGTTCTGCAAGGGCGCACTTGGTATTGCAATACGTATGCGGGCTTATATTGTACAAGATGATCGGAAGTTATACCAAAGAACATGCATGGATAACTTTCCCAGGGTTATTTACACATTCCCTTCCTGTCATAGCGATTCACACAATAGAAATTTCTAAATAGGACTTCTCGGTCATACTTATGATCTTTAAGGTTATACTACCTCAGCCATTTTATCCAAGTGGAATGTTTAGGTCTTGCTCGAGAAAACTTTCTCCCGTTCTAATCTCTTTTACCCAAAGGATTGGCATAACGCGCGGAAACGCCGATACCCTGCAAATTTCCAAGAAATGGGCCCTGATTCAAACGGACAAAAGGATGTTGTTTTACTGGTATCTTTGTTAACAACCATTTGGAATTAATCATAGCATGAAAACTAATATTTCAGAGAAATTAGATGATGCGCAGTCAGGACTGTATTTTATGAGTTAGTGAAAGACATTCTCTGACCGAAACATTTTGAGCGAGCTTTCGACCGCCAGTCTGCAGTCTTCAACGGGTTGAACTTATATTTTAATTACATCCCACCATCGCTCCTTCATTTCTGAAGACTTGAAGCGACGCGTTGCAAGCCCCTGGTCCAGGTTTCCATGGAAACCAATTTTTTGCTACATAGTTGCGCTACGGTTGCTTTGATAACGCTGCAGTTTTTCGTTGTTTTGAAGTGCAATCACTCACACCTAATGGTACGTCAGCTAATTAGCTCCTATCTCTAAAGAAGTTGGTATAGACGGTTATTTAGATGCATTTATGCCTCACATTATTTACAGTTTTTGCCTGCGGACAGTGACTAGCTACGGTTGGAAATTATATTTTGTGACACAATTTGTTATGAATAGTAACATAAATATTAAAATTTGTATCTTTCAATTTCAACTAGAAACTGTTGTGTGGAAATCTTTTAACAAAAGTTTGAAATCCAAAGGATATATTACACTACTGACTTTAATTAAACTTTTGTTACAGTCGCACATTGTACCGTTGACAAATTAAGGGAAAAAAATCACTACACAATGAGTGAAATCGTCCCTTATTTTGATGGTTACAGAAATATGTTTAGACGAAATTTTTCGAGCGAATCGACATTTTCCTTTTATCTCATGGACTCCAGGCTACAGCTAATGAGAACTCCTTTCAATTTGTATCAAGAAATGTCGATTTGTGCGATAAATTTCATCAGGAGGAGAACGGCCAAAAGGCGCCTTTGACGACGTAAGCCACATCCCCAGGCCACCTACAGTATATGATTGTCTCATACGATTATTCACTCTGACATATGACTCTAATTTCCGTTTTCTATTGGTCCGCGAATGTTGCAGTATGGCTCGAAAACCCTTGTGACTAAATCACATGCAACATAATGATCAATCGAACGCGTCAATCGCACCATGTAGTTCAGGCTGTCTCGTATTAACCCTGTAATGGGCAGTGTCCTGTATACTGGACATCTGGAGCTGGTGTTAGGTCGATAATCGGTTGACAATCGGAATTCGGCCGATTATTTCAGTAATCTGTAGATAATCGGAGTCGCAGCGACGATCCATAATTTTCCGATTGTGAAAAACCGATTTTTCGGAAACTACAGTCAGAGAACGGCGCACACTCGTTAACGTGTAGTTTCTTATAGTGTGCTAACTTGGCGAGTTTCAAATAATACACTATGACTGAAATCTTTATGAAAACGAAATAGACAATAAATGAGCGGGCTGTTGAAAGAACAAGCGACGACAATGTTGCTGCTGCGTGGGAACACAAAGCATTCTTTAATTTTTCTAATGGCTTTTCTGCACTTAAGCCATTACAAGTAGCAACGCGGCAGTTTATTATGCAATGAAGAGAGTTATGAAGACGCCACAGTCTGGAATAATCAGTTAGTTGAATAAAAAATACAGTTTTAAACAAGAGATTAATATCCTAGCTATTTTATGACGTGTACATATTGACACTGATATTGTAGGTAGTAGCAGTTTTAATAGTAATAGGTGTGTGGGTGTGACTTGTACTCATATGGATTTTTTAACTTTTTAAAACGGTTGTACACGGACTTGTGAAAAACAACCACTTTTAGTTTATCATATTCTACGTTCTATAAGCTACCGTGTTAAAAGATGATTAAAAGAAAACATCAGAAAAGCGACATATAATCGGAAACGGTCGATTATGAAAGGTAAAAGTCGGAAATCGGTATTTTTCGATTGTTCCACGACCCGTTGAATACAACGAAGAACAAACGAAGCAACGATAGAACAAGGCTAAAACAACGGAAATAAAGGACAAAAGACGTTCAGCCGTTACAAAGTTAATCGCCCTTAATGCGTCTTCGACAGGTGAAGCTCATTACCAGTGCGGAACGTTGGTCAGCTGAAGTCTGCGACTCAACAAAGTGCTCGCCATGTTTAAGTAATATTTAAAACACGAGGCGATAGCCGATTTTTAAAACCGATAAAGCACGTACCGCGAGATTTTTATGTGGCTTCAAGAAGTAACCCCTTAACACGTTGACCCGCGTAGTAAGTTTGAAAATTGATGTTTTCTAAGCCGCAAAAATTTAAGAAGAAAAGTGTTTTTATCACATATATATATATTTGTGTATGTATATGTATGTATGTGTATGTATATATATATATATATATATATATATATATATATATGTATGTATGTAAACCGAGCAGGAGTGCTTTATCGGGATTTAAAACACGAGGCGATAGCCGAGTGTTTTAGATCCGATAAAGCACGTACTGCGAGTTTTTTAGAATTTCTTCTAAAATGAACCTGCTAATACGCTAATTTGTAAAGAAAGTTTGGAAATTTTTCTTTTGTAAGCAGAAAAAAATGAACGTCTTCTTAGGCATATAGTCACATGTGTCATTTCACATATAAAGACCCGAACACGATTATGTTCCTTTGTATTTTCCTCATGAATTATTGAGTTTTTTAAGTATTCTTAATATTATCAGGTGCATCTGTGGCCTAATGGAAGTACGACAGGCAAAGGATTACAACAACTGTTAAATCATTAATTTATTGGAAAGTAGTATTGCCACGCTGAAATGTCGAAAATATTAAAATTACGAACAATGCACGAATAGCGTGTTTTCGCTCATTCTCAGTAGATTCTAATAACAAAGGCTATGGCGGCCACGCTAGTGTTCTAACAAAAGATGACGGTCAAATGAAACGCTCTGTATTCAAAACTCGGGTTTGTCAGTACAGATGCCTTTAGGGCATCAGTAAGATGATCAAGACATCTTTAACAGTAATTTCGCTTACATTTTCTATCTTGAGTTCTATTATGTTGTAATAAAAGGAATAAACTTAATCCCTATGTCCCCATGTCGTCAGTATTTTCTTTATTATAGTTTTTTTTTTTCGTCTCAAAAAAATAGGTCCTTTATCACTATATCATAAAGTCATTTTTCAAAAATATTGATCTTTTCGAGTGACTTTCAGAATTTAGGAATTCATTGGTAAAACCTATATTTTACAATGGACGTCTTCGTCTTTCTGAGAATTCTTTTTTGTTCTTCCTGCGACGAGTTTGACAAACATGTTTAGAAGAAACTCAATTATTTCCAGTTGGATTGTTTGTTTTCCAAAAGACACCACCTGTTGTGTTTATCTTAAATAAGCACACGCTAAGTAAAATAACAGGTGCATCCCAAGCTCTCACAACGCTAACGGTTCATTAATGACAACAAGTCAAGAAAAGGTTTCAAAGTTCATATCTAACAAGATAAAGAAATTGCTGGTAAAATTAAAGAATTTGGAAACATCTGGAGGTGCAATACTTAACAGGAAGAGGTAAGCCGTCTTTATCAAACATTGGCAACATGATTAGGCAATGCACGAAGGAAACTGCATACCCGTTGTCAGAACTGTAGTTTGGATAACGAATTAGTTAACGAAAACTGTTTCAAAGCTTTACTGCGACCTTATAAATACACAGAAAATATACCAAGTTTTACATTAAAGCAGTTTGATGTTTAGGAAACATGAGAGCTTGGATATATTGAAGTAGATGAATGATCTTCAAGCTCGATACTCAGAAAATGATATCTGAGCCCCAGACGGGGATCGAACCCGCAACCTTCTGATGACCGGTTAGACGCTCTAACCATTGAGCTACCGAGACTCAGATGGCGAGCTAAGATGGCGGAAGTGGCTTCCGCTTAGGTCGCACATATATATATCGAATTTGCACCTTAGCTCACCATCTGAGTCTCGGTAGCTCAATGGTTATAGCGTCTAACCGGTCATCAGAAGGTTGCGGGTTCGATCCCCGTCTGGGGCTCAGATATCATTTTCTGAGTATCGAGCTTGAAGATCGTTCATCTACTTTTACATTAAAGTTATCCAAAAATTCATCAAAATTTAAAATTAATCAAAATATAGAGATATGATAAAGTTTACAGAGAATTTAAACAGACAATAATTTATGTAAACAACAAAATCCTACATTACTATCCTTCACTAGTAGAGAATACCCGGCTTCACACAGTAGCAACGTTCTTAAGTTCCACTTATTTCATAATCGAATGTGGAATAAGAGCATCGGTAAAACAAACTACACCTGCTTCAGACACAAATTTCTTGTTTAAGATAATCCGCCACATTTTGTATTCGGCATCCGTCCCGCAGCTTGGTTCACTTGGTGTACACACGTAGCCAAAGTGGCGACAACTTCCCCACTTGACAACAGTTGCGAGTAATCAGCTATTCATTAACAAAGAATTGCTTGGACGATTTCTTGGTTCCCATACACATTTCTCTGACGGCAAAACCTGCTAATTTCAGCACTTCATAAGCTTCGCTCCAGAATTCAGTTGCTGTGACCGCTCGAATGTGAACCCAGTTTCGCACCGTCATCCTCGTCGCACCATCAATCTACTGGTTGGGCTTTCCAGCGTTTTGGAAAATCGGTAGGGGCGACTGACGTGCGGCGAATTCCGAGTCTCAAACCGGTTTTCCGGGGTCGATCATCTCTAGAGGTGAACACATTACCAGTTTTTCAAGGCAAGCAAGGCAAGTGCAAGAAATATTCGGCTATTGGTTGAAACGTTGGTCGGAAACCATGCTGTCACACTTGGCATACAACGTTGTAATACAATAGCATTTTCAGACAGGAAACGCTGTTACTTCTTCACAGACGAACCTTTTCAAAACTTAAACGTCCGTTTTGTTCTCATCTTATAATGATATAATCCATGTTCTGAACGTTTCTAAGTCTTGACCAGCAGAAGGATTATATGCTCAAGGATTCGTGATTATAAGCAATATCTATAATTGCGAAGCAGCGAAGTTCTTCGGAACGGACCACTTTGCACATCGTAATAGTGGGCAGCGATGTTCGTGGAATGTTGTATATTATTGCCTCCTTTCAGCAACATAAACACAACACCAATTTTTCAAGACTTACTCTATTTCATATCCAACATATGGAGCGCAAGGACTTTTCATCATCTTTCCTTCGGGAATGACATTAAGTTTTGCACCTACTGTACACAAAACTTTACAGAAATTTCCAAACGTTTTGTGGCGGTAAGAAGCTTCCACGTGATCTGACAATAGCATTAACGGACAGGTTCCCTCGCCAAGATAAATTACGGTAACCAGAGAAAGTAGCAAAGGTAAACGTGACCCGTAACCGCCAAACAGGTCAGGTACTTTCTCTGAAATTAGCCGATCACGCATGATTCATCGTTATGTGTGAACCAATTCTGCTCCTCTTCTGCCTCAGAGAATAAACATATTAGCAGCAATTCTGAAGTTTTCCCCTTTTGTTGTTTTCTTTTATTTCTACTTTCTTCTACCGCTGGTTCTTTTGTGTATGTTGTTGTACAACAACCGCATGTAGCCGAAGGGTTAAGCAAAATACAAGATAGGTTTACACGCCTTATATCTGCATCAAGGGCGGAGACAGCTGTCAAAACGTTTGAGGGAGGCAAGGGCACTAGGATGTAACCCAGTACAGAAGGTAAATAATTTAGAACCTCCAACAGCACAGAAGGTAAGAAATTTAGAACTTCTAACAATCACCAATCTTGTTGTCAGACACGTGCACTTTAGATTTCGGCTCCCTCCGACGCCTATGTTCTGAAGTAGTTATTACAACGCAATAGAATTGAAACAAATTACATTAACGAATGGGACAAAGGATGTCACAACAGACTTTTGAAACAAGACTCGAGCCACTTCAGAAACAAACATCCGGACATTATTTCAGCATTTTACTGGACTGTAACTGTGACATTCCGACCCTCGTTGCGCAAGTTGTGTGTATTGTACTAATTTTGGTGGAGGACTTTTCCTCTACAGGAATGGAGCGCGAAGTATAGATAACTGAAGGGTCAAAATAACATACAATACAATCTGCTACACGTCTCCAAACGAAAATGCCAGTCTTTTCACCCAATAACGTTTGGGTGTAGGAACGTCCACGGGACACTAATTTGAGGGTATACGTTTTTTGTGGCCGATTATAATCAGTGAAGGAAAAAGGAAAATCATGCTATCCGAGAATTATCCCTGCTGTTCTAAGCTCGACTGAATAAAACACACAATCGTTAAATCTTTACGCCTTTTCCCAACTAAAATGCCTTGAAACTTAGAGAAAAAACTTTGGAAGTATGCTTCAAATTATTTGACAGTGGAAGACTTGGAAATTTTATAAGTGGACCAAATATCATCGTAATGCTTGCCGTAATCTCAAAAGGTTATCCATTGAAAATTCTTGCCTTTAAAATTCTAAAAATCCGCTTTAAAATTCTTCAAAACTTTGGTTCACGAACTACCAACATGTAAACATTTTTTACGTAATGCAACTAATTTGTGTAAAGGAATTTTCCACATTTACACGGAGCTGGGACTCAACAAAGAGCACAAGGGCATCATTGGCTCCTGAGCGTATAACAAGAATCGTTATGAACTTTATTATATTTACACGGAAATGACGAAATAAAAAACAAAAGCAACAATAATGATAATAGTAGCAAAAACTATGTAAACCACCAGCACTAATCACCATCGTTTACCTCATCATCGCCGCCATTTTTACTGTCATGACCACCACTATCATATATGGCTTCGCAAAGATCATTTTTTATCCTGGGTGAGACAAATCGATCATTTTTCCATTACAGTTTCGTTCGGAGTTGGTGTAGGAAAAACGAAAAAGCCTGTCACAGATTTTGAAACATTGAAAACGGTCCAACGTGACATCGTACAACCATACTTTGTACGGTTGCTGTACATGCTGTACATGCTGTCCAAGCTAATGAAATTCTGTTGGTATTAAATTATATAGTCGTTTGCCATATACAAAACAGAGTTGGACCAAGTTAGGCCAGTACTGGCCCTAAAAATGTACATGGTTAGTCCGGATAAAATGGCCTCGGATAAAAAACTTTGAACGCAAAACTCTTTAAAGCAAGGTTAATTATACAAAATCACCTAGAATTTGCCACAAAAACACTGAGATTTTCGGTAATGTCAAATTAATAGATTTAGTCATTTGTACTTCATTTACCACGACCTAACTGTGGAATGGTATCCCATGTGAATGAAAAAGTATTTACAATCTTCTGATTATACTGTTTCTTCAACCACCTCACTCTATTGTCTGTGGCTTGAACTGAACATATTTTAGTCGAACAAACTGTATGGTTTTAGATATGACAGTTTGTCTTCGACTGTTTTACTATATTAATGTGTTAAGCTAATGTGTTTAGTATAAGTTAGCTTGGTTTTGTAATTAATGATTTTATTTAATCAATCACTGTCTTATGACCTTCTCAGATATCAGCTTGTTGTCGTAGAGGTCAGCGTACTTAAATAAAGCTTACTAATATAACAATTTTGAAATAGTTATGATCGCTGCGTGTTCCCATTATTTAAAACGATGGTGTCTCAAAAATTCTTTGAGATGGCCTCGCTAGCACCGCCCTAAACATTCGAAGTCCTTTCCGCGCTTGTTTAGTGATGCGCACTGAAGATGCAGAGTTGTGGGAATTATGTTCTGCAGAGAAAAGGACTTTTCCTATATGACTTTGATATGCGTGTTTGTCCCACAACAGGAGACATAACACATCCTCCCATATGTCAAATTAGTTTTTGCAGTACAATTCTATACTTCATTTAAATCCCTGCAAGCAACACAAGTTGACATTTAAGCAATCACAGAACATTAGGCAATACAGTGTAGAAAAAATTGAAACACTGATTTGCACTGAATTACCTTATTCAACCCTGAAGTACTTTTTTTCATGTGTATCATTAACTGGCGATACCATCGTCTCTCATGATATTTGAGGACACGAATAAGTTTTTCAAAGACCTCAAATAGCATTCGTCCTTCGGACTCATGTTACTTTGTTGGTTGTACCACTATAACAATAATTACTTATAATGTTTTGATGCTATTTCGCTTTTCATAATTAAAGAGGCTGACTATGTAGGTCGGAATGATGTTATTTCTAACGACACTGGTTATTATGAATATAGAAATAGCATCACTTTCAGTACACAATTCTTGTTAATCATGATGGCTGCCCTCAAATTTGCTTACCCCTTAATCATCGTGCATTTTCATGCTTTGTTTAGTATCTATTATGAGTACATAGTGAAATTATTCGATATAATTATTCGATTCAGTTAACAATTTCCTGGCTTTAAGTCTCAACAAAACCAAAGTCTCACTTCGTGTTATTCGCCTCAGCCTTCGGCTTTGGCAGTTCACTCAAGCCTCGCAGTCAGGTTAAACCCCACTCAATAATTAACTATCGTAACGTTATCACTACTCTCATAATCATTATCGCTTGCATAATCATCAAAACCATTCTCATTGTTATTATAATTTTACCATAATTGTAATATTCATTGCAATTCAAAAGTTATTCAAAGAATTCTCGCTTGTATTTTCTTCAACAGAGTGATGGAAAGCGGTAAAGGAAAAACCTTTAACACAAGCATTATTCACGATACCCTCGAGCGCCTAGAAAACGATCCGAGCGTAATCGGAGTGATGGTAGTCGGAAACGATGGCTATCCGATCCGAAGTACTCTCGACAGTGCAACGACTATTAACTATTTAGAAAACTTTGGCTCCCTCATCGAACTGGCGCGGTACTCGGTTCGTAATCTGGACCCGACCGATGACCTCAACTTTGTTCGACTTCGAACGCGCGATTATGAGGCGATGATAGCGCCTGAGAAAGAATATGCATTGATTGTTCTCCAGAAAAGAGTCAGTGCAGGCATTTCAAGAGTCGATTCTCTGGTCCAATAATTGTCGCCCCGTCCAGACGTTCACCGTTATTTCCACATTACGATATGGTTTTCGAATTCGTTAATGCTACGCACAAAGAACAGCTTCGTGTTGACGCACGGCGGCAAATTTAAAATGTAATACACACGATGTTTATACCGAATATGATGTGCACACTTTCCCAATAAACACTATTTGACCTTAACTAGCGGTTCAACGTTGGACTTTCCATTGCAAAAATAAAAGTCTCTTAAAATTTGATTACTGCCAAAGGCTTTCTATTGCCTTAGACTAGATTCAGTAGAACAAATCGTTACGAGGCGAGACCATCATTACGATATACTGTTAACTTGTGCCGACAACATCAGTCACGAGTTCGTTTATGTGAATATACAGTGACCATCGGTGGTCATTCTACGCGGTTAAGCCAGAAATTAACTAGCGCACTTTAATTAAAGGTTCGTAAATATTTGAATGGTAGAACAACTTATGACAAAACCTCTTCTGTGTAAATGGAGCTGATTGAATTTTTAAATCATACTATGCTTCACAGGAGATAATCTACCAAGGGAGGATGTCCAAACCCCATTACGAAGCTTATATTCTCAAAAAACCTGGGGAAACATTATACTTCTCTTCGCAATTAATGTGCATTTCTTTATTGTGTCTGACCTTCGTATGGTTGTACCCAAAGCGCACTTGTATTTCTTCTCGCAGGAACCAATAACTTCAAAGTCATCAGCATGTACTAAAGCTTTCGGCTAATAATAAAATCGGCCGTTTTTCCCCGCAAAATTTAATAAAACTGCGCAGCTTCAAAGCAAAACCTATCACACCAACGTCATTCTTTATAACAGACAGGAAAATAATTCATTGGGATTAGCTATAACGGAGTGGAATTTTTCTCTATTTTAAAGGAAAATTACCTTCCTTTTATGAAGAGAAAAAGTTCACCGCCGACGGCTGTATTAATGCAGGATCACGTGGTCTTGGAGATCTCCTTCAAAAGATTTCAAATACCATTAACCCTTTTTCATAAAGGAGATGACCAGTAGCGTTACGAAGTTTGAGAGCTTCATAAAGTCTTCTAAGGTCACGGTAATTAACCTAACTAGCTTCGAATAACCATCTACAATGGTGGTTCGTTTCCACAAAAATTCTTAAAAGTTCGCTTGCTAAACACATGTTTTGTTAAGACGTCTTAACAAAGACGAAACCATGCTCGCATTCAATGGCTTGCTCAGTCGTGCTTTTAAACGCTTCATAAGTTGTCATCGCCGCTTCGCGACGTCGCAAAATTCGTGCAAAGTTTGAAAATTATCAAGCAATTGTCCCTTAACTTTGTATGGCCCCATGACATGATCAGCCAAATTAGGCCAACTATCTTATGCAATCTCATCTTGCGTATTTCGAAGACGTTTTTCAGACTTCAAGCATATTTTCCGTATTTACTTTGTTAAAATATCAAAGCGGCTGTTTTCTTATTAAAACTAAGTTCTTGTCTAATACTACTTCTACCTAAATCAATCGACAGAGGACGCTAGCAGCTCACGGCGTAGAAGCGATAAATTGAGACAGCCTTTTCCTTGAATGTAAAATCACTGATAACAGCTACAAGGCAGTTGCAAGGCCAAGGCAACATATCCAACACAGCATCAGATAATCTACAAATAGAGAAAAAGAAGCCGATTAAACACAAGTTTGATTGACGAAAACTCAGACTATAGGAGAAAATATTAAGGTAGCTCCAGTAATTTTCAGTGGGGAATAGGTAATTAAATATGGTTCGGTGAGCACCTTTGCGTAGTAATTACCAATCGTTTTTGTCAATGCAAAAAATTAATTTTGGACAGTGAATACATGAAAAAATTGTGTACTGCATTGACAGTGTTGAACTATGTGTACAAAAAAGGGTCGGTGAACGGCAAAAACTTTCGAGATGAGACTCCGAGATTTCGAGCGAAGACCTTTCATCGAAGTGAAACGTAAAACGACGTAAAACGACACAAGAGCTTGGTGGTATTTTTCTAGGTAAAAAAAATCATGTGACGCAAAAATGGCCAATTGGACTAAAAATTCAAGAACTACGTAACTGATAAAACATTCGTTATTTTAAATGTTTATAAGTATACCAGAAAAGCAAGGAACTTTAGGACTGTTAAGGAGGGATGTTAGTGCTTAAAGGTTACAATGAAGTCATGGAAAGACCGAAAGGAATAATTGTCTTGCATTCTTTGTTCCTTTGGCTGATATATCGTAATTCTAATCTTTACGCATTAGCATTCCCTCAAATCCTCTGTCTGCTTCCCTTTTTACAGTACGGTGAAATATCTATTCTGATGCCAATTTTCAAGAACTCACCAAAGAAAACAGAAGAAAACGTGTTTCTGTTCTCATGATCGTGAAATTATGCAAAGCTCCAATCCCACTGCAACCATAGTAACAACAGATAATTGTTCGATTTGATTGATATCTTATATGATACTTCTTCTACAGTTAGTTATACTCCGCACTGAACTTAAAAATATCTTAAAGACATACATGCCCACAAACAGAGACCGCACTACATGCACCATCAAAAATAGAAATTGTAGGGAGCCATTTTAAGAGCAGTTCCTTTTCGGCTTAGACATTGAAATGTTTCCGCAATATGTTTATTTCGGTAAACTATAGCCACAACTAACTTACCACGAAGTATTAAAATTTCACTAGACTCTACTGCGGAATCTGGGCATCAGGATTTGTAAACAAACTCCAGTCAGTTCCGATACAGAAACCAATTCTACGTCTATGTTCTAAATGCTTTCGCTCTTCAATATCAGCCCAACGAACCTTGTAAAAAATGAAATTACAACGCTGAAGTACATGTACAATGCAAAATTACGAAAATATCACATTGTGTTGTCCACAGCCGACAATCTTCTTGATACAAATAGACATTTTGTCAGCTACATTCAATTCACTGGCCCGGAGCTCAGGACTATACTTGTAGCGCTGAACTCACTCGTTTCTTCCCCAGTCGCATGTCTTCTTCCCTCTCGTCGTAAGGATCGTCATCCTCGTCGTCAGGAAGTGGAGACTCATCGTGCGTTTTTCTCTTCATGCCGCGCAATCGAAGCCCATCAAGTTTATCTAAAATGAAGAGATTAACGTAGTTTGGAATTTCCAAATATGAACGAATATGTTTGTAAATTTATTCCTCATCGTGATTTTAAAAGTATTGAAATGCTGTCGTAACTTACATCTCATCTTGCCAAAGTAATGCAAAGTTAGGCAAACAAAAGCAAGGCAAGTCGCCAACACGGGCAAGAACAGCACAGAACAACACAGTACTGCACAGCAAAACACAGCAAGGAACAGCACAGCAAAACACAGCAAGGAACAGCACAGCAAACCAACAAAACATATCAACACAGCATACCACAAGACAACCAGCAACTGTCCACACGTAATCTACCGTAACACTATACGCCACTTATTGCTCGGTGAAATTTATGAAGACTATGACATGAGAATGTAGACAATACCCTAGTGTACAACAAAATGAGGAAGAAGCTACGGAAAAACCTACTTGAGGAAACTCAGTCTACTGGTCACAAATTGTTGCATGCTATCGACCCAAATCGTCTATTCTTTCAATTTACTTACCTAACTGGAGTTCAGTCACGTCTAAATCATCCCAGCGACTCTTTGAGAGGCGGTCTTCCTGCTACAACAGTGAATGGTTAGTCTGTACGCCACAATAAAAATGAACACTGAATACGAGCGTGGATTTTAACAAGTTCCGGAGCTGTTGTTTTTGAGGGAAAATACTCGGTGCAGCACTTGGAGATAGAAAAGGCGGATGTCGTTACTATCACAGATGCATTCTTATCACTTGACAGGAATACATGTTATTGTAACCTCAGCTGATCCAGTTTTCATTACGGTACGTAAAGAAAATGAAAGCCGCGTATTAAAGTACTCAGTTTCTCTTGCATTGAAGCATGCGAGTGGTGGTGCAAGTTTCAGTTGAATTAAAGCTCTTTTACTCTGTCCTGACAGACGTTAACACCGGATATAGCAGTTTTCAGCCCTGCGCATCAGATATTTCAATTTTAAAATTTTTGTTTTCTACTTATTTATATGAATATATAAATATGCAAATGTTTTGCGAAACCATTAAACCTTTTATCGTTAACCACCGCACCCTTCTTCTGTATCCACCATAAATGTTCCCATACTACCCCCCGCCCCTGGCCCAACGTCTCCACGCACATCCCCCTCCCTCAGCCCCCTGCTTGAACTACATCACAGGTTACCTTTTTTTCTTCAAGATCGTTTATCTCTTTTTTGTCATCTGCTTCTCCTTCAGCTTTCTTACTTTCTTCGGGATCCTCAATAGCTTCCATCTCCACCTACAGTCGAAGGTGTATGCTTATTATGTTATTACAATATATTCCCAGTTCCAACTTTCCGCACGGCTAGCAATCAGAAATTTTCTGGACAAAAAGAGTCTTTATAAAGTAACATGCACTGCTAAAGTCAACTAGAAAAGTTGACTTGAGCGGAATTCGAACACGCATCTTCGGGTTTCTGGACCATTGCTTTACCAATCGAGCTATCGCATCATCTGGGAACAGTTTGCTCGTTTAATTCACTTAAAAATTCTCTCTTCGTGTTACCCTGAGGATGATTCTGAAATAGAATCGAAACACTGCACATGCTCACGGATAAGCGTTAAGTCGTCCCAAGAATTAAAGTGCTTTAAAATTTATATATTAAAGTGGACTTAAAGGAGCATGCTGTTTCCAGCTGATTCGATAGTTCAAATTGTAGAGCACCGGTCAGGAAACCCGAAGACGCGAGTTCGAATCCCACTCAAGTCAACTTTTCTGATTAACTTTAACAGTGTAAGTTAATTCACGAAAATTCTCTCCTCACATTACCTTGAATTTTTACTAAATTCAACAACGGTAAACGCTACCCAGGCCAAAGATAATTTTGGACGAAACTGAGAATTCCTCCAACATTCCGACAAGCGAATCCACCTTCACCTATGGTGATTCACCTGCTTTTGCGCTCACGTTCTAGAAACATTCTATACAAGAGCTGGAGGTGTGCAGACAAAGACAGTGTTGAAGGGAACGAGCCAACGAGCTTAAGCCTTAACGGTAAATAATTATTTCATAAAATTCATTTATTACAGCAAGCAGTCTCAGGTGGTTACAATATCTTTGAGTAACATCCTTTGAGAATCTAACGCTAAAGATCGTATTGCCTCTCAGCCTCTGAAGGAAAAAGGTCAGTTTCATTCTCTACAGTGCAAGTTTCGTGACGAGGGATACCACAAAGATGAGGTATGCAAGAGCCAGTTCAGCATACGCCTGAAAGCACAGTTACAAAGAGTTCTTTCTTGAAAAGAAAACCCATATTTATCAGTACGCAGTAGCCAAACTACTCGTTACACTGCCTAGGATAGATAATTTGACTATCTGGCAATAAACTTTAAACCATAATTAGTGTAAATGCATAAAACACAGTGTAGAGCGCCTCAAATTGAGAATCCGATGACTATCCCAAGCTAATGTCCGTAGTCAGAGCTTCGTTAGGTCTGTTTAAACACATATCTTTCATTTCCAAGCTTTAAGTCCAACCATCGAATGGAAAATTTGTCTCCGGCAAAGTGGCATTTCCATGGATCTTCCATGCCATAACCACCTCCTCTGTTAATACGTTTACCCCTAACAACTGCTTTGCCATCATTTTGTTGCTCTCTATTATGTGCATCAGTTGTCACAAACCTACACGCGTGTTTGTTTCCAAACAGTGACTTTAAACCACGCCTTATGCCAGTTAGCGACAAACTTCTTTTAAGCAGCGAACCCTTATTAAGCGACCACTTGCCATCTGCGCGAGGATAGCGACTTAAAAGGGGTTCAGCTGTGGTCTGGAAACTCACCCATAATTCTATAAGGATTTTATATAGAAGAGTTGAAAGAGTCAATAACTAAAACTTTTTAAGGTCGTGTTCAAAAGTTTACCCATGCATAATTTTTGTTCTTGTCCTCTTTTCTATATTTTTTGCTTTGTTCGAAAATTAGTTCTGTTGTTGTAAATTGATGTTTTACGACAACCGTATGCATGAAAGGTTGACCAGGTCTGATATTTGAACTGGCTTCGATGAGAAACGTTTCCTGACAACTAAATTGTATATATTCAAGTTGTCGATAAAACGAAAGATCTCTCAAACAAAAACCACAAAACATTAAAGCTAGCTTGCTGTTATTTTACTTTATTTTATTTTTTCATATTATAGTTCATTCCAGAAAGTATGCCATCACGAAAGTTCGACACTCAATCTGATTTTTCAAAGAAAAAAAAAACCTTTTTTTCCTATTTTGCTGATTGAATTGCACGAACTATGCAGCCACATTTATAAACACAAAAATATTTATCCACTGGCGTACATATTGTCTGAATGGCCTGTTGGCCTTATTGATGCACTTTTATTTTGCATCAGCAATGTGCTGAATTATTCACAAAAAGGCAAATGGATTGGCTGGGCAGTCGTTAATATGTTCTTCTATATTTGGAAATGTCTAATTTTAAGCCCTTAAATGAAAAAATAATTCAGTCGACCAGGACCCAACAAATCAGAACAAATCCAGCAATTCATGTTCATGTTTTAAACCAGTTCATGTTTTAAATTAGATTGCGTCAGTTAAGGTTTAACCGCTCAGTAAAATTATGTCATATAGCTTGCTCATGGATGATTCAACGAAAATCCAACAGCTGATTATTACTTTTTTGTTAAATCTTATAATTTAGGATTTTGCTTTTATAATTTAGGGTTAGAGTAAAACATAACGCCAAAATTGTACTTTGATAAATACAATTTTCAATTTTGCTTTGAACGGGAATTATTATTGAATTTTCATTTTAATGGAGTCTGCGTGTGTTTATCCAAATCCAATAACAATAAAACAAGATTTTCTTACAATAATTTTAAGAACAAGATATAAGACATATAAATACCAAAGTGTAACCCATTTGTAACGTTCTTGCCAATGTAGAGGCCATTTGCCGATATAAGTGCGCTGGTATATAATTTGCCGTCCGAGCCAAGGTGGAAATTCAGGCACAACAAATCAACAAAGATGTCCTTTGCTGGACGACAAACCAACAGCAACTGACTAAACTGACACTGTTCACGCTATTTTCACATAATCACACGTCATCCACATAATCACGAGTACAATACATGGCGACAAGCAACTTAACACATACATCTCGTTGCCAAACACTACACATCTTTTTACAGGCACGTGTCCTGACAAGATACCCCTTTACGGTATCCGCCACGCGAAGAGATACATGACGATAGTCAGAGCAGATGATACCAAATCTAAATATTTTTTGATGCCAAATACATGTACATGACATGACGTTAAAAATCTTTGATAATTTTTATCAAAGACTTTTAACATTTTCAACGTTAAAACTCTACACATTTCAAACAACGACATATATAAATCAGTATAAGCTGTAACCTTTAGACGAAGAACAAACCTCAGTTATGGCTGCATCTTGCAACAGAGACCGAACATCTAGTCTAGTGTGGTGTCTGGGTGTCTCCTCCCATTTCTCCAACATCTATGAAAGAGGAAAAAAAACGACGCCATAAAAGAGTTTCTTTAAAAAAAACCCAAAAAAACCTACAAATGCAGATTCCATACTTCGTTTATTTCTTCCAAGGTTCTGTGATGGGTATTTCTCTTAGCACAATCATTTGGGTCTGCATTTATTTCTGCAACATAGACCTACAAATAAAGAAAGTACTTTTCATTAAATTCAACGTTTCTAATCGCTGACAAACTGGGCTAGACGAAAACAATGCCTACTTTTCTTTTTTCCTGTTCTTTCTTTCTATTCTTTCTTTTTCTTTCTTTCCTTCTTTCTGAATTTTTGATTTCTTTCTTTCTGTCTTCTTTCTCTCATTCTTTCTTCCCCTCCTTTCGTTCTTTCTTTCTTTCGTCCTTTCACAACTTGCTTTCTTTCCCAACTTGATTTCCTTCCCTTCCCTTCCCTTCCCTTCCCTTTCCTCCCCTACCCACCCCCTCCACTCTCCTCCCCTCCTTCCCTCCCTCTGATTGTCTGTTTGACTTTTTTATCTCTGCATTCTTGTTGCTTGTTTGCTTGTTTCTCTTTTCCCCTCTTCCTTTTTCTTTCAATTGTTTAGCTTATGTCAATCATAACTATGCATGATAGTCAGTTACGAGGCCGTAAGTTGAATATAGACATGCAATTAACGAAATAAACATGTGATCAACGAAATAGACGGCAAAGATAATTTTATCTTGAATGGAAGACGTTTACCTCAAACCCTTTCTGTTTAGCTTGACTCCAAAAGCGCTCAAAGTATTCCACTTTGTTGTTCACACAATCCAAAATAACCATTGGGAAGAAGCCATCATCAAGTGTTTTGTTAAATGCTTTGAAGAGACTGTTACGATAGCTCTCTTCTAATTCTGGCTCGTAAACGTACTCTGTTCCCTGGAAGAAGACGAATGTTGAACAGAGAAAAACGAATGAGTAAGTAGAAAGTAGTAAAGCCATCCATCTGAGGCTAAAGACTACTTTTACACATAGACAGTCACTGGTGATCGACCTTCATCAACAAAAACTGATGAATTTCCATCACGGGCAATCAGCTTTCTTCGCTTAAGCTCTGTATCGTGTATCGAAAGTACAAACTCCATTTAAAATTAACACAGAACACTAAATCTGCCAAAAGAAGGTACTTTCACAACAAGCAAAAGCATTGTTTCACTAGGTACTCCGATAACCTTTTCTAACAAATGTGATTTTCCAAACATCGTCAGCGTAAATTTTCCATTCAATAATCCCACCGCAGCATATGAAGACTGGGATTAGGTTTGAAAACTGTTTAATCTGACGAAACACCCGCAGTTCAGTTTATCCAGCAAGTACACTAAATCCTTCATTCGTTTGGTTAATAACCACTAGCAGAGCTTCCAGACTAATATGATAATCTCTTATAGCACTACATATCAAACACTAGTAAGTGTTTCGATTTCTTACAGCAAACGTCGTTTCCTCAAGTGGATTATAACGATAATTTTCAAAAGATCTTGGCGGAATTAGCTGACATGAAATTCTCATAAAAATCACACTGTTGTTCTGTTTTTCCCTTAATTTCAGTAATATGTTTCGGAGGATCTTTCTTTATTAGGTTAGATGCCGCAGTTGATACGGGATGATGTGATTAATCAAAATGTTAAACTGCACCGTCAAACCATCACACAGCTGTAATATTTAACATGATAAAGAAAGACGATCTTCCCATACATGTCCATGAAACTAAATGAACCATACTACAAAACGTGGTGCTTTTTAGAGGAAAAATACGTTCCTCTGTGGTTGTGCCATAAGACAAGACTGAATAAGAAGAGGTCAGAAGCAGTTTAACGACGAGATCCAGAAAGGATAAATAGTTTCCAACCTTTACTAGAATTTTCTTTCCCGTTTCGGGATCTTTTTCATAGGTTGACGTTTCTTGAAGGAAATAATCATCCAAACTGAGAATTCGGGGAGTCGGCGCACCACACGCGAGTTCTTTATCCTTAGGAAGAGGAAGGTTAAATCACACTTTACTTGCTATGTCGTAATGGGAGCGTGAGTACGCAACGGGGACAAAGAGGCAGTTTAAGTTTGTGAGATCCAGAGTATGACTGAATAGGAAGCGAATGAGTATATGAGTACCTCAGTGAGTGAGAGGCATTGAAGGAATGGGGGTTTAAGGAAGCGAGCAAATTAATACTTGAGTGGATCAATAGGGGAATAGAGGACGGGAACAGGGGAGTGACAGAGTGAGTTAGACGGAACGGAAGGTGAGGTGGAGAGAGGGGGGGAGACAAGAAGAATCGGTAAGGGAAGGAGTGGGGTGGTGGGCGAATAAGTAGGCGGAAGAGAGGTCAAGGAATCAGGGGAGTGAAAAAATGAGAATTGAATGGTATTGACAATGGTGAGACAACAACCCAGAAAGCAGACAGGTTCGCGGAAGAGAAAGGAGGGAGCTAAGGAGATCAACGATGAGTTTGAGGAAAAGTGATAAAGTGAAAGGGAGCAAAGAAGGTTCAGAAGGTCAACATAAAACTTTACCTTGATAAGTCTTGCAATATGTGTCTTACCACTTCCCGGCAGACCACGAAATATAAAAACAATCTAAATTCAAACAAAATGACAAATACAGTAGATTAGTTCAGAGTTTTAACTTCGAGTCAGACCTAAGTAGGAGTAAAGCTCAATTCACGTATGACGTCAGGTTAAGGTACCAAGCTGCCTTGGGCGATTTCAAAGATCATTTCAATGTTTAGGCCTTGAGTTAGAATGAAGTTTGCCTATCGGTTCGGCCTTACGATGATCCAAGCCTCCAATAATACACTTGGTTCAAAATTCAAGTTTAAGAAATATAAAAACTGTAGCCTTCGCTTATGTTTTATCCCATTTAGACCTCACTGAAGTTGACTTTTATCGAAAATCGTATTTCAACGAGTAACTCCAAATCAAGCTAATTGAGTCGAATCAAAGGACCACGTTTCTACCTCTGATTTAAACACAAGTCACGTATTTGATAGCATAATCACTTTACCCTGTCCGGCCTTGTTTCTCTGCCAGGTTTATCTAGCAAAGTACCAATCGCTGTGACTTTCGGCTTAGGTTTCGGCTTTGCGGGAATGTCGCGTGGTTTTCGCGAATCTCTATTGACATCACGATCACTCTTGCCACCATGATTGTAATCGAAAGCCTCACGACGCTGGAAGGCGTTCCTCTCGTCCAAGTGTCGATCTCTAAGAAAATGTTCATCGTCTGGATGCCGGAATTCACGATCCAACGCTCGCCTAGAGTCCAGTCTGTCATCAAACAGGTCACGATCCCGATCACGTCGCCAACCGAAGTCATCCGGATACCTCTCAGGGAAATCGTATGGGAGCCGTCGTTCTCTGGATTCATGAAAAGGTTCTCTGGATTCATGAAAGGGTTCTCGGAAATATGGATCATCATACGGATCTAAAATGACAAGATTATCATTCATGGTTTAGGACTTGTTTTTAACTTCAGAATACGTGAAAATGCTTTGCTAGCACATGAGGATGGCTAATTTTGACCACGTATAGTTTGAGAAATACGTTATCGTTTACGTACATACGTCAACTGGCTTATGCGTGAGTTTTTAAAATTGCACTGCACACATGTACATCCACATAAACAGCAGCCTAGTCACCAGGCTGTCTCAATGATAACACTGGAAGCGACACTCCGTGTGGCCTGGACAGGTGGGATGAAACCCTGCACAAGAAAACTACAATCTGAAACACAATGTCCCAATTTGGGACACCGTAAAAGGTGAATCATTTCTAATCTCATAACTCGCCATAAACTTCGAGCATCTAAACCTTATTATAAAAATGAATGCCCAGCAAAAGATTCGTGATAAACACATTGTTTGATATATATTTATTACCTAACGTTTCGTCGCATCTCGCAACATCATTAGAAGCATCTAACTTTACATATTGATTGATTGAAATTTTATTGTCCCTAATGTGTAGTAGAATGGTGTTAATGGTCGTCTGTCGGCACTATAGAATGCCCTTAGACGCAAATGGTTGCGTATCTACGCTAGTGAATGTCGATGGAATAAAATGAATGTATTTTTGCGTTAATCAGTTTGAGGTTGGGGTTAATGACAGTATATTTTCTGGTAATGAACAGCAAAAGGTGTAAACACTTTGCAAGTAATGTGACCCAATGACCGATGTCAATCAAATTTGGCCCGTCGTACTAAACATAGGCCCTGCCATTGACCGTTGACCAGCCGTTATTTTGAGCCCTGTATAGACGAAATTAACAAAACAAGAATATGTGGAAATTTAAGCAACTGCACATTTTAATCCCGATACAGAATGGCCATTGATTTCGTAAACAGTTCATCACGAAGTCAAGAATACAAAAGAAACGATGTCCAGTTGTTACTTGTAAAACGGATGCTGAATAGATCTGATTTAAAGAGACTTTTCTGCCAATTTAATTTACTTGAATGTTCTGTATCTGCAATAAAGCTGCTAGAAATGGTCATTTTGAATGAAGGCGTACCATAAGCCAAATACAATATTAGCGGTCAAACTGTATGGGAATTGCTATGGCTCGCCTGGCAAATTTCAAACAGTTTGACCGAACATTTGTATCTATTACGTATTATCTGTTGACGTGTTCAATTACAAGCTTCCCTTACAAGCATTTCTCATGTCATTTCATATGTGAAAAATATCTGGAATGGGAACATTTTCGCATATGAAATGCAAACCTTTTCACATGTGAAATACCCAATTCCCATGTGTAACGAACTGTTTCAAAATTTCACATGTAAAATCTTGGTGTACGAAACAAGTATTTCAAATTTGAAATGGAGCATTCACAAATGGAAATGAATTTCACTTATAAAATTGTCAATTCACACATGAAATTGAAACAATTCGCATATGAAATATTTTTTTCATACATGAAATGACGTGTGAAATTTATGTCAGAGTTATCATTTAGTAAGATACGACTGTCGTAGACGATTGTTCGTTCTGATGTATCCGATTAACTTATTAGAGTCTCTAGTATGTATTGTAACATTAATATGCGAATTGAAAGAAGGCATTGTGCCTTGATGCAATATTACATACCCCAGAATGATGAATGGTATACGACAATCGTATTGTGTAAATGGGCCCTAAGATGATCAACATAGTGACCGACAATAAAATACATACCTCTTCGACGATCTAAATCTCGCCGCCATTCTCTTTCAGGCTCCAAAAAAATCGGATCATCTTCATATCTATCGTAACCTCTTTCAAACAAGTCTCGTTCTCGTAGTCTGTCAAAGTAGTCTCGATCCGCGTCACGATACATAAGCTCGCGTTCGTAGGGATCCAGACCGCGATCGCCAAAACGATCTCTGAACGGGAGTGGTTCGTCGGGGTATCTCCCAAAGTCTCGGGGAGGTGGCAAACGTTCCTCACGACATGCTCGACCTCTTTCCAACTCTCGGTCAATCCGAGGTGGCGGCGTACGTCGGTCGAAACGGTCCTGAGGACCAAACTCGTCGTAATGCCGTCTGTCAAACTCGTCTCTCTCATTTGATGGGTAGCCTCTGTCGTCGTAGTACTAGAAGAAGTACAGCTAAGTTAAAGAAACTTTAGTTGTGAATTTATCTCACAACCCTAAATATTATATCAGAAGGAAATTAGTCATAAGACCTCTTACAACGGCCACACGGAATGTTTTTGTTTTCCTGCTAGTTCTCGGCAATTTTTAGGCCACGTCCACACGTATGCGTTTTCGTAGGAAAACGCATACTTTTTTATCCGTTTTAGCCTTCCGTCCACACGTAAACGATGAGTGAGTGGAATCGTTTCCGGCGAAAACGGAGACTTTCGAAAACGCCTTTGAAAGTGGAGACTTTTGAAAACTGAGACTTTTAAAAACGCTTCGTTTTCGTGTGGACAGACGAAAACGGAGACTTTGGGAAACGGTGTTGAACACAGTTCTCTAACATAAAGACCACTATCGAGATCACTGATTTTAATTGGCCAGACATGATTTAACACTCCCAACGTTTTCAGCGTTGTCGTGTGGACAGGCGAATACGACACAAAAACGCTCGTGTGGACGCAATAATTTTGAAGCGTTTTCAGTTAAAACGCATAAATTTGAAAACGTATACGTATGGACGTAGCCTTAGTTTTAGAAAAATCAAACCTATTCTTATCCAAATTTTATAACCCATATAAAAGCAAATACAGAAGACTTATTTTAGTACGAAAGTAAATAAACAATTGTGCTTTAAGGGAAAGTGGCCTGAAAGCTCACGTGTTGTCCCCGCAAGGACGTTTCCGATATCGTGATGTGAAGTGTTATGTAGTGCATTTTTGTATAAAGTTTCAAGCGCTTTCTTTGAGTAAATACGAAGATGTAAATGTACGAAACTTGACGTTGGTGCAAAGTTTATTATTCAAAATACAAATAATGAGTAAAATACACTGAGCTGTCCATGATATCTACTATCCAAGGACATGAAAGTTCAAACTATTTTTTTTCCGTTGTTTTGTTTTTTCGGTTTTTTTTTTTCAATGTTTTAACACTGCAAATCTTCTGAAGGTTGTACAAAACACAGGGTGGTGGAACAGGTTCTATTATGTTACGTTATTCTTGTTTCCTTGCATACAAGCACAGTGCAGTGCGATCGGAGAAAAAAAATTGGTCCAACGTCGGAAAATAGGTCAGCAGTTCATCCCTTGAGCTCCTGGTTAGCGTGCTGAGACAGCAAGTAAAGCTTCATTTCCGCCACGCTATACAGTCGCATGAACATTTTTTCTGTGGTAAAAAAGTTCAATCGAATTCAATTTCTTCCACTCGATATTTGCAGCAGCCATTCAGATTAAAGAACAAAGTTGCAGAAGAAATGGTTACGCCCAGAAATCTCCTTTAAAGATAATATTGCTCTGGTCAGACACTGTCTCTGACACACCAAGTTTGTAAAAAGGGCATTTCAAACGTTATCTTATTGAACAATTTGCCACAGTACAAGAATTTGTTTTGAATGTTTGATCTTGGTTCGTGGAGTAACATCGGAAATGGCTACTATAACAAAAAAGCTCTTTAATCTTTACCTCTCTGTAATCATCGGGAGGTACACGAGGATAATCTTGGCGCTCATAGTACGGATCTCCTGTGCAATTAATTACAGTCTGGTCAGAAAACTGCAAACAACACTTAGAATGCTAGACAAGCACAAGCTATGCAGACGGACAGACAATTTGAAGGAATATCAGAAGGAAAGAATGTGCATTGGTACACTTTACTATCCCAATGACACTGAACGACATCAATAGGAAACGGCAAGATAGGTCGCCACACACTGAAATAAGACTGTTGAGCTTTTAGGTGAGGAAATTTTCCAATAATACCACATTTAAAATGAAATCAAAACAAAAAGACTTTCTTTACATCTTTCCAAGGAAAAACTTAAACATTAATTTGAAACATGTCAGCAGGTGTTTTCTATCTTTTATGTCCCAGTAAGTTCCCCAACGTTTTACTCTGGTTAATGCTCGTGGTCATGATAGTACTAAAGCAGTTCAGGCACTTATTCCACCGGGACGTTCCCAGTAAGCAGGACTGTTTAATAGAAATGTTCGGAGATAAGTTCTGGGCGCGATCTTTCCAAAGTGTTATTTGGTGGGTGCATCATATGGATACGTCTTTCGCAGAAAATAACTAACCACATGTTTTTGACTCAATGTCACCAGTGAATACAACACACCAAACACGAGTTTAGCCAGTGGAAAACTAACTGGGTTAAACGTCACATAGTAGTAATAAGAGTAAGGGTTTCAATTAGGGTTTGGTTTGGCACGGATTAGTTTATAATATTGCACATTCTTTTACACCTCCTCGTTTAGCCCTAATACTAACGCCTAAATTTAAGACTTTGTATTAGGACTTAAAATGCAATAACTTCATATTCCCACATACTTCGTGATTTCGAAATAGTTTCTGACCGATATCCTAACCTACAATCAGAACACGACAACGCAATCTAACAGTTACAAAAATGAACCGAATCTTGACGCTAGCCCTAACTCTAGTTCTTAGTCAAAAGTTTACAACGTGCATAAACAGTTAAGAAATGCAAACTAATCCTAACACTAATCCTAACTCCAGATCCCACTCAAAGCAATATAATCTAATCTCAGTCAAACCCTAACCCATGCGGTAGTTCTGTGCACCGTATGATAGATTTAGGTGTAAGCATTTACTGGCTTCTATTGGATGATGTCGTTGAGTGGTAACCAGATGTTACAATTACGGCCGAAACGACAAGTACAATTTACTCATCACTGAACTCTCTTATAACTAGAAGGCTGACTACCAGTCAATAACCGAAGTCAAAATTAACGTACGCGGTAGACTTTTAGGCCATCAGTTCCAATTCTTTACTGTCACTTGGATGCCAATTTGAAGTTAATCAACGTCAAACTGACGTCGAAATTACCACATAGGAGACCGAAACAAATGTCCAAAAAATTCCGATGTCCCCCACTTTTGCCTTCACTCTTGGTCAAATCATTGACTGAGGTCAACCAGTTGTAACAGAGTTCAATATCCACTCAGTTTATGATTTGTCGCCCATCCCGTTCCATCCCTTCATTCGCATGAAACGCTGAGTTCAAGTGGTTCAACTTCCTTCGATGTTGAGTTTATTTTGACACAGGAGATGTTAAGAGTCATTGCTCATTTTAGTTATAACCAATCCCACCACTGCAACGAACCGGGTTTAAGGATATAATTGACATTTATAAAATAACACGCTTCCTACGCACGCTCTGATTGACCTGGCCTCATTTTCTCTCAGAGTACAGAGACACGGCTGACGTCAATTTCACTTTGCATTAGAGTACAGAGACATGGATGACGTCACTAAAACTCGAAAAAACCTTGCTTATTTTATAAAACAAATAATGAAAATAACGTCATTCATGTTTCTATCACAGCACAGAGACACTCAAGCAATTTTCTATTTGTTAAATACAGTATCTCTTTGCAAACCTGGAGGTAATCTGTCGTAATCTGGTCTTGCAGCATCGTATGGGTCTCCCGTCCTCTGAAAAACAACAAATGGTTTTAAATTTTTAATTACATTCAAGAACATTACCTGAAAAACTAGTTTAAGATTCATGACGAAAACACGAAAGAAAATCACGAGACGTGTTTTCAACTGTCATGAAGACACGCGGGTTTGTTATTTTCCGATAAACTTCTTGCTGGTTTCTGCAGCTTAAAGAACTTTCATTTTAAAAATCGGTTCGTAAATAAATGCATAAAAAGATTTTGTGCAGACGTTTCATAAACTCGCAGTACGAACTTTATCGGGTCAACCTCTCTGCTGCCACCTCGCGTTTTTAACCCAACAAAGCACTTCTGATCGTTTTGTAAAACAATTCAATTAATTTGTACTTTTGATGTTAAAACTCGAATTTTGTAAAAACTTCTTCAAATCACCAGAATGGGTAATGTTTCTTTTTCGAATGAAGCTTAGCAAAGCTGCGTGGGTCTCATTTCCAGTCGTAATGGCAACGACGATGTAAACAGTCATCCTCACTATGGATCCTAAATTTTAATTTGTCAATTGGGGGTGGGAAGAACCCGTAACGTTGGTGTAAGTACGACTCTAAAAGGAACAGAGCGACAGGTATGACTTGGAGATAACATGTTACCAGAATCATGTAGGTATGATTATTCCCTCGGAAGAAAATTGTCCCTAACAGGCCCTTTGTATGAAGTGGACACGTGGTAAAGGATCTAATTTGCTTGGTAGGTGATTACACCCAGTGGAACAACTGAAGAAAAGAAAGTAAAGCCTCATAAGGTGAACCGTTTTTGTCTTGGGCCATGTTTACATTCCGCTGCCATCTAGCAAGGCAGATTTTCTATCACATGGTTAGATCATGTAATGAGTCTATTAACAACGTTGTTTTATTGCCACAATATACCGGCTTTCGAAGTACATGCAAAGCTATTTACCCGGCCATCTCTTTCATCAAATTCAGGTAGATGTTCAGGGATATCGTGAACGCCATCTTCAAAATATCTTCCCTCTTGTATCGCCAGTAGTTTCTTTCCTGCCAAAAAAGACATTTGCAACGAATTTCAAAATACCAACAAAGTTGGTATTATTTCAAAACTTGAAGAGAACAAAGAAAAGCCTGCCATTAGGTTAACTGTGAAGAGGTGTTCAGGGTTGTCAAACTGAATAAAATATAGAATAATACAAAATAAGTTATTCATGTTCGCTTTTATATAATTTTGAATATAGTGTAGATCTATTTTACACTCGAAACAAGCCAAACGTTTTCAACTACAAAGTCATTTTTCACACGGCGATTTTCAACGAACTTTCACGCACTCCATCGGAAAACATAGAAAACACCCGATTTTCAACAGAGCAAACACTGCATCTTTCATAAAGGTTGGTTTCCATATAATCGCTCACAATCGCTAGCAAACCTGAACGATTGACGGCGATCTTATGGAAACATTTTCCAGTGATCGTGAGAGATTGCTGGGATAGAAAATGTTCTATCTCAGCGATCGTAAGCAACCCACAACGATCATTTGGTTGAACGATTTCAGCAACGCGGCGATCGTGAGCGATTATATGGAAACTAAGCTTAAGTCTTCATTGTCCTTAAGCGCCCATTTACGCGATACGATCATCGTACACGATTGTTTGTTCTGATGTATCCGATTAACTCACTGGAGTCTTCCTGATTTATTGCTTCATAAATGAGCGAATCAAAAACAGGAATTGTGCAGTTGGGACAACATTACATACCACAGGACAAACAATCAATCCCTAAGTTTGTCTTAATTTTTTATTCATGACAAAAGAAAGCGAAACTGGGTCCGAATCAGTAGCGGACCTAGGTTTGCGAAAAGGGGGTTGCCCAAACTTAAACTCTACCAAGGTTTTGAGACAGCTATGTTACTGCCCCTGGTGAAGTCTGATGTTTGGAAGGTCGTGATTGAGTGGCCTGTTGTGAGCCAACAATAGTAAGACGGCTGAACGACCAGCTTGTAAAGTTGACGGTTTGTGTTTCCATCTTTATCGCAATCGACAATGTAGTGTGTGTACCCTTTTAGAAGCATCTGCATGGGACGTCATCAATTCCAAAGAAACTTTTAAAAACAAAAAAATACGTCTAATTACAAGTACAACCTCTACCATAAAGGGCAACGAAAGTTCTCTGCTGAGTCATCCCAGCTCAAAAGGGAGCCCGGGCCCCTTGGCCCCCTCCTCTCCCCTCCCCTCTCTCCACCAGTGCGAATAAGAAACTTGAAGTAAATAACTAAACAATAAATTCGCCAATTTTCGTTTTACTGTGCGCATGGGATCTGTTTAGCCCGTAATCTTATTTCATTCACTTGCGTGTGAATGACTGCTTGTTTTTGTTTTTATTTCTATTTTGTAATCTTGTTTCATCTTTTGAGACTGGATTCACAAACAATGAATTCCTCACAATAGCGCAGTTGAAATTTTTATTACTGTCGTATATGTGTATGAAAGCCTTGAATATCCACTTCCTGAATAATTATATAAACGTGCTTATTCAATTGCACTTCTCTTTGTTGGCAGCAATATGGCTGTTTTAGTGGCAGGAAAATCTGAATCATTACTTTGGACTTGTACATACGACTGAATAGCAAAAGCCTGTATCCTACAACGACTTTGAAATAAATCGAAATTTTACCGTGATCAGTTTCGTCTTGCCTTATAACTCAAATAATGTGGTTTAGAAGATGTTGAGCCTCGTATACACAACCATGTTTTCCTCGACAAGTTTTCCCTGACAAGGAGCCTTGCTCAAATGCAGGTCATGCAAGCTTTCGAAAAAGGCGACTAGTCAAGGAAAACTTGCCAATTTGTATTGTAGACATGAGAAAATTAAGCTTGTCAAGATAAAACTGGTCGTACGTGTTGCTCTGTATCAGTTTTGTTTCATATTGTCGCAATTCTTCGCTAACAAAACTTGTAATGAATGTGGTTTATAGTTTAGGTCCTGCACGACTTGACTTCAAAAACAAATACTTTCTTTTTCGGAAATTTACCTGAATATCTTTGATCCAATGGTACTGTGTGCCAGTAAGGGCAGTCAGGCTTTTTACACCTTGAAGATGAGGACAACCGTCAATTTGTAACAAGTTTAACAAACGATAAAAACAACTGGCAGATACATAACAGTAAACCAGGTAATATACATGGCATGAAAAGCAACAGAAAATTACTAGTAAATCTTCATAAGCAGAAAACCAACAACATAACAGCAGCCTTCTAAGAGCTTTCATAATAAATATCAGGGTCCGGTTGTTGAAGAGCCGATTACCCTAATGCAGGATCAGTAAAACGTCTGATTCTCGGTATTTGAGCTGTCATTTATTTCTTCTTTTTTTTTCTTTCTTTTTCTTTTTTTTTTTGTAGGCTTTTTTCCTGGGTGCAAAAAACTGATATATTGCAGTGCTTTGTAAGTTGCGAAATGAAAATTAAATATCTAAACATACACTGTATCGATATACAGTAGACCATAACAATGCATAGTAGTAAAAGAAATGACTGTTCGTTTAAGAAGTGAAACAGCTTGACATCCTCTGTGCAGTCTGTGCGTCCAAATCCTTTACTCGTATGTTTGAGATACAGACATATTCCTTCTTAGCCATTTTCCGACTGAAGTTCTCCCCTTGACAAGCAAAATTGTCTGGCTTTAGCCAGAGTAAAAAGATAGTGTACGTTGACAACAGGGACGGCAGAGCCGGGGGGGCTGCAGGGGCTGTAGCCCCCCCACTTTTTTCCAAATGTAATGTTGAAACAACTACGCTTTAAAACACTTGTTGTGCAATTTCCCAGAGAAGCATACAAAATGCTGTATTTTTATCTCAAGCCCCCCCACTCGTAATTCCGCTCCGCCGTCCCTTGACAAGGGTTAACTCATCCAAACAATAAACCCTCTTCAAACATGGGCCAATGGGTTGATATTTTGGGGGCTTATAATTGGAAGGATTTTTGTATCTGAGATGCGAAGGGGCTTATTTTTGGAGGTGTTTATTTTCAAGGAGGTTCAGTTTTGGAAGTTTATCGTCGCTCAATAGTCGGTGTCATACTGGTCGTTGGGTCACGTGTTTGATTTTTGTCCGGGAACCAGAAATCGTTTTCCTGAGTAAATGGAATTGACAAACATCCACGTATCACATGTAGTAACATGATGCCCCACCATGCACATCATAATTTTGTGTATGATATTTATAGAGAAATTTTGGCCAAACTCAGAAATAAAAACGTAAGGGAATTTTGCATTGCCAAACTAGGACTGGCAGGTTTACTTTCTCTTCCCTATCCTCGATGAACCTCTTGGTGGATAGCAAGATGTTGTCCTTGATATCGCAGTCTTGTTATCTTCACCTCCCAGATAAAATCTTAAAATGTCACCAAGGCAATATCAGAGAGAGTTTACCTGAACCTAGTTTGAGAAAAATATGACTTTTCAAATAGGAATTAATGCATCTACTATTCTCAGTTTTACAATAAAATAAAAAAAAGCTCACTTGATGTCAAACTTGCACAGGGGATGATGAAATTCACATTCTTCTGCAAGGCCACAGTCAGGGAAATTCCTACAAGGCTGAAAGCTTTTCTCAGATACACCCCTATCTGTAAAACAGAAAGAAAGCCATAAGTTGGAAAGAAAGCCATTGTTTGGTTGGTTGACATAAATTTACAGAACAGTAATTCATAATGGTTAGGGTTACATGGAAGGGTTGTTTGCCAATCCAAGTTTTCATGTATCCTCTCACTTCTCAGTCTTAGAGCATCCTGTCATTTTTCATGATATTAATAGCATGACTTCTCGTGTTATCTGAGGAAACACACATGACCAAGTTTGATAGTTATGGAGAAACGCAAGTTGTGCATGTTTTCCCCAAATTGTACTGAAAACCATGCTATTACCTTTATATTCAGTTTGGCTTTCTAATTTCCCCAACAAACTTACCAAGACATCTTAATGCAATATAGTAATTGTCTTTATTTTCTTGTGTTATACTCGAAGCTGTTTCATGGAAATTTTCAATTTTTATAATTCACTACTGTATTATAATTCACTACTGTATTATAATTCACTACTGTATTTGACTTGAGTATGCAAATGTTTTAAGTACTTATTGTTGGTGTAGTGTAGGTTTGGGTACTGTTGGCTTTTAGTTCCTTGATTGCCAGTACCAGTGGTCAGTGGCGGATTAACCAATTGGCACTACAGGCACGTGCCTATGGCCCACGAAGGCCAGGGGCCCACGAAGATGTTGTCTATGTGGCTATATGTCTTATTTTTTACTTTTAATGTGGCTATGTTATATTTTTTATTTACTAAGTACAGACACATTTATTCTTGAGGGATTCGTACTTGATAGCTTGCAAGTTTTATATGCGTTTTGACCGGGGTAAACTACTACAAGTAAAGGCTATAAGAGCATTCAAACAGAGCTCAAAGGAATGAAAGGATTCATAATGAATTTCCGAGAGAAATACAAAAGAAAGGCTGATTTCCAAATAACTAAGCATTATCTTTTACGATTTTTCAAACTTTGACAAAGACAGGACGCCGTACTTTTAATCGACGGTCAAGTAATACGTCCAAATGACTGAATTCTAAATTCTATTCTTTCTGTTATTAATTATTACTAATTCTATTCTTCTATTATTTTACTCTGGCTAACGCCAGACGATTTTACTCATCAAAGGGAGAGCTACCTTCCTCAAAAGAGTTAAGTATTTCATTACCATTATGCTAATATATATATTTATGTAAATGTTTTAAACAAAGAACCTAACAAAAAAAAATGCACGGACATGTTAAAAGGAATGAGACTAAAAAACTGCGTCCGTAAGCCGTGACTGATACTGATCGATTCATCTGGTGGCCATATTGGCTTTCTTCTTTTTTCTCACTTGATGACAGGAATTGGCTATTTGGCTTACCGTGAAATCGATCCATAAAGACGTAAAATGCATTATGAACTGAAAATGCATTCTGCATGAACTTTACATTTTCCGCATGATCACTTATCTTGCTCCGAATTGAAACGTATCAAGGACTAATAGAGCTCAACCATGGGTCAGTCGTGTTTGTTGCCACCCTCACTCCTACTGTATCTCTAGAATCGGAGTTGATGTGTTCGATCCCGGTTGACGATATGATTAGTTTTTTGCCATAAAGAAAATACACATAGTAAAACTGTAGAATGAACATCATTATGCTGTAATCCGACCTCCCTACGGGTAATATCACTAATATTCACTAATATACGTGTTACTAGGGGCAGACTGGTACTGTAGTACTGTTTTGCTTGTTAAGACTGTTCTTGACTTTTTGTATAACTTTACCGATTCATTTATGTAATTGCTGTTCACATTCAATTTAATTATAAAAATCTTATGGATGACATTTAAAGTTGAAGCCCTAAAAAGAGAGCGAATCTACCTGGGATCTATAGGGCCCACGAAATTGTCCTGTGCCTAGGGCCCACAAATGTTTTAATCCGCCACTGGTCAGTGACTGTTGGGCATCAGCTCACTGATTGTAACATTTTCTGTCGATTTATTCGGTTGATTTTTTTTTCAAAACCTACTAAGCCGCATTCTCCGGATTATTGGGAAAATCTTGTGCCAGCAAGGTGCAAGACAAAGCATCTTACATAGCTACTGAACAGCCAAGCTCATAGGCTGGGTCTAGGGGGGCTAAGGGGTTTCAGCCCCCTCAGAAATAGCTTTAGGGGGCTTAGCCCCCCTGGGACTTTACATTAATTGATACGTGATTCACGAATGGTATGGTTACTGATGTGCCGGTTGGGGTAATATAACTGTAATATAACAAAGCCTTATTATTTCTTCAAGCCAATAGTACCCATGATGCACCTGAGAAAGTGGGATAAATCCAACACCAAAATTTGAAATTTTAGCAAAAAATCATTCACCAATCGAGGAGTCAGGCATTTCTGCTTTTGGTTTAAGTCCCCCTGGGAATAGAAAAACGCTATGTCTATGGCTGAGATGGACATACACTGGTTTTCTGGTAGGCAACATCCCATGTCCACTTGCATATTTTCAAGCTTGTGAAATCATTACAAAATACTAGCATTAAGTGTCAACCACTGAGAAGATAGATGATCATTTTCAAACAGAACTGATCAGAATGAACAGAAAAAAAAAGGAAGAGTGAATAGAAGGATTTCAAATTCAAGAGACACTGGAAAAGTTTTGTTTTTGTCATGCTATATTTAGGAATACAGCATATTATGATTAACATCGCTGAAATGATATACACCACTAATCAACCAAACCAGATATAATAGCACTGAAGTGACAATTAGTCACTGACTCAGTCTGATTAATCAAATATAAAATTGTTGTGAAGTAAATGATTTGAACCCAGAAGAATCAGTACATGTTGGTGATTGTAGACTGACCAGGTTAATGTAGTTTTGACAAAGACTGTTGGTGACTGAACAGTCAGGAACAGTCAGCCTACCTATGTAACTGGTTCATTACACCATGTGTATGGGTGTTTGTGGCTGGTTTGTGGGTGTACCTTGTTGGCATTGTTCAAGTGGGTACATTGTTTAGCCATTTGTTTTAAGTTTTGAATGTCTTTCATAAGGTGCTGGTAACCAACCAATCATAACAGTTACCAGCACCTTACTAAAGACTAATTTAAAACTTAAAACAAACAGTTAAACAATACACCTACTGTACTCTAACAATACCAATGACATACACCCATAAACCTCCCACAGCCACCCACACACGACATATTGAACCAGTTACAGGCTGATTGTTCCTAACTACTCCTCTATTTCAACTCTGAAGAAGACTGCCACTGAGGCCATTGAAATGGCAGTCACAAACAGTCTTTCTCAGGACTACACTAGTCTGGACAATCTACCATGAATAACGGGCATAAAACTGTTGGTTGGGCTTGGCACACATTAAAATTTGACACTGGAATAGAAAAGGTTTTGGTTGGCAATGCTCATGCTCAGATGATGATCATGGTGACATAAAAATTCTTCCACTAAACTGCCACATGGTGGGATGAACTTGTAAAAAAGCCTTTTACCCCACCCTTTCTCAAAATTCTGGATAGGGCCAGATCCACTCGATTGTCACCATAACTTTGCAAGAAGAAATCCTAGTTTTGCTCATCAGCATTCATAAACTAGACAATTCACAAAATTATTATAAAATTATACCTGTCTTGTTTTCATTATATTGGCTGTTAGATTGTTTTTCCTCCCTGACCTCTCCTCTGTTCTCTCTAATGCTTTCAGTATCCTTTTCAATGTGGTCAGTGCATTTTGCCACATCTTTGGCTTCTTCTTGTTTTGCCTTCTGATTCCGCTGAAGGATTTCCAGCTCTTTTAATTTCTTCAGCTGATCCTGTTGCCTTTTAAGGATTTCAATTTCCAATGATGTAACAACTTTATCTTGACTGGGTTCTGAAACAGTTTTACTGACTGCTGCTGTTTCTGGGTCAGTAGTTTCTTGTTTAATGATGGGTTCTTGTTTAATAGTAACTTCATTTTCTTTTGGATCCTGTTTAATGGTAATTTCAGTCTTTGCAGGTCGATTTGCAAGAAAAGGATCTTTGGGAGTCTCCGGTATGTTTGTTGCTTTTTTCTCAGCAGCCCTGTCAAATACAACAGTAAGTAAAAATAAAGGGATTTATGCTGTGATTATGAAAGGCAGTGTGTAACTATAAAGACTGCAGTAAATCAAAAATAAAATTGCCTAGCACAGTACCAGGGCATTATGGTCTTTAAACTGTGCAAGGAGAACCACCACAATATCAATACTTAAAGGTAATAGAATTGATTATTCAAGAAAAAGGTCCATAACTCTATTAGCCTAGTTTCCATTAAACCCTTAATGACTGATGTGCCCCAAAAGTAAGTCCCTAGAATCCCCTAAAACATTAATTATGGAAATTTCAATAACTACATCTGGTAGTGCACTTCCTGCACAAAAAAATATTGAGAATCCAGTTAAAATTTTGGAAAAAGAAAAATTGCATTCCATGTTAGATTTTGTCACTGAGAAATGATTAGCAACTGAAGCTGAATTTCAGAATGATTTTCCACCTACTTTTGGAATTTCTAGGAGGCAAAAGTCTTAACTGTGCTAAGGCTTCCTGTTTTACTCCACAGAAGGAAAATTAGTCTGAAAGACTTGAAGGGGATGGATTTACATGTAAACCCACATCAGCTTTCCCCACCTAAGGCAGCCTGGCCAATGGTTGAGTCTGGCAAAGTCTAGTGCTTGCAAAAGGGTTTAATTACAACAGTCATAAAATCAGAAATCCCTATGACTTCAATAAAAAGAATTCTAACAATTTAATCTTTACAATTCAGTAGCAGGAGTCACAGCAGTTGCTGCAATTGATATTTCATAAAATCACTAAAGTTACAATAGGAGCTAAGTAACAATTCTCACATTCTAATGATTTCTGAAGGCAGAGTGACCAAATCAACTTTAAATTTGATATGTCTCCCATTCTCGTACTACAAGTATCAGAAAAGTGACATCTGATACTGTACCTTACATATGCACCATATTACTGTAAGAAACAATAAATGAATGAACATACAAATGATGAGACTAAGTAGCTGCAGATTCAACCATAAAACAGTCACAAAGACAGTACTTGGATTTGCACAACACAATAATTATTTTTTCGTTGACAGAGGACCTAAATTTTGACATCCATAAGCTCTCTCAAAGGAGGAGCTCTTTGGTTTGGGGATGCTTATTTGTTATCCAATCTCCAGCTTTTCATTCAAGAGGAAAAGATAAATTTAGTCAACAATCTGTCAGTCAACAAAATGTGTACAGTACATTTAATTTAAAATGACAGGTCTTAGCAGTTAGGCCCTTAGACTTCACTCATACACAGACTCCCTGTTTAAAACAAAATTTAATATTATACCATCTGAAAACTAAAATAATCAATCACAAAAAGACTTCCCAAACCACTTACATTTTTGACTGAATTTCTGTAGTCTTGTTACTAGGCATAGCACCTCCTAAATAATATATATTAAATTTTAAAATACTATTAGATTACTGGTAAAAGTTTCAAGCAAAGTTATTCACCAAGCAATATACTGGGCACATTATAAGTCCTAGTTTTGCAAGAAACTTTAACCATGTTAAAACAGGAGTGGTATCAAATTAATATCTCTGTAACCGAGGTATACCTTTGAAATTTCATAATTTTTTTATCAAATCTTATTTGCTTTAAGGCTGCAAAAACTAGCACAAAATATTCTGATGAAAACCAGCTGGCAATTTCACAGTTGCCACATTCAAATTCTGTTTTGTTTTATGGTTTTTGGTTTGTTTTATTTTTAATTTTTTTCACAAGAGAATTACTTTTCTGTTTGAAAGAATGTTGTTTTATAAGATTGACTTTAAAGAACTAAAAATTAGAAAATTTAATTTTAAATGCAACAATTCAGATTTGCAAAATATTTTGGATCAATACCACAAAATTATGGCATCACTTGGTAGTTGGTACTGTAAGTCATTAAAAAGTACATCCTTTCAGGATATCACCCTTATTCTGTGGGGTCTTTTAAAAGTTCCTAAGACCAACAGTCTGGACGCATTTACAAACTTATATGAGCACAACATTCTGTACAGAAAACTAAATTTTTTGATCATCTTCTGCAACATCATAAGCCATAAGACAGAAGGGCCTTCATTGACATCAGTGAGGTATCACTAAAGTAGGTCACCCTACTGAAATAAATTTGATTTATTTGAAAAAAGAAGTCATTTATGATTCTCTGTAAGATGTTTCCCCATGTTATACTTATGCAGTTGATGTTTTGGTGTTTCAGTTAACAAGTATTCCTATTTTCTTTCCCTCAGCTCTTTGCATCCATTATACCCATTTAACACATACATGTATGTTATCTTTCAGCAGTTTATTTAATACATATATGTATACAGTACATCTTGTTACTATGCTTGGGATAGGCACTCAGCTAGTGGGAATTAAATCCAAATTGGTGAATGTTTAACTGGTTATTTGCTTCACTTTATCACTAGGCTGATAAAGACACCTTCTAAACTCTAAGCCACATTAAAAATATCCCTTGGTAAAATATTTTTATGATAAAAAGTGGAGTGGGAGCATACCCAAACACAGACACTTAACCAGTCAATTATGCTAATATACTAAATATTTTAACATATGATATTCTAAATTCCATAGTAATTCTATTTTACCTGTTGATGTGGGCTGAGTTTTGTTTATTGAAAATGGAATTGATGGTTGTGCTGGAGATTGAGTCAAGGGTTGTTTTGGAGCTCCAGTCAATGGTTGTGCTTGGTGTTGATCCAGTTGTTGTGCTGGTGGTTGAGTCTGGGTTTGTACTGGAGCTTGATTCAAGGGTTGAGCTGGAGGTCGAGTCAATGGCTGTGATGGCAGTCGAGGTATTGGTTGATTTGGAGGTCGAGTTAATGGTTGAGCTGGATGTCGAGTTAATGGTTGAGCTGGATGTCGAGTTAATGTTTGAGCTGGGGGTTGACTTAATGGTTGTGTATGAGGTCGGGTTGGTTGTGCTGGAGGTCGAGTTGATGCTTGTGTCTGAGGTCGAGCTGATGGTTGTGCTGGTGGTCGAGGTAGTCGTTGTACTGGAGATCTTGCCACAGATTGTGATAAAGGGTCAATAGACTGCTGTGATCTTACAAGATCTTGGTCTTCATAAAATGTTGGTTGTCTAACCCTAGGTTCTTGAGGTCTTGGACCTCTTGCACCAAAATTTTGTGTAAGTGGTCTTTGAAACCTTTGTCCTGACAAGGCTCTCATAGGCGGTCTCAACATTGGAGATCGTTGTCTTGGTTGATGTTCAAATTGTGGACGAGGTCTTTGAAGATTAGGTCGTTGTGGTTGTGGTGATCGAAACCTAGTAATTTCATCTGGGAATGGTGGTCTGTTACCCCTAGGTGCTGGTCCTCGAGGTCTATTATTTCCAGGAGAAAATTGTGACTGAGTGTCTCTTGGATACAACCCTTCTCTCGGGTGAGTTGGTTCTGGTCTAAATTGTCTATAAGGTCGTGGAGATTGAGTAGCTTGCATTCCTTCAGGTCTTAGAAATCTATTCTGTTCATTAAACTGAGATCTTATTGGCCTTGGATGATATTGAGTGGCTGAAGGTTGTATTGAATTAGGATGTTGAAAGTCTTGCTTAAGCTCATTTCTTGTGTCTTTGCTACCATGCTGATATATTGTCTCTCTATCATCTGTTTCAAGATAATCTTGTTGATGATGTAGATGGCTTTGTGCAGCCCCAGCTTGTTGCTGTTGTGAATGTGGCATAGGTCCTTGACTCAAATGTGGTTTGTTTATCACAGGATTATATCCTTGATTTCCTGGATGGGTATATCCTTGGTCTGAAGATGGTTTATTAAACATTGAAGGTGAAGAAGGTGATTGTTCCACTGACTGACTTTGATATGCAGTTTGTTGATTTTGATGTCTCATACTAGGAGTCTCATGTCTAACAGGTTGACTTTGATGTCTTCTGTTTGTGGTTTGATGATCTGTAATTTGAGCTTGGTGTCCAAAACCTTGCATCTGGTGTCCCATATTGTGATTCTGAGGTCCTATATGTATATTTTGAGTTTGATGCTCATTATTTTGGGTTTGATGTCCCATATTTTGATCCTCATGTCCTATACTTTCAGTTTGATATGTCCTATTTTGTATTTGATATCCCAAACCTTGTGTTGGATGTCCCACAGTTTGTGACTGATGACTGATATTTAGAGTTTGCTTCCCCATACTTTGCATTTGTTGTGCCACATTTTGGGCTTGATGTCCTGTAGGCTCAACTTGATTTCCAAATGGTTGATGCTGTTGTCTAGCATGTGGTTGTTGAGAATAACCACCCGACAATCCTGAACTTCCTGTATTAGAAACATTTTGGGCATGAATTTGCCCAGGATTAGTTATCACAGTGGTTGGCTGATTGGGCTGTTGTGGTGGTTGTAGTTGTTGTGGTGGATTTTTTTGTTGAGGAGTTTGTTGTTGTGTGGGTGGTTGCTGCAGCTGCTGTGATAAGTTCTGCTGCTTGGTGTCCTCATCTTTGGGACCATTTGTTTTTTGTGCTGGAATTATCTGTGAATATTGCTGTTGCCAGTTTTGCATTTGTTGTTGCCATTGCTGGAACTGTTTCTGGTCTGGATGGTTTTGATTCTGTTGTAACCACTGTTGGTACTGTTGTTGCCACTGCTGATATTGCTGGACATACTTTTTTTGTTCTTCACTGAGCTGGCTACTGGGTTCACTCTTTTGAGTGGTTGATACCGGTATTGAACCGGCGACAAGGGTTGGCTGACCCTGAGAAAGGGCTGATGTGGCTGTTGATACAGAACTCGTTGGTTGAACCACTGGCGCAACTGCAGTGGGTTGAGCGTAGTAACCAACTTGTGGGTAAGGAGTCGGTACTCCCAAAGTCGTCTGTGGCCCAGTAAGTGCTCCAGGAACTGCTTGGTAAGCTGTGTACGGCTGTTGTTGATAACTTTGATACTGAGGGTAAAAAGCCGTTGGTGTCGTTGCCTGAACATAGCCTTGGTAAGGCTGGACAAACTGAGAATATTGACCGGTTTGTTGCTGGAAAGGATCCATATTATCACCGGCTAATGGCTGAAAATTTGTTCATTTTTAACATTCAAAACAAAAACCTACTGTACTTCGTGAAGGAAAATGTGACATTCAACTTCTTACTCTTACTTTGATGACGAAAAGAGGTTATTCGCACGTGATACTGAAAGTTCCTATGCATACCCTCCGATTCCCCCATGTCCAAAACCAACATGGCGGATGATTTGAGAGAAAAATTGGAGAAGAGACAAGAAGAAAGACTTTCAGAATTAGATCGCAGAAAGCAAGAACGAGCTAAACAAACACGGCCAGAGGAAAATCCTGAGTCGTTAATGTATACATTCGTTAAAGAGAAGGACATCGTGGAGAAAATGCTCTTGGACTCAGCTCAAGTCGAAAAAAACGTTTTACGTGAACACTTTGATGAACTGACAAGAAAATCACAGTTGCTGCAGAAGTTCCTGTCTGATTCTCTTTTGTTTCTTCCATCTTACGATGTTAAGCAACTTCAACGGCAAGTTAACAAACTTCAACAGGATATCAACGACCAACGTAGCCATTACCTGCCCAAGAAAAAGTTTGCCTTCAGCAAAAAGAAACAGTCAACGGAGGGACGTGATTTGGTGACAAAAATTGAAGAGGTAAAAATACTGTAGTACAATCTTAGTATCCCTGTAATCCTGGTATAATATAGAGATACTAGCATTTTTTAAAATGTTTTCGATAATCACAAAAACTTGTTAAAAAAACTTTATTTTCATCATCAACATTTAGGCATTTCGGGGACTTGCCCCTTTATCAAGATTAATATGTTATTAGTATATATGTATGTATTTATGTATATGTATATAGGACATATAATATGAACCCCAAGGATAATTTTCCAAGAGTTTATAGACTGCAGAGTTAACCTTATACTGTTATATTAAGCTGGGTATCAAATTTATGCTCAAACTTTCCCACACTTTGTTTTAGTGCATAAGAAAATGTGCAATTCTTCCTCAGATAATTTCCCTTTAAGCCATTGTCTTGAACAAATTTAATGCTTTGTTGCAGCATGTAGAAGTTGCTACTTATGAAAAAAATGAACCTGAAGATGTGGATATAAATAAAAAGTCCAAAGATAAAGAGGAAGGTAGCACACCCACCTCAGACTTTATAATATCTGGGCAAAGGATCACAAGAGAACAAACTGATTTACAGGAGAAGGACATTAGTTTCTCCAATTTAAGAGACTGCACTATTGTACTATATGGATCACCTTCAGCTCTGCATCTTGAAAAACTGGAATGGTGCAAAGTTTTCTGTGGTCCTGTAAGTGGATCTATTTTCATCAACAATTGCAAGGACTGCATGTTTATATTCCCATGTCAGCAGCTACGTGTTCACACTACCATTAGATCACAATTTTATTTGCATGTCACAAGTCGAGCAATAATTGAGGATTGTCTGGAGTTGGGCTTTGCAGAATTTAACTGGAGCTATAATGGGATGGATGACCATTTTAAGTCAAGCAGACTAGATCATACAAAGAATAACTGGGATCTCGTTAATGATTTTAACTGGTTAAGAACAGATTTACATTCTCCAAATTGGTATTTGATTAAAGATAAGAACAAAATTAACTGCTGGGATTGAAGTTATGAACAAGATATAGCATGAAACTAATTTACAGCTCTTCATATGATGAATAACAAATACAGCAGCTGTTTTGTGTTCAATACTTAACTGCAAAAAGAATCTGATATTTTAGTTCTTAAACTTATACAGGTTTGTCTATCCTGGTATGATATCAAGAAAGGATTATAATTTAACACAGGATATATTATGGAAACATAATAGAAGTTTTCATCTCTCCTTGCATCTAGAGGCTCCAATGGAGTCAAAAGGTTCTTTTAAGTTTTAATTTCTTGTTGTTTTGTTTCTGAATGTATGTAGTGGTATGCTTAACTCATCAAGGGGCAAGGCTCATCCCCTTGATGACTAAAATCATCTGGCCTTAGGGTAAAATTATAGAGTGTGCCCCTGCCTTGTAATGGGTTTATAAATAATCCTTTACTTTAATATTAGTCTAGATGTGCATTTTATAGGTTTACCTGTTTTTGTACATTTTGTTTTTGGCTACCATTTTTGATGACAAATACATGTCATCCAACATGGTGACAAAAAGCAAAACTTATTCTTGTCTTGCTGAACATTTCTGCACATACAAATCAAGCTCATCCTGGAGGATGATTCTGAAATGGAGTCAAAACACTGCCCATCCTTATAGATATTGACCATTAAGTTGTTGCAAGAATCTCTCATGCACTTAAATTGGATAAAAAATGAGTACCAGTATATTCTTCCCAGTTGACTCTATAGCTCAATTGGTAGAGAAGTGGTCCAGGAACCTGAAGATGTGAGTTCAAATCCAACACTAGTCAAATTTCCTAGTTGACTTTGCCAGTGTAGGTCAATTCATGAAATATTCTGTACAAGTCAAACATCCAGTCAAATTTTATGACCAACAATAAAATATCTTTTTATTTGTTTCTTGAGATTTGAGTGCAAAATCCAATGGTACCATAAACAGTGTTTTCTTCCAGTCACATGTACACCAGCAATTATGAAATTTTTCCAAGCTTGTGTAAGTTCTGAAAATCTAAACATCTAAAAAAAAATCTAAACTCAAGAATTTTATGTATATCATCACTCTCTGTGTTTTTTGGGGTTATAATTTCATATCTGCTATTTTAAAAGGGTTGAGGTCATGTAACATGTTCATGCACTTAACCAATCATCCTAGATAATGCTACAGCAATCAATATTACTGTGTTATTCTTGATCTAATGGCCATATATTCTGTTTTTCCCTTGTAATTACCACGAGGTAATATACTGCAGGCCAAATCAGCTATCATCACTTACATAATCTCAGACTTTTTATTGACCATTTTCAACATTTTTTAGTTGAAAATTTTCATAGTTGTGGATTATATGTGGCTTTTGACTTCCCATTTTATGAATTTAGATTGTTCTCATAGTCATTGTTTCTTAACATGGTAGTCCTAGACATATTAACTTTTATGTTGCTTCACAGATGTTTTTAGAGATTTTTGAGATTAGTGTTTGTTTACATCACATTTAGTTGAAAAATTTGCTTTAGTGTTACCATTTTTATACTTACTTCATCTTCATCATTGCAATTTTTTGAAAGACTTACTGATTGCTGAAAACTTGGAGCAGGGCTGCCCAAAACTTTTTGGGGGCCCGGGCAAAAATCTGTTTGGAGCCCCTAACCTGCCCCCCTGCCTGCACACACACACACACCAATACACACATGTAAAAAAGTTTATTTTATACACTGCAAGAGCATTATACAACTCATTTATAATCTAGCTTTTTGTGTACATCTTGATGCAAATGAATCAATTGCATTCTAGCTTTTTGTGCACATCTTGATGCAAATGAATCAATCACAGCGTCATAGCTGATATTTCTTGCCAGCCAAGTCACACTCAGACAACAGCAAAATTAAGCCAGAAAGACGTTCTTGCCCCATTATAGATCTGCAGCAGTTTTTAACAACTGCCAGCTTGCTAAATGACCTTTCTCCAGACTCAACTGAAACAGGTATGCTTACAAAGATTCTTAAAGTGACACAAATCTGCAGAAGTATGGTCTGTAGTCCTTTCTCATGAATTTTATTTAGTAACTCAAGAGAAGATAACTTGCCAAATAAGTCATCATTTTGTCTTAGTTTATTAAGGAGGCAAAGTTCTTTGAAGATTTCTTTCTCATTTAAATCTCAGCAATAGGCTTTGTAAGTGTTTTCTGCATCTTCTGTCGTGCTAGGCAGAGTCCAAAGGAAGCAGAACATGTTGTTCACCTGCTTGGTTGTTTCAGATCTATGTATCACTTGACTAATTACTGTGTCTAAAGTTACATTAAATACGTTTATTCGAAAAAGTGTTTCCTCATCTTGTCCTTCATATTTCTTTGCTTGGTTTTCATTGTGAAATGTCCTCGAAATTCATCTTTTTTCTTGAAAATGTTGACTCAGACCTAGGGTAGAAGCAACAAGCTTTGATTCTTCAAGAATTACATTCCAGGATTCTCGAATGCATTTTAGATCATCTTTAAGTGATTTAATAAGATGCAACTTAACTCTTCATCAATTGTAATATTAGAACCTTGAAGCAATAGACTAACATCATTGATTGCTTGCAATACCTTAAACCAAAAGGTTGCAAGTAAAACAACTCAAATGATTTCAACCACTTGCTGAGACTGTCAACATCATTGCACAAATCACCAGGTAAGTCATGTTCTTTTAACCTCCTAAAGCTTCCAGAAGTTCTCTGGGTCTCTTAGCTAGTGGCTTTACTGCCTCAATTCTAGCACTCCAGAGAGTAAATGATAATTTACGTGGAGATATATTAGCAATTTCTTGCAAAATCTTCCAACACAATGGACTAGGACTAAACAAATTGTACAGCTTTTGAATATTCCCAAAGAAGCTTTTCACAACTGCATTGGACTCTGCTGCATTAACTCCACACAGATTAAGACTGTGTCCACTGCAAGGAGAAAAAACAGCCTCAGGATTCTTTTACCAGATTATTGCCTGAGCTCCATTGTAACTTCCGGCCATATTTGATCCATTGTCATATCCTTGACCTCTACAGTTTTTCAACTGTATTCCATATTCTTTGAGTACCTTACATATTAGCTCTGCAATATCATGTCCTTTCTTGTTCTCACAACTTTCCATTTTTAAAAATTACTCACAGATCTTCCAGGCATTTTCTTCATTCAGATGTACATATCTCAGAATAAATGTAATCTGTTCTGTATGTGATGTGTCTGGTGCACCATCAACAATTATACTGTAGTACAATGCTCTCTTTACTTCATCAACAATGGCATTAAGAACAATTTTCGCACATTCTTCAATGAACTCATTCTGTGAATGCCATGACAGATAGTGTGCTTGCATTTGAGTTTCATTCTCTTGATGTTTTTTAACTTCATTGAGGTGTGATTTTAAAAGTTGATTGTGACCACTGAGCAATTCTAAACTTCCAAGAAAAAGTCCATTGTTTGGATCACCCAGTTTGGTGGTGGAACCACAAAATGGAAGGTTTCTTTCTGATAAAAACAAAACAATGACCAAAATGCATCTAAAGACTTCACGCCATTTTAACATTTCAGCATCAAATTGTTTTTAAGATTATAGTCAATTCCAGTGGATTCATTCAGGCTTTTCTCAAGATCTTTCCAAGTTAAATAACATAAAATATGAGTTGAATTTCGCTGGTGTGTATCAATTTTGTCATATAGTTTTCTCCAATGGTCCTTGAGTCCTGCATCAGTCCTTGTCAATTGGGATGTTCGTGACATCTTATCTTGCTGCGATAAATCTTGAAAGAGACAACAGGGAAAGTAAAATAGACCTTGCGCCGACGAACTCCATACCAACCAATCTCTTTTTACCTTTTCACCATTCGGCAAATCTTGATAAAAAATGCTTGTTGGAAAACTACGCCCAAAACTGTCCCGTGGAAAGCACTGGGGATTTTCAGGGAGGCAGTTTTGAATAATTATCTCTTTCTGAGCTTTGCTTGAATGTCTCCAAGTTGAAGGATCATTGGCCGGTGTAATTGGTGTGTTAAACGACTGCGGGTGAGAGGTTTCGCTAATGTTGTCCTCGTTCATAGTTGTCATCTAGCTTGCGCTATTTTCAGTGATTATATTGTCAATTTCTTCTTTAGTTGTATAACATTTATCATTGACATTGAGATTACATATTCGTTGTTCTTTAAATGATTCTTGATGTTCATTTAACCCCGTGCTTGTGTTGGTTGTTGTGGCCACGTGTGGTATAGAATAGGATTCATTTCCCTTGTCTATGCTACTTTCCTGTGATTGAGATTGATCACTTGTAGTGGCTTTTATACACCAGTTAAGATCTTCGAGTGTTCTCCGTGTTTTTGCTTCATTGTGAAGTTGGATTCTTCGTTGTTTACGCTTTGCTGCACCCGACAAATGCGAACTCGAGGAACCCATTTTAATTTCTAATTGTGTTTGCGCTAGACTATAACCACTAATTGGAACTACCGCAAGTAAAGACGAGCTGTCGCGGGCGTAGTGGTTTCTCCAATGTTTTATTTAACAGGAAAACTCTTAAATTACAGCAATGTATTTTTTTCTTTTCTGGCTTTCCGCACCCTCTTTAAATCTGGGGCCCGGTGCAAATTGCCCCTTTTGCCCCCCCTCCTCTGGGTGGCCTTGACTTGGAGATTCCTTCGATCAAGTACGTTAATATTTATATCAAGATAAGCAGAGTGAAAGTTACCGCACAATTCTTGAATTCTTGAATTCCGCAAAAGGGGACACTACCCACTTAGCAGACAAATTCCGGTCGACAGTAGCTACTAACTGATAGTGTCCGGGGTAACACTGCCTCTAACGAGTAGTGTCCGGGGAGAAACGTTTGAGGGGGATACAATCTGCTGCGACACTTTGAGCTCAGAGGCCTGGATCTTCTTGTACAGTACCCTGGAGGCTACGTGAACGCGTGGTCAGGAAATACGAGGACATTTTTTATGATTTATTTATTTATTTAGGAAATATGAGAACATTTTTTTGATTTACATTGGTTTGCCTGAAGCTTGTTTGCCTGTTAGTTTATCTTAAAATGTCTCACCTAAAATGTGAACGAGTCGGTGAGTCGATGTCTCTGGATACAAATAACATGGCAGACATTTTTCCAGCCATTGGACAAACCGTAAAGGCACGATCGTTCAAGAAGAGAAGACGACGAAACCGTTCTAATTTCTTTTATTTGTTGGAAAGTGCGGGGAAAATAAGTGAAGAAAGTGATACAACGGATGAAGCTCTCAGAGATTACATGGAGAATATTGCAGCACAACAAAGCGACTCAGATTTGGAAATCAACATGTCAAGGAGATTATCTTCCCTACGCTTTCAGCTCAATAACCTCAGCAGCGATCCTTATCCCGTGGCGGAAAAAGTCGATAGTGACTCTTGTACCGAATTCAACTATCAAAAGAAACGACGAAAAAGAAAAAGGAAGCAAAAAAAAATGTGTGGGACGAGTAGTCTCAGTTCACCTGCATTAACATTGCAACCAAGTCTTTTTAAACTTTCATCTATGGTTACTCCAAGTAAAGTACGTTCTGCTCATTGTATAGAGGGGAAACATGTAGTACTCAAGGCGCATAGGAGTAGAGTTAATGACGATGATTTTTTAGCAGATGCGGAAAATGGCCATAACAGCAGCTGTGGTGAGTATGCAAATCATATTTCTGGTGTGCCAAGATCGTTTCAACGAATTTCACAACAATGGGTCCATGGTAAGCATGACCAGTCAATGGAGCTCTGTAATGATAGGGAAGACAGTGACCGTGAGTTCATGAATATGTCAGATGATAATAACCCTGAAAGTAGTGCACTTTCGTCCAGCAGTGAAGACGATTTATTCACAAACGATGAAGGGCAGTTTGGCGATGACGAACAGGAAGAGAGCTGTTATGAAACAGATACACAGCGCAGATGGCTTGGAAAGTCTCTCAGCGATGAAGAGGACCAGAAATTTCATAAACTGTACAGGGAAACATTAGAATATTTGAAATCCAAACCATTTTTCCTGGAAGAAGATCAAGGTTTGTTAATCAGAGTTAAAACTGGTTTGCAAGCGTCATCATTATTAACTGTCAAATATATATTAGATTTGACTTACATTTCATTAACAAGGATTAACTAATCAACTGTGAAGGTATAATGGTCTTTATCATTATTTATGCTCAACAGCTTTGAAGATCACAAATAGAAAGATCCATTTCCCATGGCTAATGTTCATGGGCAGGTTTTTTTTTTTTTTTTTTTGTTTTTTTAATAATCACATAAGAAACATACACAAATAGATAATGCAAGATGACAGTAACAAAAATTAGTACCAAACTATATTGGTATTTCAGAATCATTCTCAGGTTAATATGAAGCGAATATTAAATGCATTCATGAAGTATAGTGCTGGCAAATCTGTAAGGTCTCAGAAAACCAGTAGAAAGTATTCAGTTACACAAAAAATAAGGGTTGTCATGTTTTTTAATTCTGATACAATTTGACCTTCCATCCAGAACTATCCATCAGTCATAGTTTTCTACAATATTAAATCCAGCAATGTATAGCACTTTATGTTGTACATATATATCTTACTTGGCAACCCTCTTCCAAGTGATTTACATCATGTATGCACCTAGGGTCCATGCTCTACATGGTTTAAGGAAATTTCTTGAGCTAAAGCTGTTACTACAGGTCCCTGTGCCCAAATTGAAATGAGATACATGTTAGAGAGACATTTGTTTAAACTGTATGGCTCTTTGTTGTAGTTGTGAATGGGAGACAATCAGGACCTAACTTCCTAAGACCGGAGGTAATGATCAATAATTTATTAAAAAGACAATGTTTGTTGATATAGTTCATTTTAATCTTGAGGAAATTTAACTTGGTGACAAGGTGATTTTAATGTTGAAAATAATAGAATTAATTTTATGTCATTTAACATTAGCTTGTGAACTCTCAAACTGTTGTTTTATAATATCCTGGCTAATGGTTTTGGTTTTACTTGCCACATCAAAGCATCTTGAGATTTCAGTGAAAGGGTAGCCCTTGAGAATTTTACTCTAGGTAGTGCTGGAAGGGTTTTTGTCAAAGTTTGAAGGCACATACTGTAAATCATTAAATAACTGTTATTTCATGTCCAACTACTGAGTATTTACATGCCAAACCAGCAGATGTTATGTTCAGCATCTTGCCATGAAAACCCTGAATGCCCACTATTGGGAAAGGTTAACTCCTCAATCAGCCTTCATGAAATTTTACTCTGGCTAATGCCCAAAAGACTTACTTTCCAACTCCAAATTTGGGGTTGGTAAGCCTATGCTAGGTATGGCAATTAAACTGCTAACATTGGCTGATGACCAGTTTTGCAAAATGTATGATAATTATGTTACTAAGGATAAGTTACCATGCAAGTCTAGGTATTACCATTGTATAAGTAACTGGAACAGAAATACTGTAACACAAAACATGAAACAAAGACAAATATAAAAAAGCAAGATATAAATGAAAGGTAGGTAGTATTGGTAGTTTCAATCAGAAAATAAAAAACTTGTTTGGAGGATTAAAGAATGTTCCATTCTTCATTGTTCAGTTTTTGGCACTAACCATGCATTTTCTCTTCACTACTGTTTTAGATGGGCACATCTGCAATGTTAGAGGTTAACAAAAGAATCAAGAAATTTCTGCAAGATCCAACTAAAATGGAGTAAGTTCTTGAGATGGGTTTTTCCGACAGAATCTGCAGATTCTTGTTCAGTTTTAGGATTGCAGGCTAACAGTGCCATGACTAACTGTTTAAGAATACATATTACCAAATGCTGTCATTACTGCAATACATGTTGGAAATGTGGGAGCTTGGAGATATCTTGAATGGCAGATGAACTATTGTCTAGTTCTAACCTCAGAAAAACAATTTCTGAGCTCCAGATGGGGATTGAACATGCAACCTTTAGATGATCAGTGAGATGCTCTGACCATTGAGCTACCAAAACTCAGATGGCAAACTAAGGTGCACATTCAACATATGCATTACTCTAAATGGCAGCCATAATATGTTAATGTTAATAATGTTATTATAGCTCAGACAACTGAGTCACCAAAGCCCTTCACACTTTACACACACTATTCAACAGCAAGTAAGCACTGCAGCCACCTCTATGGGAATGTGTTCCAAGAGTTTTTCTTTCAGAACATTAGGTATTAATTATTTCTAGTCCCAGGAGTACTTTCAAAGTCATCCTAGATCCACCGTATATGTTGTTGTTTTGAGAATTTCACAGAACAAAAAATGTAGAACTTTTTGAGTTTTTAAATGTTGACAGACTGATTGGAGCTGCTAAGAACTTCATAGGTGAGAGGTGATAAGACAACATTCACAGTTTATTACAATACCAGCAATATGTTCCATTTAAATCCTACAAATTAAAGTGTTTTGTTAAATACCATTAGTGTTCTGGTTTGTTAAATTCTCTGACATTAGGAAGCTGCTGGATGGCCACCTCTACAGGAATGACTTGAAATTGCCTCTATAACCAATTTCATCCTAAGATCCCAACCCTTCTCCAGTTTTACTCTGCTTAATACCTGACATTCATATTCAGCAACAAAATAGTGAATAAATATCAAGCTTTAATTAAAAAGTGTTGTTTCTTTTTCAAGATTACGTCTTGCCCATGTCAAAAGGAAGGATAAAGAAGAGGTGGGATAAAAAATGTGTTTCTGTAATTTAATGATTTGATCTGGATTGTTTATCTATTTATCTTCCTTTTTGATTGTATAGCTTTCTCAACTAGCGGCATTGTATTCTTTACATTGTAAAATGGAAGATTCTCCAAGAAGAGGCATGGTTGTGCTTGTGAAAACAAGGTATTTTAAATTGCACCATCAACATCCATATGAAATAGACAATTTTTAACAAATTAAAGAGTTACTATGCTTTGGCATTTTCGGTGGAAATGAGTTGATCTAATTATTAGCATTCAGAGGCTGTTTATATGGAAGCCAGGATGGTATGTTAATTGGGATCTCATCCTGTAGGTACATTCTTTTTTTCTTTTTTTTTACATTATCAGGATTATTTTCGCCCTGTAGACACTCTGTCCTGGGATGACATTCCAATAATTCTGCCATGTAAGTCCACAGTGAAAGTGTCCCATCCCACCTTCAAAACAAACTGCCTCTGAATATATCAAATTAGTATTAATTTGTCATTTTGTTGCATCAATTCGTGAATTTCATCAACATCTTCAAATGAAATAGCTATTGTGGCACATTTGAAATAATTTTGCCATGTAAACTCGTGGTGAAAATATCCTGCCCCACCTTCAAAATGAACAGCCTCTAAATATATCAAATTAGTATAAATTTTAAGGTTGGGTGATACCAGCTTTTTTAATTTGATACAAGACTGGTTCAATATTGCCCTTTTCTTTTGATATCGATATTTATGCAACATAAGAAGCGAAAACAACAAAAGGCAATTTTTTTGTTCACCAACAACAGCAATACTGTAATAGCAAACAATACATTAGTCTACAAAGGTGCCAAGTATGGCAAATAACTCAACTTTGATAACACATCGGTATGCTATTAACTCTGCAATTAATTCGTCTTTCAAATTTCATAATTCATCTTCCAAAATAACACGCTCTTTGCTTCTCTTTGTTGTTCATGCTGACTCCGCTGACCAAGAGGTAAAGCATCGCAGGCTCAGCCGTATCGGAACAATCGATATTTCTCGCCAGTATCGATACTTTTCTTCAAGACCCTGGTATCGACGGTATCGAATATTTGGTATTGGTATCGGCCCATCACTAATAAATTTACCATTTCATAACATCAATCCGTGAATACCATCAACGTCTTCATATGAGATTGATATTATGGCGTATTTGCAATAATTCTGCCGTGTAAACCCGTGATGAAAGTGTCCCGTCCCACCTCAATATAGACAGCCTCTGAATATATCACAGTATTAATGTATCGTTTCTTAAAAAATTCATTAAAAATTTATACGGAAAATACAAAGAAAAATCACAACCATGTTATGTCTTTAAATGTGACAAAAATACGCTTACTTTTCTTCTCAAATTTTTGTGGCTTAGGAAACATTAATTTTCAAACTTTCTTCGCGAATTAGCGTATGAAGGAGTACGTACTTTCGCAGATCTAAAACACTTGGCTATCGCCTCGTATTTTAAATACTACATAGCATCAATCCGTGAGTTTCATTCACTGTATGACTTCTTACTTTCTGTAGATAGTAACTTGTATAAATTTACCAAGCAAATTTATAACTTTTAACTCTTAATTTACAAATTGGCCACGTTTATGCTAAAACGGACTTCGTTCTCGTTGCCCATCTGCTCATAAAAGAAAAATCCAATTGGGGCTCGACGTTCACTTGCGTATTATTTCCTAGTTTTAGGTTGTCTGTGAATGTGCAATTTCTTTTACAAAACGAAAGATTCAGTCAACTGGCATTTTCGTTTAGTCCACGAAAGCGAGGTTGCAGCCGGTAAAGATCTTTTCGGTTTCTCTTGATTTTAGCTTTTACCAAGCGAGTACTCATTTTAAATGAATTTTGTGAAGTGACCCGAATTAAAGCAATGAATCAACTAAATTTCTCCTAAGCTGCTTGACAGGAACCATCAACATTCCATTTTCATATAATTCAATTTTAATATTATAGACTCTATATTAATCAAGTCTGAGCTCTGTAGAGGTAAAGTATTTGTCGGAGGTTTTCATGGTGACCGAGAAAGTGTCGAAAGAACGAGGTCTATGCGAAAAAGCAATGAGCAAATACTTTCCGTTCAGACTGAGCAAACGAGGTTAATGAGGAACCCATACTATGTCTTTGGTTTACTTTCTTTTTCTGTTTTAATAGCGGTTTTAGTTCGCGGAGCTTGCTGTTTTACGGTAGTCTTTGCCTCACCTGTTCTCTTGTTTGTATCGACCATAATGGCTTGTAAGTTTTCACGAGCTTTTGCATCGTTGGTCGTGGTTTTAGGTTAACAGGTTCGTAGAAAAGCAAAACTAACGTTTCAGCACACTTTAGTGTTAAGGATTTTAGAATGAAAACGTCCAGTTCACTTTTAGTTTCATTCTAAATCAACTCGAACGATTTCCCGCCGAAACTTGCCCGTCGAATAAAAGTTCGTATTGTCCGGTAAGGGTCCGCAATATCGTAGATACCCGGAGCCATCAGCAACCAGTCAGCGTTCTTTGTTTTGCTCAGGGGTCCGTAGACAAGCTCAACTCTATGGCGGTTAAAATAAACCTAGAAGAATGGTATAAATGGTCTACGATGATGTTGTTCGTGATCAAAATAAGCCCTTAAGTTTCTCTTAGCCCGAAGAATTTTCGGAGTGATGTATTGTGTTTACAGTTAATTCATTCTTCTCTTGATTCTTGAATTATCCATTGTTTGATATGTCAATAACCTCACAAGGTTGACAAAGGGTTTGACTTTCATATTTGAAAGTTAATATTAAAAATTGTTGACAGCATTTATTTTAACTTTGACTTCTTCTAGGGATACAAGCAAGCCGGAACAATCAGCGCTGTGTCATTTTCTAGGAAGGCCATTCCGAGAAATGTAAGCACAGTAAAAGATAACCAGCTTGAATACATCCTGCAAATTCGCCTGTCCACTCCTTAATAGATAATTACTTCGGCGGCACTCAGCGTTATTGGATATAATACAGGCCTCAGCTGCCTGTATTATATCCAGTAATGCTGGGTGCAGAAGTAATTATCTATTATAATTACAGTCCTTCATCGAAACATGTTTTTCTGCATTTTATCGGCGAATGCAGCGAGTAAAATTTTACAAACTCGACTTGCATAATTTTGCTCTCTGCATTAGGCCCCCTAAAAAAAACATGAGTTTATCATCCTTGCCACCTGAAAAAAGTGATGCGAGCGGGCGATTTTATTTTTTCTGAGGAAATGGAGGCACGCATTATGAAGGCAATTGTTAGAAATTCCCTTTCCTCATCACTGTTTTCATCTCGCAAGGATATTAAATATCAAACTCATGTTTTTAGTAGGCCTATGGTCTTACTGATAAAATGAGGGTAGCCGATTGGCCTTCAAATTTTCCTCAGTGGAAATCAAACTGCTACCGCTGTGATTTTAGACGATTTAAAAAAAAAAACAAACCAAAAAACAGACACATTCTTCATCACACTAGAACAGAATACTGAAAAAGAAATTCCAGCTTGAAACTGCCGCGAAATCAATCTACGCCGCCTGTGGACATGACTAAGGAGATTTTCCTCACACTGCCGGCGAGGAATAAGCCACAAAATTCAAGTTTAAAAAACAAAACAAAATTGATGCGGGCCAAAATTGCAATGCGGGCGGGGATAATAATAATAATAATAATAATAATAATAATAAATTCTTTATTTATACTGTTAAAAAAAATCCCATCAGCATAAAAGCTGGTATTAACGGGAGAACAGTGGTAATAAAACATAAATTAACTATGTAACAATATTGAAAAATATTGATAAAAATAATCTAAATTGATCTATAAACTACAAATATGGGAATCTTTATCACTGTCTAAAAGATACGTATAAATAGAACGTTTAAAACTAGTAATAGAAGTCATTTTTCTGATATATCTAGGCAGAGAATTCCAGTCCTTTGCACCGGAGTACGCAAACATTGTTTGCCCCATCTTAGTTTTAACTTTTGGTAAATCTAATAACGTTTCATCTCTGAGTTCTCTGTTTCTCACACTACTACGAAATTTAAAAACGTCTAATAATTGTTCAGGACAATTTAAATTATTTAAAATTTTAACTAATGGGTTTTTTTAGGGGGCCTTTGTTGATATAATGCCGAGTGAAAACAATAAGTTTAGATGCGGGTCAGTAATTCTATAATTGTACTAAAATCGCAGAATTACAAACCCCGTTTACACTGTAAAGCCCTGGCCAAACGACTGCAACATCGCGATTCAACATCGTTCAACATTGTTGAATGCAACATGAACTCATTTGGCCACCATGTTGCATCATGTTGAACGAAGTTTGATTTCCATCAAACATTTGATGCAACATCATTCAACATTTCTTTTGTTCTCATGTATGAACAACAAAGTTACACTCCTTTAGCCGCGCACTTCAACATTGTTGCATTCGTCCACGCGTAGCAAGTCATCTCTCAGGCAAGGGTAACGGGTAGACGGGCCTGAAATTCGGGATCATTATTCGTCTCAGATTTCTTATCTCCACAATTCCAGTCTGCTCCGCACAACATGTATTCGTTTGGCCAGGGCTTATTATACTCCGACCTACATATACAGAGGTGCTCGGCACGAGTACCAAATTTTAAGAAATCCGCACCATTTTCACTGTGAAAATCACTCGTGCCGTGCCCAAAATTGTAACAGTGTAAACGGAGTCACAGTTTTATGGTGAATTTTCCTTTGACCTAATTCTTTAAATTTTCAAGACATAAAACTTAGTTAACCCTTAAAACCATCAAATGGACCATGTGATCCGTTGAGCTACCTACATGGTACTTAAAATAGAAACATTTAAAATGTCTTTACAGCTGTTTAAATTACTGAAAATGACTGTTCTAAGACAAAACATAATCCGAAAATAAACATCTTGTTTTTAAGCTCATATCTTGAGTTATTTACAAGATGTTTATTTTCGGATTATGTTTTGTCATATTTTTTCAAATTGTCGGATGGCAACGGATTATGACTGTTCTATTTGGTTGTATTTCATTGAGTCGTAAAAACAACTTAGGAAGGCACATTTCGAAAGGTCTATCACTGAGCAACCGTATCAAAAATCTTAGAAACCTGAATTTATGACTTTTTACAAATTTCCAATCTGACTTCTCTAAAAAAAGTTGGTGGTTTTAGGGATAAGACTTCATAACAACGAGTTAGGCCAACAACACAGCAAAACTCTTGGCAAAATTGTTTCACAGCATGTAGACAGCTCGTCCCACGCTAGACCTACCGTAGGGAGCATGGGGCCCAGAAATTGGAGTAAAATAAGGGGCAAATTGTTTTTCCAGGCCTTTTTCTGTCAGGTCGAAAGATCCGAGGTGAAACAATTGATGTTTAGTGAATTGTTCAAATTACCTGTATAGCAGAAGAACTTCTTTTCTAGTTATTAGTCGGTTATTATTGTTGTCACCTTTACTGTTTCATACTCTGAGAAAAGTGAAGTGGCCCACGACTTGAACTTCTTATCCGGGCTTTGTTTGGGTTGCCCCGCCCCCAATTTATCCAAATATTGGGTGCTCAAATCCCACAGATTTAAACGATTGGTAGATGAAAGGTTGACTTGGTAATTTTAACACATCGTGGCGCACTGCGATGAGGAAAAGTTGAAATGCGAATGCCAATACTGTCTTGGGAGGGTTTTGATTGAGGAATTCGTGAGGAAGTTTATGCGTCATCCTTGACCGGTTTACGAACGCTACGGCTAAATGAATCGATTAGTTGTTCGACAATGTACTGACTGGTTTTCATCTATTAAAGGCAAGAATCTCAAACATGTGGTCCTGGGATAGATGTGAAACGAAGACGGAAGACTCCCCCAGGAATGCCAGGTAACATATTTTTTTTTCTACTTCAGTTTTTTTAATGTAGTTCATTTTGTCCAGAGACCAATATATGGGACAGTTTTAAAGTTGTGTTTTTTTTTGTTTTTTTATTCCCCTATGTCCTTCCAGGCTTTGTTGGTGAATCGGCTGCACCCATATCCGAGAACAACATTGGCAACCAGATGCTACAGAGCATGGGCTGGACCCCAGGTCAAGGTTTGGGACCAAGTCGTTCAGGGATACGTGAACCAGTCAAAGCATTTAAAAGGCCAGGCCGCCAAGGACTAGGTCATTACAGACCCAGTTAGGAATCGGAGTTGTGAAATTTTTTACAAAAGTTAACACACACTACACCTGTACATAGGACGGTATAGATTGAGAAAGTTTAGTTTGTGAGCCGGAGAGGCGTTCACAAGATTGCAAGTTCAAAAATCAGTTCTCATCTCACGAGATTAATCGGTGGTGGGATTCTCCAACCAGGGACGCAACCAGAATTTCAAATAAAAGGGACAAAAAAATCCCTAAAATTCTCAACTGATATGGAGGTCGTAGAGCGACCTCCCGGTCAACCTCTTAAAACGTAGATTTTAAAAATATACAAATTTTGGCTAAATGTAAAGCAACCCGTTACTGTGAATCGTTTGTGCAGTTAAATTTCCCTGACCCAAATGGCCATCTACTTCTTGGATCCCTGAATCTAAAAGTGTGAATTTCCATAAATTTACCTTAAAAATAACTGTTGGGTAAAGGTGACGAACAAGTCAACCAAGTCGAGACTCAATACGAGTGGGTTATTCCATAAAACAAATTCGAAAAAGGGAAGTCGTCTTGAAAATAGGGCTGTAACAATTCATATACCTTTCGATTCGATTATCCAAATGTTTCTAACTTCTTGTACAAAAATTAAACAGCAACTCCTTTAATAGGATTCAAAACTGAAAAATCCTTAACTTTTTACTAGGCAACACAAAAATGACGTATGAACTATGGTGTACAAGCTCCTTAGCTCCTCAATAACACCGATTTCAAAGGTTTCTGAATTCTGATGTCATAAAATAAGAACTCATTTGAATAAAGGATTGCCAAACATTTGAGAACCAAGTGTCTTTTTATTTGTATTTAATGCTTTAAAGACACCTTTCAAGGGCAACCTGGAGCAATTCAAATCAAACGAAAATCGAAATATGGAACCAAAAAATCGTGAATCGAACCGAATGGTCATAATCGCAATTAACCAAGAATTCGATTAATCCTTACACCCCTACTTGAAAACTCAACGAAAGTCGAAATACTACTTTTTGAAATTGTCTCTCTTGATTTGTAGCACGAATCTTGAATTTTCAAGATGACTCTCGTTTTCGGAATTTGCGTTATACTTTCATGAAGAAAAAACAAAAGAACTTAAACTTTAATCAGTTGTAAATGTGATACAACCACTAGTTTACGTGAACTTTTTATCATGTTTTTTCCGACTAAAACTGTTGGAATCTCCACCATTTTTTGAAGAACGGGATGTTATAAGGATTCGTTTCAGTAAGTACCTTACAACATCCGTATCAGTGTTGTATTGGACATACAATAACTCGCCTTCGTCTCGTGCTTCTATATCAGATAGAACACCGCGGCCAGTAAATAGTTCATATTGATTTTTCTTTACACATATTTTATTAAATAATCAGGTTTTTAGTACATTCCACACAACGCAGTTGTGTTTTATGTGTTTTAGATCCTGGAAGAACAGGGACTGAGGGTAGTCATGTCCGATATCGTTGCCTAATACGTGGTAGGGACCCATGGTATAGATTAAGGACCTCAAGATCTACGACGTCAACTTCAACAACGACCTTTAAATTTTTGGCTTCTAAAAAAACCACGGTATGACCACGGTGCCTGATTACTTGTGGCTTGTTTTATGACTTCTAAAACCCTCCAATTCACCGAACAGGACTGTAGTTTCGGATTTAATTGAATCCCAAGTACAGTCGAATCTCGATTATCCGGACTGGGCGGGACTGGGGCAAATAGTCCGGATAATCGAGAGTCCGGATAATCGAGAGTCCGGATAATCGAGAGTCCGGATAATCGAATCAGAATTCAGCTGAAAGCACTTCACCTACAATACGTGCGAGCGCTTAGTACACTCGCTCTTCTAAAGGAAAACAAACCCGTTTAAAATACACTTGTTAATGCTTAGATTGCGTAAAAAAAAGAAATAATAATAATAATAATGATAATTTCGATGGATGTTCATTATGACTTATTAATATTCATGAAAAATTTGGGACCAGAGAAAAAGTCCGGATAATCGAGAAGTCCGAATAATCGAGGTCCGGATAATCGAGGTTCGACTGTAACAGCTGGTTACACTACGCGAGCTGAGGCCGTCCTGAAGCTGGACTTCCATTTTGTGGAAAATATCGCGCGCTTGACAGCTGAATTGTTAAAATTGAACAGATTTTTACTTGCTTCCGTTTGAGAGGTTTTAAGACAAAAGGAAAGGGTTAAAGGTGGGTTTCCAAGTGGAAACCCACCTTTAACCCTTTCATACATACCGTTGTCGTAGAACAACAAATTATAACAATGGAGTTAACAAAAGAACAAAGTTAAAAACGAAAGAGAATAAAGAACAAAAGAATAAGAAAACGTGTATGAAAGGGTTAAGACGTGAAAATAGTTTTGGTGACGGTGTTGACAACGCTTTGAAGGATAAAATTATTCATTCTCTATGTTTTGCACGATGAATTCTTTTGGTTAAAGGACATCGTTGTTGATGTTGACATTGTAGATCTTAAGGTCGCTATTACTTTCGAGGTCACTCAAGGCCTGCGGTTCATAACATGGGGTACGCGTACCCCCAGGGGTATGCATGAAATCCGCTAAGCAGGCGATTTTTTGCTCCACATCTTCGAGAACTGTTGTCAATAAACAAGGTTCGAAATTTACTCAAAGCAAGTTTTAAGCGTTCTTTCTTCTCAGCTGTCACCTTGTTCTTTTGAGGAAATGTCTGACAATATTTCCAGGGGACTCGATCAAAAAAGATCTGACGTTCAAAACTGTCGAACTATTTTGAGACTTGATGGTGTTAAAATGTTTCACCTGTTTTCTTTGTCATGTAATTGATGAAGTTAATGAAGAATCCGTTGCCAGCAAACAGTTCCATAGAGAAGAGTATAAAACGAATACAAAAAAATAATGAAATCTTGCAAACCAAAGATTTTGGTCGACAAGACGTGCGAATGATTGCGTTAATATTCGTCTACATCACAGAGTCATTATCAAATCGAACTCAATTTCATAATGATTCGACTTGATAATGACTGTAATAAAGTCGAAATATTATCGCCCTCATTCGCATGTCTTGTTGACTTAAAATCTTGGGTCTGCACAAGATGTCATGTAGTAATTTTTCCGGGTTTGCTTTATACTCTATTTTAATTAAGAATGTCAGTCAAAACCTTTTTCAAAAGTAGGCATGTTGCCTTAAGCTCAATAAAAATAAAATTTAAAAAAAATAATATTAATAATAATAATAATGGCCGTGATCAGCATTGGAGCTACGTAGCAAAAATTTCCTCTTTTGGAACAGTGTTCCTTGAGCAGAGCACCAGTCAGAGCTATTAAAATCTGTGTTATAAACACTGATCTCTGGTTATAAAATACAACAGATCGTTAACTGAAAAAGTCTTCCACTTCGACATGATCTCAAATCTCACAGAATCATTACAGAACATGAGAACTAGGTGGGCGTGTTCTCATCATAAATAAATCAACTTAACGTCAAGCTATCAATCAATCATAGTTCCCGCTTTTCGCCTATGCAATTTTAACAATATTGACATAAGCCTCCAGCAGCAGGACTAACAGGTAGGTAATAGTCACAACCTGCTTGCATACCACTAATTAACAATTAATATCGGGACAGAACATGGGGGTACACAAAGAGTTCGTGAAAGATGCAAGGGGTACCAGGCAAATATCAAGAGGTTTGGGTTGAAAAGCACTTCCTCCCAGCAAGAGATGATTTACAGTCAGTCACTGCGGTGTGACAGCCAACCACCGCTGCAAATTTTGTTTGCAAATTTAGTGGGCAAAAGATTGGTTTTAAACCTATGGAAACGGACGAGGAAGTTTATTATGTATCCGAACAAAGAACACATTTCTCCCGAATGCGAGAAGAGCATTGACATGACATGGTTGGGAATCCAAATATAATTTTACTGATAGTTTACAAAAATAATTGGAATTTACGTATCCGCAATTTTTAAACTCCTGTCTGAAAAATAGTGATAAATATTTGAGCGTTACTCAATCTTCTCTGGCAAAAACAATGAACATTTCTCGTTTTTCGGTTTGTTTCACCCACTACAAACCATGCGACATAACTCTGAACAATTTTTTCCTTAAAATTTAAAGACGTTCAGATGCGTTCTAAAACATTTATAAAAATGATGGATGTAAACATCGCATAGTGTGAAAGGGACATGCACATATGAAATTTTCAGGTATTAAGAAAAACGATTTTCATGAGACCACATTTATTTTGCAAATTACTATTTTTTTGACATCCTTGCAAGAGTCAAATGCATGTATTATGAAAGCTATATAGAGGTAGTTTAAATGGTTAACGTTATGCCTGTACATTATTTTGCTATACATAATTTCTAGCGACATCCAGCAACTTTTTCCTGTCTTTTTATTTAAGTTCATTTTTTTAATTTTTTCACTTTTTTATGTGTGTGTGTGAAGTTCGCTAAATTTAAATTTCAGTTAACGGCGTGCATATGGAAAGTTCAAAACATGTAGCCTAATGATGCAGAATACCAGTAAGAGGAACGGCTACTTGGACACGCAAAAAATAAGTTAAAACAGCGACGTAGGAAGCAAGTTGACCTTAGTAGGGCCAGGAGCAAAATTTAAGTTCAAGGTGGACTTTTTTCAGTACATGTTGACATCGATTTTATTGTTGACATTTGACAATACTGGTGCAACAAGTTGCAGTTTCACACCTGTGGTAAAGCGAATTTCGTATTTAGAAGAAAGGAATGTTTCGATGGATTTCTAATTTATTTTTAAACGACTAAATAGATTATAAAATGTTGTAGGTTTTTCAACGTTTAATTTCAACAATATTAGAGTTGACTACGAATTTATCCACGTTCTAACGAGATCTGCGTGCAACACTAAAGTGCAATACGGTATCAAACGATATTGTACCCCCACCTAAATAAAATGTTGGGATAGCCGCGGCCCCCGTGGACCCTCGCTTCCTACGCCACTGAGTTAAAACTGACCATTATGAAAATTTTGCACGGCAGGATCAGTTTAAGCAATGTGATCTAAGCTCTAAAGTACTGTCCTACCGGTTTGGGTGATAAGCAAGCCGAGTTTCGGTATTATTGACAGTCAGCAAATTTAGTTAGTTTGCACATCTCAAGATTCCATCTGCAACTTTTAGCAGCTTCGAGAGGCAAATGATGGTCGATGGGATGTGACTTAACTTTTTTTGTATGTCGTCAGAACTGGAAAGAGAAAACAAAATAAGGTCCAACATTGTATGATATAAAGGAAAACGATAACCGGCCGACAGTTTAAGCCAATACAAAATAAAACAGATTCCGAAAAATGTCATTCTTAACTTGTGATTCAAATAAAAAAAAAAGAAGAGCCACGAAGTTACAAGGCAATATTTCCACTCTATTTCAGGGTCATTATCAAACCAAATATATGAACCATCATTCGTTTGGAGAATCATGTGGTTTGATAATGACCCTGAAATAGTATCGAAATATTACAGTGTAACTTCTTGTCTATTCTTTTTTTTATTTGAATCACAAGTTTAGAATGACAATTTTGGGAATCTGTTTTATTTTTTATTAAAATAAACAAACTGGGTGCAGCAATTCTGCACTCAGTTGATTTAGTGAGATCACAACGACAATTAAAGAAACGTGCCGAAAAATTATCGGGCCTCCGTACTGCGCTTAAATTTCCCTGCGAATTTTGACAATTCAACATGGACACTGTGATTGAACTATCGGAAAGAAATATTTACTCATTATAGTAAACTTATGTATAGACATGTAAAAACTGATGAACCTTCTGCAATGTAATAACAGACCTATTCAACAAGCTTTGTATTTTAATTAGAAATCCAATACAAAGCCACTCTTGAAGGTTTCAGTAAGGTCAATGACTCTCACATAACAGTGAGTATTTTGTTAAGAGTTTGGTCGGTGTCCTTGCCAATCCATTTCCACTCATAAATCCGCTTGGCTGAAAGAGGACAGCCGCTTGTTGCAACCAACCAGATAATTTACATTACCACCAGTATGAATTCTTCGATAAAAACATTAGAATATCAACTACCCGTGTATGTGACGGTAAACGAGAGACAAGAAAGATAACTCAGTGAAAGTCAAACTATTCAATATGTACTAAGGTATTTACCAACATCTTAAGCATTTTTCTTAGTTTGACTTTCAACGAATTCTCTTCTTTTCTCTCATTTACCGTCACGTAAGACAAAATAGTGATAAGGCAAAACAGTGATGACACAAATGAAAGTAAAGGAGACCCAAAGTGTGAAAACCTCGGTATTTAACATGCTCATGGCAGTTATGGGTTAGGGTTAGGGTTAGGGTTAGGGTTGAAATATTGTGGCAGTTATGGCGCCACAAACTTAACCAGGTTTCAACCAGAGAAAAATACGAGTTATCCAATCAGCACGTCTGAAACATCTTATGTGATCAATAGTTTCTATTCAGTCTATTTGCAATCCATGGATCTAGACAGGCCCTTCGCATGGACTGATTGCATAATATAAAATTCGCTATTTCTGGACGATAAACCACCCCATGGGAGCATTTAAAACAAAAAGAAGTCATTTTTCACTGGTTGGAATGTTTCTGTCTTTGGCCATGCTCACGATACGTTAACACCATATTATGAAATATGGCAGATTTTGAACCATGTAACCAGTTCAGGCATAGAGTCAATTGGGAATGCAGATAGTGGTAGTGTCTCTTCACAAATTTACCAAATCTCTTTTCTAAATCTTTTCTATCCCAAGGTCTACCGATGGTGAAGAAAATAACCTAATTTCAAAAACAAAATCAGTTACTCTGGTTTTAAAATCAACGTTTTACATAAAGAAAGTTATCCCGACGAAATCGTGATGATGGAAGTTTACTCCCTCTGGAATATTTATTTTTAACGTTTGAAGAGAAGAGACTTTGAATTGACTAACTTTCAATTTAAACCGCGCGGTTTTAAAATTACTTGGTCACTTTTATCCCTGATGAAGGCTGGAGTAACAGTCGAAACGTCGGGATACTTTTTATGTAAAACATCGACTTATAAACCTGATTTTATTTTAGAAATTACAATCACACTGGGACACTGAGACACTGGGACAAATGACCCTTTAACCATTCGCAGCAATTTTAGTGAAAAGAGTAAATTCTCGTCATAGCGGAAACCTTCGGGACCGCAGTTTGGTGTCCGGAATAGCGAGAGTTCGCAATAGCGACGAGCGGTCACAGACTCGTGATTTAGCAATGTTGTATGTATGTCCATGAAGTGCAATATCGTCTTTAATCCAACGATTCCGTCACAGTTTGTAATTGTAAGTGAATCAGCTACCGATAGACTTGACGAAGTGATCAAAAGCAGCGATATTGCTTAACAAGGTTTAAGAATATAGAAGACGAGTATTAATCACTTCTGTTGAGACCAGACGAAAAAAACGAAAATACACGATGGTCAACAAGCAACATCCACTAAACTGACGCGAAAAATGACATTTCGGAAATAATCCAATTATAAAACTTTGAAGTCGATATCTAAAAAACAATGATAAGCCGAATAATGTAATCACGACGTCCACTTTGTCGAGAGAAATACAACAAAATTGTTTTCTTGGGACTGAATACATGTCCATTGTACCATAATAGCGAAGTCTATTTCAGTTAAAACCGATATAGTTTTCGCCAGGGCGCTGGATTCTGTTCGTAATAGCGAAGTGTCCGTAATAACGGGGTGTCCGCAAGGCAAGAGTTGATGGTATTTCGTTAGTTTTGAAACGACATACGAGTTTACAAGTACTCATTTTGTTATCATTTCGTTACATCAAGCCTAAGTACTGAGCTTAAGTCAACAAGTCAATACCGTACCTTATTGCGCCAATTTTCTTGACAATTTTATACTGCATGGCTCCGTCAGTGACGACCTTGCTCAGGTCAAAGGTAAGTTCAAACTTGATGAAGTTTCTCCAACTTGAAAACTCTATGGTTAACCTATAAATTCAAAGTATACTCAGTTGAGAATGAGGATGCATTTCCAGTATACCATCGGGTTAAAAAGGTGAATTATTGTCAGAGATTCCGCAAAGTTCATAAGCGAACTTCCTAACTTGAAAAGGAGATGGAACGAAAAAACTTATTGTGTTGACTTTATCACACTGGAAAACTGGTACTTGTAGAATATAATAATGCTGGAGGAGTTTTCTGTTTCGGGTGCGAATTACTTCTAACGCTGTTGTGTCGACAATTTATAATTCTCAAATTCTATGAATTGGGTAAAGTTATTTTTGCGGCAAGAGCGGCCATGGCCAATACTTCGTCTTTATGTGATACTAACATACATGACAAAATTTCTCGATTCTGATGGGCTAAGAGCAGTGCAATTTCTTCGTAACACAGTACCAAAAAAATTAATACAGCAATTTTCAGTGTACTACTTTTTTCAAGTATATTAATTCGTAATAGCATGATTTACCACGCAATTTGGAAAAACACACGCTCGTGAGTTTTTCGAAGACCTCAAATAGCACTTGCCCTTCGGATTCGTGCTATTTCATAGTCTTGAAAAACTCACTCGTGCTTTTTTTTTTCCAAATTGCACTCGAAACTACGCTATCACAAATACTAAAGGTATGCTAAAGAATGGCATAACGTCTGAAATATGGTCGTTAATACAAAGAGTATGTATAAATTGTTTTCAAGAAAATGGGAAATCGGTAACTGCAAAGCAAATGGGAGATTTTTAGACTCTATTCATATCTCTGATGATTTCCGGTACAGGTAGCTAAAACGCCAGAAGCCCGAACTAATAATTACCCCATGCACGCAAGCGTAGAGGAATCGATTTGTCTGTCAGTCTGCCTGTCTACCGCGCAGGGGTCTGGGTACCAGGCGCGCGGGGTATGTACACGTTTTGTTTTATACTTGATTCTAGTCCATGAGTCACTATGCGACGGTAAAGTCTTAAAAAGCAATTAGTCTCATCTGCAAAATTAGTCATCCATAGAAGTAATTTTGATTTACAAATTACCAGTGAGCCCGCTTCAAAATCGACGATCCTTTTGGTTTTCGTTTCAATACTCCGCTGTGCGTGGAGCAGAGTTATCTTTAAAAAACACGAGATATAAGTACAAAGTACTGTTACTTACAGTTTATCTTTGAGAGATACTATGTGACTGATAGAAATGAACTCAACGTCCTCAATGAGCGCTCGTACTTTTGCCATAGCATCCGATACAAGACGTAGTAACTGTTAAAAAATGACAGAAGACAGGTTTGTAATTCTGTTGATTCTTGTAAGACACACGCAACATGTTCCAATATAAAGGAAGTACGCACTGCAAGATGCCAATCGCAAGGCACAAAATCACAAGTGAAAAACATGCCTTAATTTAAATTGCTTGAATATAGCCTTAAACTAACCGGGATCACGTCCTACATGAATACGCAATACACTCTCTCATTGACGGCTTTCGTGGCCAGGCCCGCCCAGAGTCTGGGTGGGGCCCAGGGCAAAAAAGAAATTTGGGGACCCTCCTTACAAAAATTAGTTTGGTCGATATTGTGCTTAACAATAACATTTTCATCTGGTTCTTTACCGGAGAGCCTGGAGATAACTATTCGGGTGAAGACATGCGTGTCCTAACCTGGCTCAGTCTAAGGGTTCAGCGTTCAATGAATAAATAAACAGCGTCGTTTCGATAAAAGTAGCGAATCTTATTCAGTTATCTGATTTTCATTTGAAACATAAAGGAAATAAATTCATCAGTATGCTAAAGGAGCCTTTCTTTAGCTGGTGCCCGGGGCCCCTCTTCCACTTGGAGCCCCTATTGAGGTTGGGGCCCGGGGCAAACTGCCCCAGTTGCCCCTCCTCCTCTGGGCGGGCCCGTTTGTGGCTCAGTTGGTAGAGCACTGGCACTAGCTTCGCAGCTAGTTCCAGTTGGCTTTTAAGGGCCGTTTACACATGCGATTTTGCACGTTGCGATTGTCACCCTGGAGTATGTAATAGACTCCTGGTAGCCCATGCAGCAAGATATCCGCTTGTAATTCGCTGCAGTTTGTCCTCGACGCTCTCGTCAGTCAAACACATCCTCCAATCGTAAGGCACAAAATCTCGCGTAAAAGGCACAAAAAATTCCGACGCTCGTAATTTTACTTTCATTTGATATAGATTCTATAAAGTAAATGATTTGAGCCCGGGAGAATCAGCAGTGTTGGTGGAAGTAGGTCGTCCAAGTTAGAATAGTCTTGTGAGAGACTACGGTGCTTGTAGTGACTTACGTTTCGACGTCCTCAGCGTAGATCATCTTCGGAATCTGATGAACTCTTTCTTAAGACTACTCCATTGATCAGAGTTCTGCCCATGGTTGGCGGCGCTGGGCGCTAGTGCCCAGCACTCAGCAATGCCACCCGCCATCCACACCGAAGCGGACCCTTCCGCCCGGCACTCGAAAAATATCAAATATGTGACAAGAAAACCTCTAGTAATTTTGGTTTTTTACTTGAGCAGTATTATTGACCATCATTCGGTAAAATTTAAAACCATAATGTGCACACTATCAGCTACCAGTGATTCGGTGAAATATGATATCCATTTATTTTAAACCGAAATTTCAAAAGTTGTCGGGGGGTATGAACCCGGGCCCTCAGGTACCCGGCGCCCAGATGGTCTTAGCCAGAACCCTGATGGATTGAGTTCACTTGTTCAAATTCATATGCTAGTTTAAAAGATTTTCACTGATTTGCTTTCACTAACGTTCTCCCATGGCCCCAGCATTAATTCCAATTACCACAAGTTGATTTTTAACGACTTAAATTCTCGTTTTGTTAAGTATAAATGTCGATCTTACCTGTGGCAAACTATGGCGAGAGGGAAACATTTCCAAGAAATTACAGCGTGAAAACGCCTCTTTAATGAGCTGATGACCAAGTTTTGCGATGGGGCTACTGTTGTCTAAAATGATTACATACATTAGTTGCAGGTTAGAACGCAACACCCGCGATAGCACAATGGAAAGAATGGCAGATGGTAAAGATGACCGCAATAAGCATGTTATTAAGACCTTTCAAGTTTTCAAAGGAATTATGTATTAATGCTGCGGCGTATGCAAGGGTATAAGTTCACTGAACGAGTCAAATTTACTTAAATAAATTTACTGCGACAAACGGGATGAATAAACGTGGCAATCAAACGTTTCCAGCAAGAGCAGGGTCGATGCTTGCTATCACTGAGAAAGTTCACACAACTTGACTTTTTCGACATTGTCAGACGTTAATACTTAAGAAATCATACAACTTTAAATAACATCCCACAATACACGTGAGAGAAACAAATGTATAACCGAACATGTAAAACTACAGAGATATATATTTTGGAAATATAGGAGCTTGCAGATATCTTGAATGATAGATGAACGTTCACCAAGTTCTATCCTCAGAAAAACGATTTCTGAGCCCCAGACGGGGATCCAACCAGCAACCTTCTGATGACCAGTGAGACGCTCTAACCATTAAGCTACCAAGACTCAAATAGTGAGGTAAGGTACACGTTCGACATATGTGCGACCTGAGTGGAAGCCACTTCATGTTATTAATGTTGCTATGGATGAGATAAATATTCTGAAAATGTGGGAGCTTGCTGATATCTTGAGTGAGAGATGAACGTTTGTCAACCTCTATCCTCAGAAAAACGATTTCTGAGCGCCAGACGGGGATCTAACCAGTAACCTTCTGATGGCTGGTGAGACGCTCTAACCATTGAGCTAAGGGGCAAGTTCTACATATGTGCAACCTGAGCGGAAGCCTGAGGATCTCGGTAATTTCAACGACTACAATCCTGGCCAAAAATACCTGAGACAGCGAGGCATATGTCTTCCTGCTAACCATACTAAAGGCGAACGAGGGAATATAATTTGCTCTCCATTCTCTGCTCTCCTTTCTCCCCTCCATCAATGTTGCTTCATACCACCATGTCAGATGATGCAAACCAAAAAGTAGACCAAAAACTCGCAACGTTGAAGGAGGAAAGTGAAAAGACTAATGGTACTATCTATTTTAACTCTTTTGTGGCGGTAGCTCCGCCTTTGACGAGCAAAATCGTCTAGCGTTAGCCTGAGCAAAATGATAGAGGTCTTACGCCACGTGGGAAAGAATTAAAATGTTGTTCCAATATTTTTGGCCAGGATTATAGTTTCGTGCATTCGTCACTGAATCCCACAGTTGAGGCCTACAAACGGTGATTTCAGCCAATCAAACAGCACATTTTCAGAACATTTCGCGAGAAAAAAGGGAAACTATTGGAAAGAACTCATTCCCATATTCTCTTCTACAGAGACCGTATCATTAGTATTTTTTTCGGCGCGTTGTATGAATGTGATACCTCCCCAAAACGCAGAAAATTCTGCGGCAAAAGTCATAAATTCCAAAATTTCCAGGAGGGAGGGGATCCGAAATTTATTACGGTAATACTTCCCTCTGTCAAACTTTAGTAAATGCAAAACGCCATGAAACATACCACATGATCGATGCCAGTAAAACTTTGACGAATTAATTGTTGTTTTTCTATTCATTGTTGTCTTTTAAATAGTAAAACATAAACCAAACAACGTCATTTTGTTCGCTTGATATTCAAGTTATAAATGCTTACCGTCATCTTAGTCTTGTCTTGTTTATAACTTGAATATCAAGCGAAGATGATGACATTCTTCGGTTTGTTTCATTATTTAGTTTTTGAAATTGTGAGCTGGTAGTAGTAAATAATCTTTTCTCTTGGTAAAACCAGCTGGAACTTTTTTACTTGCGTTTACATAAGGAAAGTTAAACAGAATTTAGACTGTACGTTGTGAGTCCAAAGCCAGCCTTCTCTCAGATCACCTCAAACGGGTGGTCAAAACCATGCCAAATTTTAGTCCGATTGCGTTCACAAGTGGATTTCCAATCGAAATCCAGTCCAAGACTGAGCATGGCATGCAGATGTGAACGCACCCTTGCATTACTAGCTGTGCGATCACCATACCTGATAAACAAGAAGTGAGACTAATGTGTTTGGTTCTTGCGCTTGGTTGCAAACTGCACTCTATGGTAATCAAAAAAGAAAGTCAAAGAACGAACATGAACACTGGCTTGTCATAACAAAAATTCACATTAGAAGCCTTGCCCTCTCGTAGTTGGAAAAGTCACGAGACAAAATGTCAGGACGATTATGCGACCACTTTGATAATTCTTCCTCCTTATTTACAGGTTTCTTAAAAAAAGCCATATATAATTCATGAGGAAAATGGTAAGGAGATGTCCAGGTCCGCCTTACATTTCTTGACCTTTTTCAAAGGTCCGGAAATCAGATAAAGATAGCCTTCCTTGATAGTTTTGTGTCAAGTAGTAGGTGATATTTCCATAGGATCGAATGAGCACCACGATTAAAATGAACTTCAAGTAAACGGCAAATTTTTTAATTGCGTACATGTTTCGGCAAGACTTATGCCATCTTCACTACAAGCGATTATGAATATTACAAGACGTGTTATTTATATGCTAACCAAATTAATATACACGGTATGATGCATTTTTTAATCTGTAACATTCACCCAGTTATTATTTTTATCTTCTTCTGTAAATCAATCGCCTGTCACACTGTAATTAGCATTTCTATACGTTCTTCTTGACACTTCGAGATTTTCATTAGATGCATCATACCCTGTATATTAATTAGGTTAGCATATAAATAACACGTCTTGTAATATCCATAATCATTTGTACTGAAGATGGCATAAGTCTTGCCGAAAGATGTATAAAATTGAAAAATTTGTAGTTAACTTGAAGTTCATTTTAACCGTGGTGCTCATTCGATCCTATGGAAATATCATCTACGACTTAGCAAAAAAGTATCAAGGAAGGCTATCCTTATCCGATTTCCGGACCTTTGTGATTTCCGATCACTCAAGAAAACAGTAAGGAAAATAGTAACCATAGCGTGCCTTTAAATGTGAGAAAAACGTGTTTACTTTTCTCCTCAAATTTCCTCCGCTTAGAAAACATATTTCAAAACTTCTTCGATAATTAGTGCATAAAGGAGTTCGTTTTCGAATCATTTAAAAACTCGCAACATCTGCTTTATCGGATCTAAAACACTCTGCTATCGTCTCGTGTTTTAAATCCGATATAACACTGCTGTTCAGTTTTTCAATATTACCTAAAATCAGATTTCACTCCCTCAGAATAACAATTACAGCTTAATATTATAGTATAAATACCTTCCAAATCCTCAAAAGAGACGTCCAGGTCAAACGTTCGGCAAAGAAATGTGAATTTCATGGACGTTGCGTCATGTTTCTCCAATATCCATTCCTGCAAACTGTTGTTTTTCGCAAGAAACACGACAAACGTCAATAATATTCCTCAGACCTAAACTGCTAAACCTTGTTCGTTTTGCAAAAGATAAAACAAATTCCGAAAGAACCTGACATCTTGGGAACTGAAGGCCTGGGTAAAAAACAAAACGTGACAATAATTATGTTGATATTTCGACTTTATTTTAAAGCCACTGTCAAATCGACATAAAGTCGAGAAATCATTGCAATTACTCGCGCGTCTTGTCAGAATTCGTGCTGTTCTAGGAAAGTTGAATTCAAGGAATATTCAAGGAGTTCTCAGGAAGGAAAATGACAATTGTCACGGAGTATTTAGGAGATTTCCTAACAAAAGACAGTAAACTTCAAACGTTGCATCTTACAAAACGATTGTTTGAGGTACATCTATCGCTCGATTTCCTTCAAACTGTACTACAGCCGTTAAAAAACCAAGAGAACTGGAAATTATTTCTTTAATTTCTTTGCCAATTGCTCCATCATTTCATGCTCTTAATTGTTCTCCTGTAGCTATTAGCCTTAGTGACGTGAATCACCTTCTGCTCTTTTTCTATATCATTTTACTTTTACCTGAACATAATGTTCCAGGAGTTTTAGGAAAACTGAAAATTTCATGGGCTTATCAAGCGCCCATGAAAGTCAAAATTTGGTTCAAGGAGTATTTAAGGAGTTCAAGGAGTAGCATGACCCCTGTCCTGTTGTACACTCAAACAGTGAGTGCTCAAATGTCAGTATTTTTCGATATTTATTTCATTCCTTACTCTTCGCGACTGTCAGCTGGCACTGGATTTTGTTTGTTTTGCTTACCCTTCAATAAATTTCAGTTCCTTCTTTGTCTCTTGTAAATTTGGAGCATCACGCATCTAAAATAACATCGATATTTACATGTAAGTACGCCCTTACCACAGACAAATCTACGCACACGGAGTTCCTAATAGTGCAAACTCTCGCTAAGTTTTATCCCGTGAGAGACCTTAAGCTCACGTCTATCGGTACAGCAGAAGGCAAACGTGGACCCAGGGTGGCGCCAGAGGGGGCTAGAGATCCCGTCGGGGAAACTTAGCCCATCTGTCGGAAAAAATTAATAACTCTTGGGTAATTTTTACTGATGATAACACACGTACACACACGCACATATTTTATATATATATATATATATATAAATATTTAAAAACCCGAGCAGGAGTGCTTTATCGGGATTTAAAACACAAGGCGATAGCCGAGTGTTTTAGACCCGATAAAGCACGTACTGCGAGTTTTGTAAACGTCTTATGAAATTTACCACCTAATACGCTAATTCGCGAAGAAAGTTTCGAAATTTATCTTTCGTGAGCCGAAAAAATTGACCTTCTTCTTCACATATAAAGCCACATGTATAGATCCGATACGCTTATGATTTTCTTTTGTCTTTTCCACATGAATTTTTAATGATTTTTATAAATATATATATATATATAACTATCACCAAACCTTCCTCCACCATTATCCAACCATTATCTTTACTGACATGTCCAAAATTCCTCTAATGGATAAAACTAATGTAATAATTGATAAGACTAATGTAAATGAACCTACAAATAGGGAAGGTTTTTGGGCATACAAATTTAAGTCGTTTGTCCCAAACGGTTTAAATTTGGGGGATTTTTTGTGGTTTAATAGAATATGTAATTAGTTTTTTAACTATAAATATGACTTTCACCGCTTGTGATTTTATCTTGATAAAGGGGCAGGTCCCCGAAACGTTGATGGAAATAGTTTTTTAACAAGAAGTTTTTTTGATTGAGTTATATGCAATATTTATAAAATTCATTAAAAATTCATGAGGAAAAGACAAAAGAAAATCATAACCGTGCCGGATCTACATATGTGATAAAGATACATGTGCCTTTATATGTGGAGGAGAAGTTCAATTTTTTCGGCTTACGAAAGATAAATTTCCAAACTTTCTTCGTGAATTAGTGTATTAGGTGGTGAATTTCATAAGACATAAAACTATTCTGTTGTAGTTTGATTGGACCAATTTGAGTTGCAAAACTTCAGCATATTTTGTCTAACTTTTTCTGCTGTCAGTAACAATATTTGGCCTTACAACTTCATAGTCTCCTCTTCTCAAGTGTGTATTCATCCATGAGGTAGCTCACAAGAGTCTTCGTTTATATACCAATCATTGCGTTGGTGGACGTATATAGCTTGATGTCTGAGGTTGTGTTTACATGGAAGCAAGCCAGCCCTCCTAGTGGGAATCGCCCTTTTTGCCGACATCTCGCCTCCCTGCAAAGTCCCTTGTAATATTTGTTTACGTTTACATGAGAAGAGGACCACCCCTCCTAAGCGAGATCTCGCTATAGACTACCCGAGATCTCGCCTAGGAGGGCTGGAAATTTTCCACATAAACACAATAAGAAGGGCTGACCCTCCTATAACGCGTGCGTGCTAGATCCTGTCTTGCTAGAAGGGCCAGAAAATTTCCATGCAAAAGCGAGGTGAAATCCAGCCCTCTTACTAGGGCTAGGCCTCCCAAGAGGGTTGGCTCGCCTCCATATAAACACTCCCTGGATATCGTATATCATCTTAATTTTGCATACCGTTATCTGTTGCTATGCTTAGGTAATGTTAAATTTGCATAGTATGACCGGTTGCTATGGTTAGCTTCGCCACTTCCAATTAAGTAATTTGTCAGGAAAGACTGACAAATGACGTGCAGTGTAGAATCAAGTGCGCGTGTGTGCAAGGGAGCTTACCATTTCTTCAAGATGACCTATATATCTTTCTAACTCCATGTTGTTGTTCTTTAGGCCAGCTACCTCGCGAGAAATATTGTCGTTTTCACTAAATCAAGAAAATGTAGGGTCAAAAATGCTTCAACGAATATTCTCGTCTAGCATTTTGGACAAAACATACATATCACATGGTAACAAAATCAGATAATTCTTCTCACCCAGCTAACTTTTCACGTTCGACCTCTTGAATCTTCACGTCTAACGGAGAAAGATGGAAAGAATGAAGATGACTGTCCTTAATAAACTTTCAACTATTAATTCACAATTTACTATAACCCTTTCACCGCGGGAGCTCTCCTCTAGATTAACCTCTCCCCCCCCCCCCCCCAACACGAAAGAGTTGATTGAGCTGGTTATTACTGAGATAGTCGTGACTGATATTGTCATAACTGACATTGTATTAATTTAAATGGTCATAATTGACATTATCATGATTGACATTGTCATAATTCAGATGGTCATAACTGACATTATCGTGATTGACGTTGTCATAATTGAAATGTTCATAATTTAAATGGTCATAATTAAAATGGTAATAACTAAGATGGTTATCACTGAGCTGGTAGTAATTGAGGTGGTCATAACTGAGATGGTTATAACTCTTTCACTGCAGGAGCTCTCCTCTTGACGAGGAAAATCGTCTGGGGTTAGCCAGACTAAAATAGTAGAAGTCTCACGCCGCCAGGTGAGAGTTCATAAAGTAAAGGTGGTAGTTAACCCTAAAATTTGCGAAAACTTTCTAAAAAAAAAATTAGGCTAATGAATTGAAGTATTACTGTTTTTCACCCCCTTCACTTATTTTTACAATATTTCAATGGGTTGCTTCAACATATTGATTTATCTGGAAAGGCGTCATTAAATTTACCATAGCAACCGTATTAGATGATACCGTTTACTTTGGTTGCTATGGGCTTTTTAAGCTGGTCGTCTCCAGGAGTTTACATTTTTCCTCAGTTTGAAATATTTGAAACATCAGAATGAAACACTTTGGGGGTAACTGGTGCAGAAATTTGTTTGTCGGAGCTAGAGAAGACAAGGAAAAGGCTTAGCAGGGTGCAATTTAGACAATTTTAGGTGCTTGCTGTTAAATTAAGGTTTCCAAATTTTTAATTAAGTGCATGATTAGTTTATCATATCAGTGAACATAAGGATTCATAACCAAACCTGATTCGAGTTCTTGAAGCTTTTCATGGAACCGATCATTCCCTTTCTTGTATTCATCCCATTTCTAAAACAAAAACAGTTCGTCGTAAACTTTTGACGGTAATTCGTGATGCATAACAGAAGGTCATTTCGTTTAAATACCTGCATAAAACTAGCAAATTTTGATGACGACTGAGTATTCTAATTAGAATAGAAAAGGATGGTGACTTTGAAGATTGAAATCATTTTTATTATCAACAAGCTTGGACAATCTTGTAGTTTCGTGATGATGACTACAAGTTAGTCGAAACAGAAAATAAAAATGATTTCAATCTTCGGAGTCACGATTGTTTTGTATTTTAATTAAGTGCATGATTAGTTTATCATATCAGTGAACATAAGGATTCATGCTAACCAGCTAAGTTAGCATGCCTATCATAATAAACAAAACGTCAATACAATACCTTCTCCTCGGCTTGTACCGCCATTTCCAAGTCCTGTAACTTTTCATCAAACTCCACACTTACTGAAGGATAAACAGAAAACAAATTATTTAAGATCAAATGTGGACGTTCTTCAAGCTTGCTTACACAGATGAACGATTTTTTAACCTCAGACGGGTACTAAGAATTTGCTTTTTCGGAGAAAAGGAGCTGGACAAATGTCCACATATCATCTGTTGTAGCACCAAGCTGCCATATGCGTAGCATTTGTGAATAACACTCAGCTTGTTTAGGATCCTGTGATTCTCCAATTACTGGCGCATCCTCTAGGGGAGTTGACTAATCAACTGGGAGTTACAAGTCTCGTTTTTATTCTTTGATAAATGTAAATACTTTCTTAAAATAGAATTTGAAATAGCGGCCATATCAACCTGGCACTTGACGAGATTGCTACGACGTTCTGCAGCCGTTTAACATGACGATGATAACAAGTCTGTAAACATGATATAGAGTGCCACTATAGAGAAGGGACTCCAATCAAGTCACCTATTTTGAATAAGAGTCACCACTCAGTGTGGTAATTTCGCCGAAAACTTAAATAATGTAGGTGGACACCATACAGTGTGGCGATCTTCCCAAGAATATTATAGTATAGAATGAATTTTTCAGAAAATGTTTTTGCAACCATACTTTTATATTTGTCGAACAAGAAGAATAAAGACTCGTAACTCCCATTTGACTTGTCAACTTCCGCAAAGGATATGCCAACAGTTTGATATTCGAAGGATCTTAAACCATAACCTGAGTATCAAGCAGCTCTAGTTTGTAGTTAGGTGAAGAATTAGACCTAATGTAGAGTGTTACTCCAGTTGGAGATATAGGACTCCAAACAAGTTACCTATTTTTAATAGGTTAACAACTTATTGTGGATACCTCTCCGAAAACTAAAATTATGGAGTTAGGGTTAGAGCTAGAATTAACCCTAATCCTAACCCTGATCCTGATCCTCCTTCTTGAGTATACCTTCTAGCCACGACCATTGTTGCATGACGACAGTTCGTGAGAATTTTGTTTTCTTTTTTGAGTGAGGTAGGCCAAAAAAGAATTTAGGAAAGGCATTGGGTTATTAAAGGTTCAGAAGTCCTGTTTTCGATCATTATCAATTGATAGAATTTGCCGTCGGTCATAATCAACGTTCACTGATGCAAATACAAAAACATTGTACCAAACGTCAAACGAGAAAGCCACGATAACAAAAAACTTATCAATGATATGAAATTAGAATACTGCGCAGACAGTGTTAAATGAGATAAAAAGTTTAAAGGTTGTTAACTGCCGTGACTGATCTCAAAGAATTCCAACGTTTCGAGCAAAGGCCCTTCGTCAGAGAAAGAAATGTGTTCTGAAATAAGAGTAGCAACTAGACTAGGTTTCATACGAAAAGCAGTCATGTGATAAAAAGTTAGCCAATGAAATACGAGAAACAAAAACAAACAAATCAGTAACTAAATAACGACAAGGAAGTCATTTGCTATTTTTAACGACAATAAGCAAACTGGAATTGGGTTAAACCCTCAGAGTCCCCTAGGGGAATAGAAATATGTATAAGGTAAAATAAAGACAAAAACAGAGGGAACAATGCGCTAGCTGATGTTTTTATCTGCCCATGCTAGATAAAAACTAAAACTTATAACGGGTTAAATAAAAGCTCGGCAAACCTGTCAGAGACGTCAGCCAGTTTCACTGATGTAGAGTTTATGGCATTTGCTGCAGGATATGCAGTAAACGATGTTAGAGGAAGTGCGTGGAAAATTATGTTAGATAATAGAACTAGATTTGGATACAAAAATGACGGTTGATTGACTAAGAAAAGCACATGTGTTACAGCGGGCTCAACCGCAAGAAAATGTGCCGGCTGGTAATGATGAATTTTGTTTAAGGGCACTGTTTACTAAACGATCACGAATCCCTTTGTTTTGCGAAAGGAAATCAATAGATTATTGGTGAAAATAGACGAGGTCTCGGAATCATTTTTTAATATGCCAAAACTGCGAATGACGATGTCCCTAACATTGTAGTTGAAGAGATAAAATGTAAGGATTAAGGAAACCTTTTCTGCTGAAATATGGTCCGAAGAAAAAAAACTCACATTTGTCCAACAGGATAATATCGTCATCCAGCTCTTTCTCATAACTCGTTAAATGAGATAGGTCATCCACAAGGTTTTGTTCTTGTTCCTAGAATTTCAAGCAGAAAAAAGAGTAACTTAGTCTATTCCAGATTAATATAGCCTACATAGTCAACGTAAGTTTTATCATCATCAACACGTCTTTGGCTACGTTGACCTCCCCTCACTGACCAGGTAAACGTGTGACCTTTGGCGTGTTTTAGCTTAACCCTTTCAGGTCCATATCCGACCTTGGCATTCAGTGGCGGAACGAAAGGGGGGGAGCAATCGGTGCAGATGATCCGGGCAAAACTTTTAGGAGGGGCGACATTTTCGGCCATCAGTGTCCTTAAAATGTTGACCGACAGTTAAATTACTTTCGTATTGTTGATAGACGAACGTAAAACCAACTGATTACTATTTATTTGAAGATTGATAGCAGTTGAACAGCGAAGTTTGCATAAGTTTACGCACGAGCACTGGTTAGTAATTTTATTATTTTATTTATTTATTTATTTAAACTTATTTGAAAACGGTAACTCTTCAATGCACTTAGGCGACTGATTTTCAAGAGTTAATATACATAGTGGAGAAAGAATATTCCATTTTTCGATAGGATATTCTTTGTGCATGCCTGCTTTTTGAGTCTTCTTCTGTTCTTTATTTTCTTTTAATGTGGGGGCGGCGGAATTTTCCACTCCCGCCCCGGTCGGCAATTTACCCTTTTACGGTACTGTTGGTATCTTACTCTGGCTAATACCAGACAATTTTACTGGTCAAGGGGAGACCTCTTGGATAGGAAAGGGTTAAAAGGCAGTTTTCTTTAAATGGTAAAAGAAGCATTCCTTGAACGGAGAAGAAAGAAAACACTCCTCCCCGCCCCCCCCCCCCCCCCCCAAGCAAGAAGACAATAAAAAAGTCAATTAGCAAATGTTTGTTTTGGGATAACTCATCTCTTCGCAATGAAGTCAACATCCCGAGAGTCCCAGGGCCAGTAAACAAGAATAAAAGGAATACACTTCAAAAACCCATCAAACCAATAAAATTTTAAAATGAATCAGTAATCACGAAAAGTTACATCAAAAAAAAGACAGCTGTTTCGGCATTTATGTCTGGCAAGTTCAGACTCTAAATTTAAAAATAACATTATTATCAAAATAACATTAAGTTCGAGATCTGTCTGCGAATCTGTCTGCCCATCGATCTGTATCCGGTTGTCAATCTATCAATGATCAAAAGGTATAAGGAACTACCATTCAACCTTTAGCAGAAAAAAGTACGCCTAAATTATGAAGTATTTCCCTTAAACATCAAACCGAGGTTCAGAAAATATCCATTCCCTTGGCAAATATTTACCTTACAAAAGTGGTCGTATATTAATTTACTCCTTCACGTGTGGTTGAGGATACAAGCGTGAGAGGTCTATGTACAAAACCCACAGACTATCCAACCTGACGACGTCGCCAAATCGAGACTTTACTAGAGGGACTCCTTTCACTCTCTGACGAAGGGCCATAGCTCGAAACGATAGAATTCTTTATCATAAACTCGGCAGTCTACCAACCTTTTAACTTTTTATGCTGTTTTATACTGCCCACGCAGTATCCCATTTATATATCACTTTACTAGGGGGGCTGGAGGGCATGCTACCCCAATTGGTCGTGATTTTGCGCGTGTCTTCAATGTAAAAACGATACTGTAATTCTAGACAAAGTATCATAATTCCTCAGACTGAGACATGTTTATCCAGACGAAGTTCGACAAATCGGATATTACTGACTTACTAAAAGGTAACTAGTCTAATATAGGTCTTGGTGCTTTGTGTGATTTTGCATCAACGTTCTTGATTTCATTCGATATTTCCTGAAGTTTCTTTACAATTTTAACTATGAGTTTACCTGGATATCAGAGAAAGGACTTCGTTATTCTGTATGGCAAGCACTATTTGATGAAAATATCTTCCCAGGCACAAGCAGATGTCAAAATCGGGATTTTTCCTATGCCGATGGTATATGAGTCGGGATTCGGGATTTTCAAGCAAAGTCGGAATAATCCCGACAAAATCGAAATGGTTAGACAGACTGAACGTATGAAACTGGCGGTAAGGTACAGTAGAAAGGTGACGGTCCAAATGGATAAGTGGACATGACACAAAGCCACCATGAACTTTGATATTGGTTTGGTATTCGAGGTATGGCAGAGGCAACGAGCATTAAGGTTATTACCTTGAGCAAATGCAGCACTTCTTTGTCCATCTCAATTCGCCGATCGTACCAGTCTTTAAGAGCGCCATATTTACAAGCACGCTTCAATGACGATATCTTCTCTTTGACTTCTGAATTCTAAAAGGCAGCAGGGAGGCATACAGTGTCACCAGGTGGCTCCACAATATTATCTGGTTGGAAGGTGGGAAAATCTCATTTTCTGTTTTGAACAATTTATAAACATCTATGATCAAATGAAGCAGAATTTTCTTTATAAACGTTTAAGATAAAATGAACTACAAAAGGCTGTCATACACGCAGTGCCAGGCGCAACCAGCTTTTTTGAAGAGTTTATGTATAACATTTGATACGGGTAAACCTTTTGCTGTTCATTACCAGAAAATATACTATCATTAACGCCAACCTCAAACTCATTAACGCGAAAATACATTCATTTTATTCAATCGACATTCACTAGCGTAGACACGCAACCATTTGCATCAAAGGACATTCCATAGCGCCAACAGACGACATACACACCATTCTAGTATACATTAGGGATAATTTTATTATGCGAGAAGAGTTTTATCTAGTTTGACTCAACAAAACACCGCAAGTTTTCTCCGGGTACTCCGGTTTCCTTCAGTAGCAACATTGGACCCATGAGGGGTGGCCCTTACAGGACCTCTAGGCAAAACAGATTGGGTAGGTGATAAGGTTATCCACTATAAATAAAGACACTTTGTTCTTACTTTACTTTATATTTACTTTACTTTTACATTACTTTACTTTACTTTGCTTTGCTTTGCTTTACTTCACTTTACTTTACTTTTAGTTCACTTTACTTTACTTTACTTTACTTCACTTTACTTTGCTTTACTTCACTTTACTTTATTTTACTTTTACTTTACTTTACTTTTACTTTACTTTACTTTACTTTTACTTTCACTTTTACTTTGCTTTTACTTTGTTTTCACTTTGCCTTTACTTTACTTTTACTTTACCTTTACTTTTACTTTACTTTTACTTTACTTTTACTTTACTTTTACTTTACTTTTACTTTACTTTTACTTTACTCTTATTTTGCTTTTACTTTACATTTAGTTTTACTTCGAGTTTTACTTTTACTTTACTTTACTTCCACTTTACTTTAACTTTACTTTTACTTTACTTTTACTTTACGTTACTATACTTTTACTATACTTTTACACCTGCTTTCACTAGTACTTTCACTTCACGTTACCTTATTTTACTTTACTTTACTTTACTTTACCTCTTCCTCTGATGCCAACGACCTCTTCAGTTCTCGGAAGATTGCGGGGTTTTCATCGTTTAGCTCTTGTTCTCTCTCAGAAAACAACTTCTCGTTCCTAGAAAAAAGAAAAGATACAGAAACCCAGCAAATAAATAAAACCATATCGAAAAATAAAAATTTTCACTTAAAAACACATCGTGGCCGAACTAAGAGAACAAAGTAAAGTCTTACCAATTAATATCTGCTTGAATCTGTTTACTGAAATTGTCCAAAACTTGATACTTTGCTTCACCTAAGCATCTCCTGAAAATCAAGTCTTTCAACTCTGTAGAGACATCCGGCTATAACGAAGAAAAGTCCATTACATTACAACATTTCCTAGTTAAGAAGCATAAAATATAGTCGGTGTTTTTGTTTAGGAATATAAACTCAAGTGGAAGTTTGTGAGAACGAGGAATGTCGGAATATTATGTAATATTTCATAAACGAGTGCGAGTGTTTGTAAAACATAAGAGATTTTTGTTGTTCTCGAATGTTTTACAAACGCGAGAGAACATTGAAAATCACGAGGCGGTAGGCCGAGTGTTTTTTATTGTTCTCGAATGTTTGTAACCCCTGGTAAAACACGAGACACGAGTTTATGAAATAGCTTCTCAATCGTTTATTTTGAATTCATAATTAAGAAATGTGGTAATGAACGGTTGTTTGTTTTGGGCCGTTTATTATCTGATTTCTTAATTACGAATTCAATTTACGAGACCCTTACCTGGTTTCAAAACGCATGCACATGACCAAATATTTTCGTCTGGTTGGTTAATTGGGTCATGAATTGTAGACGAGTTTCAGAAATACCTTATAAAAAGCAATATTCAGGTGATTATTGGCGTAATATCACGGTTGCCTCGGTTTTCATTGTTCCGAGAGGAACATTTAATCGCTAAATACCCAGATCGAACCAGATGCATATAAACTTTAGATACGATTAGTAACCAATCATACCTAATATTTATGCATTAGGTACGATTAGTTACTAATCATACCTAATGTTTATACAAAAGGTTCGGCAATAGATACGTTCCTCATATTCATACGTCAGAACATCATTCATGTAGCACTTCATGTCGGTAATTAGTTCCATCGATTTTCTTAACTTCTAGAGCAAATCTACTTAGCCAGTAGTTCATTTCTTCAAGAGTTATCTCTTCCAGCTTTGCAACAAATGGAAATCTGGAGTCTTGGTTCAAAATCTCGAAACCCAATGTTCCTTGCTTCCGATCGTTTATTATAACAACTGCTCCTCCACCATGTATGTCTTTTAGTATTCTTCGACACAGTGCTTTCTCTTGTATTCTGGACATCTCTTTCTCCCACAAAAGTAAAACGTTGGTCCGACATACTCGCTGTCTTTTAACTGCATGAACTTTACTCAAATTGTACTGCCGAAGACGCTACTCATCAAGCCTTTGTATACATGCTAAACTACCCTAAGATTTCAATAAAACTAACGAATAGATAAAGTGAAGCACTATAAAATTCCCAATAGTTTTAATAGCAACCCAAAAGTTATAATTTATTCATTTTTAACTAGTTGACTTCCTCGGAAACCGTAAGGGGCCGTTCATACTAGCGTGTTAGATCGATCTGAGATCGATCTAAGTCAAAATCGATCAGAGAGTAAACGCTTGAATGCGAACTGAGTTCGATCTCAGATCGGTCTCAGATCGATTCAAGTTAGATCAATCTCAGTGTAAGCGACCCCCTATATTACAAAGTGATAGCATGACATTTCGGTTGGTTAGTGATCAAATGTCCCTCAAGCCTCGGGAGATTTAGCAGAAGTCCTTCGGGCTTTGCCCTCGGGACTTTTACTAAACCTCCCTCGGCTTTCGGGTACATTTAATCACTAATCAACCGAAATGCCATGCTATTACTTCTAATAATCTTGGTTAGAAATAAGCATACGAAAACTTCCACTCACTTCTGCCTATGACAGGTTGCCCGAATTCCCTACTTTACTGGTCGGGACACAGGATGCTCAACGGTTAAATTTCAAAAAACATTCCCCCTTCAATGAGTGCTCCACGTTGAAGGGGGAATGTTTTTTTGAAATTCAAGATGAAGAGTAAAAGTTTTACTTTATACTTACTTTGTTGAGAATTGGGTGTGACGAACACGTGCGATCATGTGACGGAAATACGTAATATGGTGAGACGCTAATTAATCGGTACGATAGCCAATGGGAGTTAAGTTTGGAGGTCAGTGTTGTGAAGAGTGAGAGCAAGTGCGGAGGGTTTTTGGAAATAAGAGCAATAAAGACAGTGTTAGTCTAAATCAAAATCGTGACTTTTCGTAGATCCATACCTTGGAAGCAGGTAATTTACGAAAACTTTACTTTACTTTTACTTTATATTTACTTTCTTTTTATTTTTACTTTATATTTACTTTCCTTTTACTTTTACTTTATATTTACTTTAATTTTACTTTATATTTACTTTACTGTTACTTTATATTTACTTTACTTTCACTTTATATTTACTTTGCTTTTACTTTGCTTTTAGTTTTACTTTACTTTTGCTTTTATTTTATTTTACTTTTACTTTACTTTATTTTACTACTTTTACTTTTACCTTATAAAGATGAAAAAGTTCTGGTTTACTGACGTTTTAGCTAAGGCGACATTGTTTTTGAAATTTGAACTGTCAATTTTTTTGTTTAGAAAAGAACTTTCAACTGGTCGCTAATCATTGCCTACCAACAAGACTTATAGTTTAAGGATTATATCGTTCGGTCACCGTCTTTGAAACTTGAATCTTTTCTTTCAAGAACAAGTCTTTTGTAGTGATAGTTAACGACTTTTCAAAAGTATCGAATTTCTGCAAGCGGAATATTCATTGCCCCGCTAGGCTTTCGTTGAAAAGCGGGAGAGTACAAGCCAAAGCTGGATGCTTGCACAGCCTGCTATAGCCTTTTTCAGAATCGTCCTTAATGTATAACATGAACAGAATATTTCATGATAAACCTACACTGCTAAAGTCAACTAGAAAACTTGAGCACGATTTTCAAATTGAGTCGAAACACTGCACATCCTTACGGATATCGAGCGTTACGTGGTAGCGAGAATCTACCGTGTTCTTAAAATGGATTAAAACGAGCTTACTGCTCCCAGTTTAATCGATAGCTCAACTGGTAGAGCAGCGGTCTGGTTACCCAAAGATTCGAGTTCGAATCCCACTCAAGTAGGCTTTTCTTGTTGACTTTAGCAGTGCAGGTTTATTGCGAAATATTCTCCTTCAGCCTAGTTTCCATATACAGTCGAACCTCGATTATGCGGACGTTCCGATTATCCTGACTATTTTGATGGTCCAAATGTTCGTGCATAAATTATTCATTATCATTGCTTCATTCTATTGGAAATGGAGACGGGGAACCATAGAAGCAGTTGTTCTCAATTGGAAATTGGGTCTTTTCAGAGCCGTTTGGCGTGGATAAAATGTCAGAAAGATGTTGATCCCGTACAACTAGTGCAGCTTCGTAGAATGCTTGAGTTTGCTGTGCGAACAAAGTGCAACACTTTGAAACAGACGAATTTATTTGAATACGGTATTTTCAAATGTAAAGGTAATTAAGTAATGGCTGTAAATAAATTTCAATTTTAATTCGCTCGTGTACTAAACTCGTCAACATTCATAATTTCGATTAACAGGACTCTCGATTAAGCCTAGTCCACACCAGCAAATTTTCTGTGGCAAGTTTTCTGTGACTTATTAAAGTATTTGTTCGTGTATAAAGGCGGCAAATATTACGTTGAAAACTCGTTTGCCTATTGGCCAGAAATGACTATGGATAGTGAAGACAAAACCGAAGAAACCCCTGCCAACCTCTGAGTATATGGCACATTTTCTGCGACAGGTCGTGCACACGAACAAACTTTCGCATATGAGATTTTTACTTTGCCACATAAAAACCGGCGCACCAGTTTTTTAGTAAATGGATTGGTCACTGAAAAACTTGCCACAGAAAATGTGCTCGTGTGGACTAGGCTTTATCCGGATTTGAACTGAGGCGATCGGGTCGATTAAGGCGATTTTGGCTTCTACATGACCCCCTCGATCGTCAGACTATGAACCTGTGTGGTTGTCACGTGGTCCTGAACATCATTTTGTCATGCTGCTTGCTAATTCTTTGTGTTTTACGTCAGAGAAGAAAGGAGAAAAAAGGCAAAAACGTAGATTCTGAGTTTGGCGGGTATTTCAGAAGAGAGGAGCTTGGTCAATATCGTTATCTTGTTCAAGAACTTCGCCTACATGACAATTTTTCGTTAGGTGTTCTTCCAGCAGTTGAGTATGACAAACTTGTCTTAATAATGAAGAGAAAAATTTGTCACAAAGACATTCATATTTCTTTCTTGCTTCCATGAACCTTAATCAAATTAGTTCAGTTGGTAAAGTTGTTTCCACCATCTTGAAACGAGAATGGCAGCATTTGGAGATGGATTTGAGTCGTCCCGATCGCCTTAGAATTGTTTCCATATGATCGCTTGCAATCATTCCTGATCGTCTCGATCGCCCCAAAATGTCGCCATATCGTCCCAATCGCCTGAGCAAAAATGGGGCATTCGAGACAATCCGGGCGACCATCTGGAAACCAGGTTTATGGGTTACTTTTGTTGCCGAGTAGATCTTTTCGAGTTTGATTCAACATTTTTTCGAAAGCATTAAACCACATTAATATTGGATAATCACCTATTAGTTTCATTTGAAACGAGGACCACAACATAAGTGAACCCGCAATGAAAGTGTATGAGTCCCTCCTTCTTTCATATACGGAGACCTATGTACCGACCGAGAAATGGACGAACATTTTAAACTCTTAGCACAATTTTAACTACGCTGGTCGACATCACTGATCTCTAGAAAAGACTGGATCAAGCATCCTATTGTTTGAAAGGCCCAGAAAATGTAGCCAGCGAAATTTGACCCGCGCCATTAGTAGGGGACCAAAGTCGTGGTAAATCTTTGCCCAGCACTTTCAGAAATATTTCCTCATCCTCTATATGAAACGAAACGATTTCGTGGGTCGAAAGACAGTTTTATCAACAGAAACCACATACGGACCATACACAAGTCGCTCAGTTGGTTCCTCAGTAATGGCCGCCCCAATGCGCTTCCGGCTTCATTGTCAGAGCATGGGACGCTTGATCCAGTCTTCTCTAGAGATCAGTGGTCGACATACGCTGAAGTCGAACAGTCATATCAAAATCCATTTTTAGGGGCTAATTACATGGGAAAATTTCAGCTCGGCAGACTGGGTTGAAAAAAGGTCTTGATTACATGAAATATTTCAGCCTGGGCTGAAACTGAAATCGGAAGTGAAGCTAGGTAGGAATTTGTCGTTAGCCTTTGTTGTTTTGGCAATTTGCATCTTCCCATGCCTGTCAATCATCTTTTCAGCCCGGGTAGCTCAAACCGGGCTGAAACGTCCTTCATGTAATTGCGAGCTCCGTTTTTCAAGTATTTTATCGGAAGGCCTGGCTGAAAATCTCCATGTAATCAACCTCGAAGAGCTGATACAGCCAACACCAGTTTCATATCATAAATCTTACCTGAGTTACAGGTGTCTCACTTCTTTTTTTCAGATGGAATTTAGAGTAGAAATATACATCTGACAACGCGAGAAAATCCTTCAGCGTGTATGGTTCCTAGGAATGAAATGGAATTTTACCTCATGACACCTTGCTTAGATAATAGGGGCGTTAATCGAAGATTTCGGCTCTACCGGTAGATCACAGACAAAAGCGGCTAACGTTCGCTTTCGCTTGTTGCCAATCAATTCACATCACGAGATAGTTCAACTGGCCAGCTGCTTCTGTCCTAAACGAACAACTCTATGGATAGAGAAGAACCTCTTCCTGCTGTTAGCCAATCAGAAAGAGTGATTTGCTGGGATTCCCGATCGCGAGAAGGTAAAAAGACTCATTCTCATGATAAGTTTACTTCAATTATTTCTAATTGTGGGAATATTTGTTCACGTTTAAAGGCGTCTAATAACTTGACAAGCTTTTGGTATGCTTGGTAATATATGCAATATGAGCGTCGAACTTCAAGGGGCTTACAGAGGAGGAAAGTTCGAGCGTTTGCCAATCCCCAACAGCAGTGGTTCTCAACCTTTTTTGCTTGAAAGTCCAGCTAACTTAATCTGAAACCTTTTGTCGACTTCTGCTGAGAACACACATTCCCAGCTCCCAATCCTAGAGCAATACCGAATTGAATATCTTTAATGTACAGCTATTCACATGGGTATTGTCCAATTACTCAGTCTAATATACGTTATAACACCAAGTCACTATACTAGAAACTTAAAAATGCAGAGTTGGCGAATGACGGATTAATGCCCACTATTTGTATCCTAGCACCCCCCTTTCTACGGCCTTGCTTGCACCCCCTCCAACGTTCCTTGAATGTCAACTGGAGGAGGTATCTCCCCCGTTTGAGAAACGCAGCCATACAGTTTGGACGACTACATTAAAAGATGTTTATGAGAAGATACACATTTTGGAATTGTAGGAACTTGGAGATATCTTGAATGAGAGAGGAACGCTCGTCAAGCTCTATCCTCAGAAAAAAACGTCTTCTGAACCCCAGACGGGGATCAAACCCGCAACCTTCTGATGACCGGTGAGACAGGTCGCACATATGTCGAGCTTGCACCTCAGCTTACCGTCTGAGTCTTTGTAGTTCAATGGTTAGATCGTCTAACCGCTCATCAGAAGTTTGCAGGTTCGATCCCCATGTGAGAATAGGAAGGTACCTAATTAACCCTGTTTACCAATAATTTTGAAGTCAGGATGTCACAATAACGTAATTTCAGAAGTATTTTCTAAGCAAGCTGAAAACCGTCCACATGTAAATGTGGTTATAACTTATTTTCATGCCTATGTTAATTAAAATATACCTCTGTCTGGACGCCATCTGGGTCCTTGTCGTCGTCAAATTCTTTCCTGCAATTGAATTTAATTTAAAAATTTTTTAAAGACAAACGTTGAACGCCGTTTATAAGATGTCGAAGTTCGAACAACTAATGGTCAATTCTACCTTCCAATCATATATGAAACTTTGAGAAGACTAACAACGTTGAAAAAAAGTTTAATAAAAATATGCTGAGTCTTAAAAATATGTTGCTGTTTTGACTAAACATGGATGGATAATCTCTAAAAGAAGATTTTTAGACCACATGTAAAGATTTTATACTAGGAACATGGATAATTTACTTCTGTATTACCATGACCCAATGTAAAATATTTCGGAAACAAACTTTGTGCCAAGCAAAATTAGAGGCTAAAGAAGCCAATTAGAAGACACCACCGTTTACGGTGTGCATGCTGTATTTTGGATGAAAAATGCTATGCTATTCATTCAGAATTGTAATATCAGTGACAGTGATGTAGCTATGGATAAGCTTAAATGGACCAATTTACAGAACAGACGGGAAAACCATAGTTTTAAATTTGTTAAAAAGTGTATTAATGGGCATTGTCCTCAGTTTTTTAGGGATTATTTTACTTTCAGTAAGGTAATACATAATCGTATGACAAGGCAAAGCAATAGGCTTCATTCGCCTAGAGTCCGAATGGAAATTACTAAAGGCTTTTTTTATTATAATGGTTGTAAAATTTTTAATAGACTGAGCTTTTAGTTTATTTATATATATGCACTGGTAATTGAGTAGTATATTTGTGGTATATTCTTAGTTTATTTATGTAATTTTAATGTTACTTTAGTTGATTGAATTATCAGGATCCCTATTGATAACAGAGGCTGGTCTTCTGACAGGGCTACCCAGTTTAAATAAAGGTTTACAATTACAATCCAAAGTAAACACAGTTATCGATTATTCGGTGATTCAAATGCAGAACTATCCGTTGGAAATGTGCCCTTGTCGTGGTCCCAATCTACCAGCCCAACCAGCATCCTTAGATATAACATCACACTAAAGTACATACTTGATTTCATCATCTTTTTTTCTCATCCTCTGATCCCGGGCAGATTCTTCTGATGCAAGATTTTCCTTTGTCCCTGGAACGAGTTGAGGTCGGACAACATCGAATGCATTCAGCATCCCTGCGTTCCCTGAATAACATGCAAATAAGAAACAAAGCAATGTAGCCAATTGTATAGACCGTATGCAGTTGACGTCATAGCCGCCATGTTGGTGTCCCTTAACAAAAGAATTTGGATCTTCTTTAGTTGGGTACACCAACAAGGCCGCCATGTCTTGTTAGGAATATCAAAGCCCAGCATATAATTTTGAATAAACCCATAATAATATAGACATGAGTTGTTGGAAAGTATTTTTAATTTAACTAACGTTTCGTTGCCAGTCCTGCAACATCTTCAGAGTAGGTGATAAATTTACAAGGTGTTCTCGACTATATAATATTCTATTTACAATGACAGGAAGTAATTAACAGAAAGATTGGTGGTGAAAACCGGTGAATAATTAATTGTGCGATAAAGTGTATGCGTGAGTGGATCCAGGTGTGTATGTGTCAGAAAAAAAAAAAAATAAAAAATTAACAGTTACAACAAGGTTAAAGGAAGGGAACTGATCTTGGCGTTGAGCGAAGGATTTATCTTATTAATAAGTAGACTCTCTCTGAGAAGGAGTTCAAAATTAGAAGAACAGGACCTTAGAATAGTAAAATCAGTCAATGAAACAGGGTGGCCAGTCTGTTTGTGATGTGTTAAAACAGCAGACAAAGTGGTGACGGAGATAGGCTTTCCCGTGTAAGCAGAAACTCCCATGTGTTCAGAAACACGCGTGTGTAAATGGCGAATAGTTTCACCTATATACAATGACTCACAGCATTGACACTTGAATTTGTAAATCACGCGAGATTTTAGTGCAACAGGAATTTGATCTTTAAAACGGAAAAAACTTGAAAGACGTTGAATAGGTTTAAATATGACTCGAAGCTGAATTTGAGGGAAAGCTGAAGCAAAAAGTTTAGCGACTTGTTTACGAATCTGAAGAGAATGTTGACCGGTAAATGGTAGAGTAAAGAAAATTATCCGTTTGGGTACCGAGGTCGTTGTAGAAGCTGGACAGAAAATTTTATCGAAAAAATTGCGAAAACAATTATCTAAGAATTTGATAGGATAACCATTCCGAATCATAATACTTTTAAATTTCTCTAGTTCTTCATGAAAGACGGTAAAAGAAGAACAGAGATTGAAATAACGAAAAAGCAAAGTTAAAATTAAGCCTTTCTTATATATGAGTTTTTATTCCACTCTTCAGATTCGTAAACAAGTCTTGGCTATTGATTTTCCGGGCGGAAAGCGTAATCGTAACAAAAAGATCAGAGCCCAGCTCAGAATTCTTAGGTGTATCGCCATAGTGAAATAGGCAAGTCAAAAAGTTTTAAAACATATTTACTGACGTTTCGTTGCCTCGTGCAACATCTTCAGAGTGTAGGTTTACAGGGATGAGAAGAAAAAAACTATATATATGAATCTATAATTACATATTAGAATAATTAGACGGCTAACCAATAGAAAACTGGGAGACGTGACAGGAAGTGACATGCATACGGAAGAGGAAAGCATTAGAATAGAGAAAGAGGTGTGGAAGAGATATTTTCGTTGAGAGACGGTTTGTATTTGGAAATAAGTAAACTCTCACGAATGAGGAGTTCAAAGTTAGAGGAAGACCTGCAGGAAGAAATAATGGAAAAGTCGTTGGGAGAAATGGCGTGATTAGTCTGGCGAGTATGAGCCTGGATACTGGAAGTAGGAAATGAAGTGGTTGCTCGTTTCTTACCCGTCAAAGGCGAAACCCCCATGTGTTCTGAGATACGCGTGTGTAAGTGGCGCCTTGTTTGGCCAAAATACAATGCTCCGCAGCATTGACACGTATATTTGTAGACAACACGCGATCTCATTAACATGGGGGTCCTGTCCTTGAAAGGGAAGAAACCAGACAACCGTCTTCCAGATTGAAAAATAAAGCGCAAAGTAACTTGTGGGAAAGCAGATGAACATAGTTTAGAGACCTTTGTTCGGATCTGTAGAGCATGTGATCCTGTGAAAGGAAGCTTAAAATAAATGATATTTTTCGGAGGTGAATCAGAATCTTTTGTGGGGGGACAAAACAGACGATCAAGAAAACGACGGATGCAGCGATTAATTATTCTAATATGTAATTATAGATTCATATATATAGTTTTTTTCTTCTCATCCCTGTAAACCTACACTCTGAAGATGTTGCACGAGGCAACGAAACGTCAGTAAATATGTTTTAAAACTTTTTGACTTGCCTATTTCACTATGGCGATACACCTAAGAATTCTGAGCTGGGCTCTGATCTTTTTGTTACGATTCGTAAACAAGTCGCTAAACTTTTTACTTCTGCTTTCCCTCAAATTCAGCTTCGAGTCATATTTAAACCTATTCAACGTCTTTCAAGTTTTTTCCGTTTTAAAGATCAAATTCCAGTTGCACTAAGATCTCGCGTGGTTTACAAATTCAAGTGTCAATGCTGTGAGTCATTGTATATAGGTGAAACTATTCGCCATTTACACACGCGTGTTTCTGAACACATGGGAGTTTCTGCTTACACGGGAAAGCCTATCTCCGTCACCACTTTGTCTGCTGTTTTAACACATCACAAACAGACTGGCCACCCTGTTTCATTGACTGATTTTACTATTCTAAGGTCCTGTTCTTCTAATTTTGAACTCCTTCTCAGAGAGAGTCTACTTATTAATAAGATAAATCCTTCGCTCAACGCCAAGATCAGTTCCCTTCCTTTAACCTTGTTGTAACTGTTAATTTTTTTTTTTTTTTTTTTTCTGACACATACACACCTGGATTCACTCACGCATACACTTTATCGCACAATTAATTATTCACCGGTTTTCACCACCAGTCTTTCTGTTAATTACTTCCTGTCATTGTAAATAGAATATTATATAGTCGAGAACACCTTGTAAATTTATCACCTACTCTGAAGATGTTGCAGGACTGGCAACGAAACGTTAGTTAAATTAAAAATACTTTCCAACAACTCATGTCTATATTATTATGGGTTTATTCAAAATTATTTGCTGGGCTTTGATATTCCTAACAAGACTACGCTTTCCGACTGGTTCATCCATTGCCACTATTTTGAAAGGCCGCCATGCTCTTTGTTATTCGAGTCTCTGGGGACCGAGTGCAAACGATTTAGGGGCAGATTATACGGTAAAATCTCAGCCTGGCAGACCAAGTTGAAAAAAGTCCCGATTACCTTAAATATTTCAGCCCGGGCTGAAACTGAAATCGGAAGTGAACCCAGGTAGGAATTTGTCGGTAGACTTCGTTGTTTTGCCAATTTGCATCTTCCCACGCCTACCAATCATCTTTTCAGCCCGAGCTGAAATTTTTTCATACGATTACATGGGATTTTTTAGCCCGGTCAACCGGGCTGAAATTTTCAGTCCGGTTAGCTGAAACCGTGCTGAAACTTTCTTCATGTAATTGCGATCTCCGTTTTTCGAGTATTTTAACGGAAGGCCGGGCTGAAATTCTCCAGGTAATCAGCCCCTTAAGACTGAAAACCACAGCAATACTAGCAGGGTTCTGCCAACAATAAGCGCCCGGAACTCCAAACAAACTGAGCATCGCCACATTTTCCTGTAAACGTCTCATTTGAACCCGGGATATTCAATGTGTGTGAGAAAATTGGTTATCCACGTTGTAACAGCCTTGTGAAAAACTGTTCGAGGCGTTTGTTGTAACTGACGCATAGACGACCTGAGCGGCGGTCATCAATTAATGTATCTACAATCGGGCGCAAAATGGTTGAGACATTTATGAACTCCCTGGTATTAATTTGCTTTCAGACATGAAAATGATCCTAAAAGGCTATCTTTCTTCCTCGCTTCCCCTACCCCCTATATCAATGTTGATCTCCTGTTATAGCTGAATGCCAGACATCAAATTTATCTGCTTGACCAACAATGCTAGGGAGGGAGAGGGAGGGAAAATCAGACAAACCATTCTGGACTTAATGACACAGTTCACCTTCCGTATAAACGATGGTCTCAAGACATTTTGTTCCTGATTGTGGTATACAATTTTAACCTCGAGTTAAAGTGTTTGACCACAGTATTTAAACACGAGAAAGCTTATAAATCTAAAAAAGCACAAACCCGAAAGAGTTACCACTTTCGAGTGTTTTCTTGCCTTAAAGGCTAGTTTCCATATAATCGCTGACGATCGCTGTTGATCGCCAGCGATCATGAGCAATCGACAGCGATTATATGGAAACACTTTTCAGCGATCCAGCGATCGTGAGCGATCCCCGGCGATCGCGATCGCTGACGATCGCTGAGATAGAAAATGTTCTATCTCAGCGATCGTGAGCGATCCACAGCGATCCACAGCGATCGTCAGCGATTATATGGAAACAAAATTCAGCGATCCAGCGATCGAAACGATCCCAAAATGCATCATTTTCTGTTGACATTGTGACGTTCAGGCATTTGTCTTCAATTGACCACGTGCTTCGAAGATAGAACATGGCGAGTTTTTCCACAGAAGAATTCATGGAAGAAATTCACAAATATGAATGTTTATACAACCGATACTGTAAAGAGTATAAAGACAAGTTCAAAAAAAGCTCAACGCCTTGAAGGCCGTAAGCGACAAATTTGGTTTGGAATCGTCGACAACCTGCAGTGTCTGCTGAACAATAAATAATTAGGCACAAGAAGGCCCTGGGATACAATGAATTGAGCGATCATATGGAAACAAACTCAAGCGATCGTTGGCGATCGTCAGCGATCCTTCGCTTCAATGATTTCAGCGATCCGGCGATCGTCAGCGATTATATGGAAACTAGCCTTAAGTTAAACACGAAATACAAAACAAAACAAATTCCGAAAGATAACATCTCGTGAACTCAAAGTCGAGTTAAAGCAAAACAAGTGAGACACTGATATTTCGACTTTATTGCATAGTCATCATCAGATAGAATGTCTGCAGTTTACAATCTCATTTTTGACTTGCTCAACTCGAATTTTGAGTTCACAAGATGTCATTTTTCGGACTCTGTTTTGTTTCATATTTCTTGAAGTTGCCGGCTGGTTGTGGTTAAACAAGAAAAAATGAGAATGATTACCAAAATGTGGAAACCTATTTACTCTGTCATTTTATCTCTTTCAAGACGAACAGTTGAAGCCGTATATGACTTTATCGCTTTTTAAACGAATTTGAACCACATTTCGATACGTGTTTTCACAGGAAACACACTTAAACCAAATTAGATCCCGTTCATGAAGTAGTTTAATGATTTCGAGTAGAAACCGCTAAAAAAATCCTTGATCTAAACTGTAATTGACAGAGAACATGTCTGGTTGAAAATGTCGTGAAATATTGAACAATGTGAGAAGGAGTTTTGAAATTTTGGGAAGTTATTGATCTAGTTTTGGTCGCTACACTTATTCATGCGGCTATTCGTGACCTAAGTTTAAAAATTGTAATTTATTTTTAAAATTTTTGGGGCAATTGCCCACATTATGTGGACGTTTACAGAAATGGCAACGGTTCAAAACCAGTGGTAAGTAGCCGTTTTTAGTGCCGATGAACTCATATTACAGGCTCACGCTTCCTTGAAAAACATGCGGTCCTGCCGTTCACGTCATGGTCCAGGGCTCCTTAAAATTGATTGTACTTCCGGAAAAAATCACTAGCCACACTCTTTCCATTATCCAAAGAGAGAATTCGGAAGGAAAGTGGCCGTGTTGAGCAGTTTTCAGCCCTTCATGGCCTACCAACTTATAAAATGCTTCCTACGCCGCTGGTAAGTCAAAGAAGTGGCAGTGATTCGGCTTACCTTGTTCATCTTCTATGACTGGCAATTCATTTTGCTTTACAGTCATTTCATTGTTGCCCTCTGCTTGAACTTCATCCTCCAAGATTTCTTTAGGAATCGTTTCATGCACAATGAATGACTCCCCCACAACTGAACCGGGACGCAAAAAAGATCCGTTGGCCAAAAGCGAAGGAGTTTCCCTCTTCGTTGACTCATCAGCTTTCAGTACGTCACTCTGAACACTTGAAACAGCACCTTTCCTTTCCAGGTTTCTTCGCTTCACCTTGTTTGACTCCGGCATTTGAAGGGAAGCTTCGTTGCTAGTATTGTCAGACTTAACGCAGCTTGCACCTGATTCAGAACCTTTCCGGACTTCCAGATTAACTCCATCCTTGGCATGAGTGTTTTCTTTGGAAAACTTGGTTATATCAATACTCCATTCGCTAAGTCGGCGTTGCTCCGGGGCACTGGTTGTAAGAGCCACGTTTCTGCTATTCGGAGCAGAAACCTCAACGCCTAAACTGGCTTTCTTTGAAGGAGAAGGACCTTCTTGAACGTTTTCGCTCCTTGCCGTATGCTGGTAGTCATTGGTCATGCTCTGATCCATGACCATACTACTTTTTTCGTTCCTTCCATGCCGCAGAATTTCAGCAGCGCAATTCACCATTTCCGCATCTTCACAACGACAGTCCAATGTCTCGTTGAAGGCATCAGATGCAGTTTCACTTTCGCTCCTTTCTTCCATAACATTAGGTAAAAACGAGGTCATATTCATATCTTCAGAGTCAAAATGCGACGTCTGATTTCTAGTTTCGGTTGTTTTCATCGTCATCTCCATATCTGGGCAGTATTCGGCCGCCGTGGTCTGGGCTTCAGCTGGACTTTCACCGTCTCCTTCATGATCGCCGATAGTCTCCCGTTTATTCATATGCATGTCTTGGCAATCAAGATGTGGTGTTTGATCAAAGGTCCTAAACTCGATTTCCTCTTCGCTTCTTTCTTGTTCTTTTACTCTCATTTGGTAGCTGTTCATCTCCGTATCTTGATAAGCGACCTCCCGAGGGATCTGAGGTCCGCGTTTACTCTCGTTCCTTTCAACCAGCTCAGCTTCAGACGCGCACCTGGTCAACTCCATATCTTGACAGTCAACGTCGTGGGTGATCTGGTGCCCAGCTTCACTTCCATTCCTTTCCAGTCCACCGTTCGATAGGCACCTAGTTATTTCCACATCATGACAATCACTGTGCAATGTCTGGTCAAGTGCTTGTGCATCACTTTTGTTTTCACCCTCAGCTAACCGACTAGATTCTTTCAGTCCAATAATTTTTCCACGGTTTATGAAACCAGACTGGCTGTCAGTAACAAGTAACGTCCTGTCTACATTGGTATTCCCTCTTGAGGTCTTCGCTCCCTCAAGCTTTCTCAAGAACGCTGATCCATCCGTCTTAAAGTAACTCACTTTTTCATGTGATGGTAGGGGTTTCATACTGCGTAGCCTCTCCTCACTGCCTGTATTTTGTTTTGAAGAATAATTTTCCTTCTTTTCTACATATCTGACGCGGCAGTCATCTTTCATCTCCACAGCAGCTGCGTTTTTGTCCAAGGTAATTTCTCCTAAAGCTCGTCGTGGCGCAGTCAACGAAGGTTGGCTAAAAACGCTTGAACCAATGTTCCCAGCATTTTCATCTTGATACGTTCTTTCACCTTGATTTGCTGTGAGTTCCATTTGATCGCTCGTGAGATCTTCGTACTCCATTTTCTCTCCACGACATCGCGTAAAGTCTAAAGACGTTGTCTCGTCGGTTAGATTCTGCAAAGGCACGAGATTTGATTCATTAAACTAATAATTAGAACATAAAAGTTCGTTGACAGCGAGAAAGTACCGATGGGATTCACAAATTAAACTATTGTTTTTCAAAAGGTTCTTGTTTACAAAAGTTAAAAGAATATGCTTTGCCACAATAATGTTGTTTTAGTCTTAGGTCTGGTGCACGCGAGCGACATTAGCATAAGGACAAGATCAAAACGAAAACAAACCATGATATCTCTTCAGGGACTTGCAAGAATAAAACAAGAATTTTTTCTTGGTTTCGTCTTTTGTTCGGCTCTTGTCTTATGCTTCGACTATGATCCTATGCTTATGATTACGATGATCCTTATGCTGCAGGCTTGACTTCATTCCTTTGTTTTGCCTTTTCTTTTGTCCTTGTGCTTATGCTTATTGCTCACGTGTGAAGCATGCTTAACAGTATGGTAAAATATTAGCGCGTTTTTGAGTAGAAGTATATTGGATTGGCAAAATAATAGCGGCTAACTGACTGATCTACATCAGCCAATCAGCTACAAGCATACATTTTTTTTTCACTTGTCAGGGTAAGAGAAAAATTTTGTAATCCACTTGTCCTTTGGACAACCATCATAAAGAATTAGGTTGTCCAAAGCCCAAAAGTGCTGGTTTTAACAGGCCAGATTGCTAAGGCCAGGTCCCTAAGCCATAAGATACGGAGCTGATGGCCGCAAAATCACGAAGTTTATAGGAATATTTACACTTATTTTGTCCAGTAAGAAGCTTGCTGTTACGATTATCAGATAAATTTCAATTCTAATTAAATTTGAAGTCAATTTTCATCGATCTCTGTAGTTGTTTAGTGACTCAAAACCTGCTTGTCCAAAAGACAGGCCATGTCAAAGATTTAGTTGTCCAAACTAAATTTCTACATGTCCTGGACAATCGGAGATAGGTTTTGGCGCACTCTGCTTGTGGGACAGTACGCCGAACTTGGAAGTTTATGCAAAGGACGCCGTTCCACCTACAACTCTTCAAAATCTACAATGTACTGTAATTCCAAAATTTAAATGAGAGGCTGAGTTTCAAGTTGAGTGATGCAATGCTTCTTGGCCGAGCAGGCATTAAAGTTGGACAGGAATGGCGTTGAAAATTTCTGATGGTTCTTACCGAGTTTCAACAGCTCAAGGGTAAGAGTACCGGTGGGTTAACTCTTTCCTAGCAGCATTAGTCTTTTATTATCTTATCTGTAACGCGCGTGTGATGGCTACGTACAAGGACATATCGCGTAAAATTGAATGAATAAGCATGAATTTTTGGTCTCCGAGCAGATAAAGGGATCCATTCTAGTGTTGTTAAAGTGTAATCGTGAATGTCAACCGAGCTGGATCAGGAAATTACAAACCGAACACTTGGTCTAGGGTTTTACAATGTGTTAGATGGCTACGCAGTTGGACATGCAGTGTAGAACTGAATAATGAATTATGTATAAATCAAGAAAAAGAAATTAAAAGTCGCGTAACGTTATCTTGGGCATAAATATCTTGAGACACAAGACCCGTTAAAAAAATCAATTCATTAGGTTTTTTCGGGGTTTTTTCGGTTTTTAAATCGAATCGCCTCACCTTAGCTGCAATCTGACGATCTTACTCGTCACAATGGCATATTCTGCATGGAAGCGATTATGACTATCTCAATTGACTCGGGTAAGTCTTACTTATCCGGCCGGATAAGTCTTACGTTATTTTACTCTGGCGAACGCTAGACGATTTCAGTCGTCAAGGGGATATATCCTGCATGGAAGCCGTTGTAACTAATCTTAATATAACTCCTTTCCGGTATAATGAGTTTTCGATTATTTTACTCTGGTTACAACTTGACGATTTTACTTGTTAAAGTAAGATGATTAAACCAGACACTCTTGGTTGATTTTCTGTAGGGATAATCAAAACTTTTCGAACGCTATTCCAGACATTCATTGCTATAGTTCCTTTGCGTCTTGTATTCCACATGGCTAGGTTTCCTTTGTTCTTTTGGGGCGAATATATTCAATAGCCCCTTTCAGTTAACTGCCTAAAAGGCTGGTGGCACTTTCTATTATTAAACGGGGAATGCAGGGCCATAAACAATAAAGAAAACAATGCTATAACACTGAATTCATATTCCCCTCTAATATTTCCCCCAAATTTTTCACTGTAATATTACCCAAGCCACTCCTTATCTTCTTTCTAATTTAAAAAAAAAAGGAACACAGTACACTTCAACGATACACATTTTAACAAGTCTTATATACACGTGTAAAACATCTCACATTTTAAACACAACTGAGCAGTTTCGTTTCTTATATTGAAAGCACATGACTTAGCTTGGGAAACGCTGTTGTCTACCTTAAATTCCTTTGTTGCTGGCCATATGTGATTCATTTACGATACGTGATTCATTCACCTCGGGCTACGCCCTCGGTGAACAAATCACATATCCCCTCGTTGCCTCAAAATAACCTAAACTTATTACTAAACCACTGGCCTGTGTAACTAATCAAACTGTGGGATGAATCAGGTCAGACGTAAGCTGAATGACCTGTAACGTCTGCATATTTTACCTCAAAGGTCTGTAAACTCTGGCCATTGTTTACCCTCGGTGTTGCCAAGTGCGTCATCGTCATACATGTAGGTGATTCCCCCGACTCCCACGATCCATAATTCCTTGTTATGTTCATCTGGTCAAAAGTGACGTCTTCGACTACGGTCTTGTCTTCTACTCCTTTCATGCTTTCCTCATGAGAGTAAGTAACACCAGAAAGGTCTCTTTCCAACGTCGAACACTGTGGACGAAAGGTTTAAAATAAGTCATCAGGACTGATCTGATTGGTATACCGTATTTACTCCAATAAACGCCTCTCTCCAATAAACGCCCCCTCAACCCATAAAAATAATAAACGCCCCACTTCAAATAAATGCGCCCCAGTAAACTAAATGGGTCCGTTTGTGAAATCCTTCAAAACCTGCGCGCTTAACCTTCCAGTCGACGGATCGGAAGATCAATTCATTCACTGTTTCAAGGAAGAACAGCTGTGTGAAACTGGAAACAGCCATTGTCAACTTTCAGTCCTGCAAAATGCGTTGGGCCCTTTCAAGGCTATCGCTGATTTGGATTTTGAGGACGCAGATGACTAACTTTTTTTTGAGTCTGATGCGATGACATAGAAATTGAGTGAAAATTTCATTGTTAAATTGTGTGAAAAATTTTTGTTTTGAATCGCTCATTCTGATGTTGAGGGCACGGTTAACGAGCCCTCTATCTTTTATTACAAACGATGATGACGGTGAAATTGACATTGTATGAACATTTGCGTGAAATTGTGTGAATATTTTCTATTGTTACGGTTGAAATATTAAATTTTGAAATGAAAGATCCTCTCTAATAAACGTCCTCACTTTAAAGCTCACTTTTTAAAGAAACGCCCAGGGCGTCTTTCGGAATAAATACGGTAGGCGACAACTTCCTTGAAGAGTACGCAGATATGGAGATCATTCTAAACACAGGGCTTTCAATAAGGTTTGAAGTAGGCGTATGCCTATACTTTATCAGGTGGCTGAGTGAATCAAAGTAACCGTAAGGCACCTTTCCCCAGGGGATGTCTCAGGGGTGCTCGCAGAAAATTTCGAAGTCTAGACACTCGGAAATGCAATTTCCAGCACCGTAGGCATTAAATTTAGTCAAGTCAAAGACAAATATTTATAAACAAAAGTAGCCGGTGCTTCAGTGGCTCACAGCCAGCGGCGTTGCTAGGGTTAATCACACCAGGTCTTCAAACCCAAACTAAGGCTGTCAGTTTACGTTCAATTTGGTGTATGTTTAAACGGACATTTCATAAACGTTTAAACGTTGGAAAATAAAGCTCCAAAATTCCAAATTATTCTATTTCTTTTCAAGACACAATGAACATTAAATAGCTTCAGAATTTGATTATTTTCTTTGAAAAAAATCAACATGTTGACGTTGTGTGGCAGCAGACAACTTCTTTTTCTGTTAACGTCCTCAATTGCGACGATTTTGACTCAACTGGGGAAGCCGGAAAGAGTATGAAATTTCTCACTATCCCTTTTCATTAGTAGGTAAGTCTATTTTTAGAAAGAGATCCTTTTGAAATAGGAAGTGTGACCATCGGAACAAAAAGAGTTAGCAAAAACTATGACCGATAGCTTTTCAAACTTTGAAGTCAATTGAGCGGACATGATTAACGGTAAACAGTTAAACGCATTGTTATTTACTGAACAGATATTGATATACTGCGAAACGTTTAAACGTTTAACCATGACAGCACTAACCCAAACACATTTCCAGCTTCTGTTTAAAGCTTTGTTTTGTTAGAATCGAAGGGAAACTCTGACTCGTGCTTGAAGAGTGACATAAAGTTTTGGGATGTCGAATTGAACATCATTATTAACATATCGTGCTGCCAGCACAGGCAGCACATATGATGAACTAGCACCTTGGGTCACCATCTGAGTCTCGGTAGCTCAATGGTTAGAGCTTCTCACTGGTCGTCAAAAGGTTGTGAGTTCGATCCCCGTCCGGAACCCAGACATCGTTTTTCTGAAGTGTGAGCTGGACGAACGTCCAATGATTATCCGAGAATTCATACCTTGGCTTCCTGAACAGCACGTCCAGTTCTGCTTCTTGATGCTAAACTATTAACGTGGGGCAAGTTAGAAGTTGATATGCTAACGTTTCCATCAAGTCGTCTTAGGAATGCCAATCCATTCACTTTAAAGGCACTGTTCATTTCAGTCGACGTACAAGGGTTCTGGTTGTCCGAATAAGCTTGGCACACTGACGTGTCCTAAGGGTTCATAAAATTAGACTGGAGAATAAAACTGATGAAAGGAACCACGAGAAAGCAAAGAGTTCCCAGGGAAAGGCAGACTTTTGGGGGGATGCGTGTCCCAAAAATTATGTCACTGATTTCACATGATCGTGGGAGTGTATGTACACAAAGGACACTATTTGTCCGAGGTGCTACTTTGCTACATGCCAATTGTCAAAAGACAAAAAAAAAGCATTGCGGAAAACCTTTGAACAGTGCTTTAAATGACAAACTTTAAAGAGAGACCTGACAATTTACTTGCGATTTTCATATTTATCCCTACGGCAAAATAAAGTTGTTACCCGCAGCAATGTGTAATGCGGTTTCCCAGTTTCTTCAGTGTCACTCGAGGACCCTCCGCCCAATCACAGAATAAGAAAACCGGGCTTTGACATATGTTATATAACAAAACCAATTCGTTCTTTCTCTGGCCTGCCAGCACATTAATGTCCGAGCCTCTCATAGAATTGGGTACAGGACAACTCGACAAGGTCATTTATGGTTAAGTCAGAGAGTACTAAGAATGTTTTTTCTTTCTATCTATAATGGTGATGTTATTTATGACAAGTTTCTAAATCTAAGAAAAGGAACCGTTTAAAATAGTTTTAAATTTAACAATATTTTATACCCAGTTCTATTCCCTGTGATCAAAGCACTCTGTTGTTAAGACTACCCAATATTTCCGTATATTTAAATACTGTAGATGTAACCTTTCATTCATTGATAAAGGTTTAATAAATTATTAATATTCTATATATGAATACCGGGTTCCAATTGACAACAGTAGATTGACTATAATAACTGAATGGTTTTACAGGTTCTACTATCCTATTCCATCTCATCCCATCTTATCCTGTCCTGTGCTATCCTGCGATGTCCTGTCTTATCCTTCCCGATTAAATCCTTTACGGATAGAAATCAAATCTACATAATCAATTGCGCACCATATTAACCCACCAAAATATTCTCCAAATGTATTTAGAGCATGATGGTACGAACCTCGAGTTCCTGGAGAGGTTGCCCTGGTCTGGTTTTTGATGTTTTTGCGTGGATAAAAGACATATCAGATGGCTGGCTACTCTCCTGGTCTTTGCGAATCCATCCTTCGGCGTTGTTCATGGTGATATCCATTTGATCAACGACAGCGCTTGCTCCAAAACCAGCGCCAACGCACTGGGTAAAATCTAGAGAAGTGGCTTTGTCTCTAATATCTGGAGACCGTTCCCCGCCCTACGTTAAAAATGAGAAGAAAAAAAAAACAATTTATAATAACCTAAATACAAAACAATGGCTACTCCTCAGGTAGAAATAATTTTTATTCTCTACGTTTCAACTATCTTGTAGTCATCACAAGACAGGAGAAACATAGAGAACAAAAATGATTTCAATCTTCGGAATCACGATTGTTTGGTACTTAAAATACTCAGTGGTTATAGAAGTTTATTACAGCATGTTTTTCGTCTTCTATGACATTGTTTAACGCTTTAATGGGCACTGTTGCCATTCAGTTAAATATTAATTTTAGACTGGCTAACGCCAGACGATTTTATGAGTCAAGGGAAGACCTACTGAAAACCTGCCCAATAAAGGCTTAATACATCATTAAACAACGCTTAAGTACAAATAAAAGTTTCCTCACTGATGAGTTAAATCCTCACAGGTTAGCCAGAGTAAAATATTAAGGAGCCGCCATTGCCTGAAGAGTTAAATCACTAGTAGTCGCTTGCCTGAGTTCCTGTCTTTTCCAGGCTATTATCCAGTTATCATTTAACGTTACGTAATGTTTATAAAATTCATTAAGTATTCATTAGAAAAATACAAAAGAAGATCATAAGCGTATAGTGTCTTTATATGTGATAAAGACACACGTGCCTTTATATGTGAAGGTAATTATTTTTTTACCTTAGAAAACATATTTCCAAACTTTCTTGCTTAGTTAGGGTATTTAGATGTGAATTTCATAAGACATCTAAAAAACTCGCAGTACGTGCTTTATCGGATCTAAAACACTCGGCTATCGCCTCGCGTTTTAAATCCCGAAAAAGCACTCCTGCTCGGTTTTTAAATATTACTTAAAAAACGAGCAGAAGTGCTTTATCGGACTTAAAAAACGACGCCAAGGCCGAGTGTTTTAAATTCGACAAAGCAAATACTGCAAGTTTTTTGAACGGCTTAAAGAACTAACCCCTCAATACGTTAATTCGTGAAGAAAGTTTGAAAATTACTGTTTTTTAAGCCGAGAAAATTGGAGGTGAAAAGTGTGTTTTTTATCACATATAAAGACACAACACGATTATCATTTTTCTTTGCATTTCCGTCATGAATTCTTAATGAGTTTCAATTCTTAACTATGTTATTAGCTCATTGCTGGCATCGATGTCATTACGGATATTTTCGTAGAAGCTATAAAGCTCACCATAAATAGCTGATGTTAAAGAGAAAAATACACCCGACTTTCCAAGCTGCTTTGCGTTTGCGTGTTTTAGGTTTAAGGGGAAGGTTAATTCCAATAATATCATAGCTACCTCGAAATTCTTTGTTTCATGAGGTGCGATTAATAACTAATTTATCAAGCGACCCCAGTCCCACCATGGTCCAGACATCATGACGAAAATTAAATCAGGATATATTAATTTTTCGCTGGTTAACCCTCCCCTAATGTTGCAGTTTACATATGATCCCACACCAAAACGAATTTCACATTCTACCTGAGGAAATCTTTGCTTTTGAGGACTGTCTTGAATTGGACTTGACATAAGAGAGGGCAGTCCTGGCAATAAATTAAAAAGATGTAAAATTAAGTACAGTAACAAATAATGACACTGGGCTAAAGTAAAAACAGTGGATACACGTCGACTAAACAAACATATTTTTTAACCCTTCAATGCCCAGGGCTCATCCCTGTGGTGAGTAAAATCGTCCGGCATTAGCAAGAGTAAAATACTAAAGTGCACCCTTGCCCCCTAATGGATTTGAAGGAGACAACTGCGTTTAACCCTGTCTTTAACCTCAAAGTGTGAAGAGTGAAGGCCGAATGTTCCTTTCAAACGTGCCACGAGTTGTAGCCGTTAAAACCTTGTAATTACTCGTTTCACATATCAAAGTTCCTTTGTGTGAAAATTGACCAAGAATTCTCTTTCGTGCAAGCAAAATTTTCAGCTTTTCGCTTAAAATCCTAAGCTGTGCGTCTAGATTAGCAGACGTGCCATTGAAGAAAAGAACGAACTCTGAGCCATTCAGGATCGCAGGACTTTCAATAAGGTTTGAAATAGGCGTCTGCCCATACTAAATTAGGTGGTTGTGTATGTCACAGGAGCTGTAAGATTCATTTCCCAAATGGGGGTCTGGGGCATTTCCTCCAGAAAAGTTTGAAATCTAGATGCTCAGAAAAGCGATTTCCAACATTCTGAGCATCGCATTTAGTTACGTCAATGATGACCATTTATTAACAAAAGCAACAAATATGGAAAAGCAGCCGGAGACTCGGTAACTCACAGCCGCCCGAGCTCCGCCGGTTGCCGTCTTAAAATGAAACCTCTGGGATCGTCAAATGATTTGAAAGACTAGAGTCTGAATGAACAAATAAAAAAGTCATGTACCTGCAAGAGTTGATGCTGGCTGTCGATATGGACTGAAAGAAACAAAATGCCAAACGATTGAAACATTTACTGAGTGTAGTTAACTTACATGTGCATTGCATTTGCAACATCAAACATTGATTACTCAACCGTTTAAGGTGAATCAGGCACATTTAAGGCTCGTGGGAATTAGCATTACATTATTTTAAGGAGTAAAATGTTTTCAGTCGGCAAGCTAAAACTTGTTAGGTGATATTTTAGTCCTAAGCTAACTTTTGAGCTCAGTGCACGGGTTTATGGGTGCCCCTGAGAAATGCGGGGGCCATGCAAAAAGCCATACAGTAGATGCTCTCAGCTATCACCTCAGGTGGGACTCTCACACTTTCTTCTAACCCTCATAACTTCCCGGAAGCGTCCAAAACCGGAGATAGTTTACATTATAGTAAACATAGTAAGGTTACCTATCGCCACTTGAGTTGGTTATGTCAAACAATGTAGGTCCTATATTAGAAAACAATACATTGGTAAATTGGCAAACTTATTAGGGTAAAAACACAATTACTGGCGAACCAGCAGTAAAATATACTCCAAGTGATATTAAAATTAGCACAAATACATCTCCAATTTTAAAAACAAAAAAATCTAGAATTAAGAAATCTGCAACATTTTCACAAAGTTAAAATGCTCCCGAAGTACATTGTCACTCTTAAGTTTAAGTTTGAAAGCATTAAGCGAACATGCTGTTCTTAATATCTCATTAACAGAATTTCACAGACAAATACCACTTGAATGAAATATTCTCAATCCAGAATTATTACTGCATTTTGGCGTAAAATATGTGTAAGTCAACAGGAGCGAATAAATCGGTGAGATTAAACCGACTTCATTGACAAGATTTTGGCAACATTTTCTAACTTAAAGTCCTAACCTGAAGTATTTTCATCATTTGGAAGCTGTTCGTGATCCAACGTCCATGTACTTTTTGAAACTTCTTTGGGAATTTCTCTGAAAAGAGGACATTTTAAGTTTAGCAGCAAAAATTTATTGTTATACGATCGATGAACGTTCGTCAAGCCCTAACCCTAGAAAAACAATTTCCTAGCCCCAGAAGGGGATGAAACCCGCAACCTTCTGATGACCGGTGAGTCACTCCAATCATTGACCTACCGAGACTCAGATGGCGAGTTAATGTACAAGTTGGACAGATGCGCTACCCAAGCGGCAGCTGCGATATGTTAATAATGATATTAATACGACAAATGCTGCGAATGAGGTAGTTAGGAGATAACTTAGATAAGCTCTGTTTTTCTGAGGTTAGGGCTTGACGAACGTTCACGATCGTGTGAAATATCTCCAAGCTCCCACTTTCACAAAAAATGTCAGAAAACATTTGTGCCCTCCAACATTACAGGAAAATTCCTTGATCTGGCCGGCCTGAATCTAGACCCATCGGTTTCTGAACCCCCTTTGTTTTGCAATGGGACGGTCGCGTCGTACTTCGCCGGACTCGTCGAAAGCACGAGATAAACTAACATTTTAACGTGGGTCCAGCCGTTCTCTATTTATTCACTACAGTGTTAGTCTTCTTCGGTAGAAAACATACTCCGAACAGAATCAGCTTGAGAACTCAAGATATGAGTAAATATAAGACTGGAACTAAACTGGTAATATTTCGGCTTTATTACAAAGTCATTATCAAAGGTTTGATAATGACTTTGTAATGAAGTCGAGATATTACCAGTTCAGTTCCCGTCTTGCATTTATTCATATCTCGAGTTCTCAAGATGATTCTATTCGGAGTATGTTTTCTACCCTATTAGTTCAAATTGTCTGCCGGCATTGGTTGTTAGTCTTCTGCTACCCGTGTAAAGCGACGGATCTTAACTGTTCATACTCCGTACGTCTCAGTAATTCTCATGGAACTGCTGGAAGTAGGCTGATGCGGTATTGAAAAAAAATAAACCAAATACCGATACCGGAAAAAAATACCGATAATATCGATATATCGGTATTTCGCCGCAATTGAAAGTTAACGAATATTAAGTCCATTTTTTCAACAAAGCGCTTACTAATAAATGTAATAAATAATATGTTTGGAACATGTAAGACAAAAAAAGGAGACTACACTTTCATGTACTCGCGTTACCGCAACTTACGGGTTCAATATATTTGCACTACTTTAACCGAAACTATTTAAAAACGGCGTGAATTAAAAACGGAACGACTCGTGGTATCATGTAGATGCGAATTTCGATTATTTGAAACGTAAGTCGGCAAATTCGCTATTTTTTTCTTTACCATCAGCGGTATTGTTTGGCAGACGGTCTTTGTCATCAATTTCATAGTCCTTGGTCAAATCCTGGTCAAACAGCACATGTAAACAAGCAAAAAAAACCACTGATAATCGGTTGTAGCATACGCGCAATACCGGTAATAAAGTAGATTTCGATATATCGATGTTTTGCAAATTAAAAAACCGACTAACCGATATTTTAAAAAACCCGATATTTATCGGTATATCGATATACCGCATCAACCTAGCTGGAAGAACTATGAACTGGCTTTTCGTCGGGAGGCGGCGACTAGAAAATTGAAAAGCTGGTCTCGGAGAACACGGAGTTATTCAACTTTCATACTGCGTCGTCGGCGTGCGACTCAGCGGCTTCGGCACCAGCAGAGGTAATGGAATCTCCGCCCTCTGTGACACTTCAGCCAAGTCTAACACTTTGAAAAGATGAACAGCATCAATTGACAAAACGTGGGGGAAGGATGAATATCATCTGTTTAAGGGAAATTAAGGCTCCCATATGCAATCGGTTGTTCTTGAAGTGATGTAGTTGCGGAACTTCAAAATAAATTTCATTTATTTTTTCTTTTGTAGGGGGGGTTAGAGACTGTCGCTTTTTTTTTTTCGCAGTGTCTTTTAAGGGCACGAGGGTGTTCTGCTGGGTTGCCTGGGAGGCCACCGAAACTCGGTAAACCACGCCCGACCTTCGCAACGTAGTAATTTGTGAGTAGCCATTATTTTTAGAAATAAGAAACGCCAGCATGCGCTTAAAAATATAGCAATAGCAGGCGTGCAACTCTGGTCAATTGAGGAAGAGGTAATATAAATTGATATTATTTCTGATATACTGCACGCGTTCGGCAGCTTAGGGAGAGGCATAGACAAAAAGGACTTCTACGAAACGTGACAAGTTGACTGATGACATAATTTTATTGTTTTCACACTGCCACAGTGGACCTATCTACGGGATTTAGTACGCTGTAACCATTACGCTTTGCACTAACAGGGTTTTGAAAACGATGTTGCAGACTGGAGAAAAGCGGCTTGCGGGCCCCATGCAACTCACGGACCACACTTTGTCAGCATACCTGTATGTTATAGACAGTCATACTGTATACAAGTGTCAGCAATCGTAATGTGATTAGACGTTTAAGAATTGAGTTCAGGGCTTGTGGCTAAAATCAGTTCATTGATCATGGAGCAAATGCCCAATCAACACACAAGAGTACAGAAATGCGACCACGGAAATCTAACTGAAAGAATTAGGGATGACTACGGTGGAAACTTTATGTATGCTATTGCAGTAGTATTGTGATAGTGTTGCAACTCAATTACAATAGTATCGCGATAGTTTTCGGGGGTATTCAAGTCCCAAAGTTTTAATAAATTCTAACAGAAGACTTTGAATTAAGTTGTAGACATGAAATATCTTTTGATAAAATCTGAAAAATTGAAAATGCACTTCTGAAGGATGTATTAGAAAATGCACAATTGACACCTAAATTTAGGGTTATTTGATAAGTCTCAGGCTAAGATACAGTCAATAAACAAATCAGTGATTTACATATATTTTATTTTTGATCAATGAAATAGGAGCAGCAACTAACGAAACTATCAATAGTTCACAAAATTATTAAAATGGCAGGGTTTGAAATTTGCGGTATCCCGATATTCACGGGATATTATATTTTAATTTTGGATACAAGATGTCATATGTTGAGTATCCCAAACGGACACCATAAAAGTTTTGATAGCAAACGCTAGTTTTACCTAGCGACAATTTACGATGTGCGAGAGATTTGTCCTTTTTGAGTTGGAGAAGTTTTTCTGCACCCACACATTTATTGAAAAAAAGAGAAAAAAAAGCAAAGTATGCATATTTTGGCAGCCAATTTGACAAAATCGCGAACTTTTTTCATGCAAGAATGGCACCTAAGGAGGAAAAAGTCTTGGGTACGAAGTCACGGGAAGCTCGTTGCAACATCGTGCACGCGTTTGACACATCAAAATGCTAAAATACCTCAAAAGGCATCATGTCGAAATGCCTCGGGGAAACAGTGATAGATGATGAAGAAGAGAAGATTCATGTATCTAATATGTTGTTATATGTAATGTTACAATACTGCATTATAGTTTTGGATACTGCAAGTTGAGTTTGGTATTCAAATGTGGGTTACTGGATTTCAAAGAGGGATACCAAGTTCAGAAACCTGGTATCCCTCTTGGATACTAATAAAAAATTTACATTACAATCCCTGGATAGTTATCAAAAGTTTCTTTCACTATCCATACATCAACTGTTGTGATCTTCTGTTGAGATATATCAATAGTTTAATGTATCGTTTACATACTGTAACTAGAAAGGGTTGTCCTTCGTGCAGCTGCTAAAATTTTAAATAGCATTAAATGGATGGCAATTGAAAGTAGTTAAATATGGCTGCCATGATTGGCATGATGTAAACCTGTGCAGGCAAAACTACAAACTGAACTGATTGTAAATTTAACTGCATTACCAGTAATTCTGCAAAATTCCCACAGTAGCCTTCTCACTGCTTATTACAAGATGTCTCACTGCAAGATGTCCTTCTCACTGCTTATTACAGTTCTTAAACACAGTTTACTTTCAAGTAATTGGCTGGAGGGAATAACAGGGAATGGCTTACTTTATTTGGCAAGTTTCAGCAAAGCTGACACGTCTACTGGTGGACCTCCTTGACTTTGAAGATTTTCCGGTGGTCTCTTCAGAATTCTATGAAAAATCCATACAAAGATACTTTTAACTGCCTGGTCATTTTGAGTAAACATTTATTAAGGATCAACACACATTCAAGTTTTCCACCAACAGTCTTGAAGTTGAACTAACAGTGTACTTATGACTTCCAGATGAGTTTAATTAAATTTGTGTGTGTTGTGTCTGCCACAAATTGTCATTTTCATAACCCTGTGTAAGCTATCAGGTACCTTATGAGAATTACTTACCACACTGGTTTCAAAAATACTCAAAAACTACAAAATTAACACCCTAGCTGGTCATAAATGTCCTTTTGTTATTCTACTCAAAGGCCAAAGACAAGTACGAAGACTAAGACAAAGTACTCTTCTAGTACCATTTTGCTCTGGCTAATGCCAGATGATTTTACTCACCAGGGAAGACCTCCAGCCACAAAAGTGCTAATAGGTCAGCATGAAGAGTTAATAAATATTTACTATGAGATTCACAGTCAAAGTTAGTCATGGACATGGCTGATGATAGCCTGCAGATGTCCACCAATAGGAAATTATTTTCACTAACTCAGCAGCCAGTTTTGAGTGACGATTGAGTTCACAAGGATTAACCATCACTTGCCAAAATATCACAGCCATGAAGTTTTGTAAGTAATAAACATACCTCTCAATCCCACACAATAATTATCATCAAAAGTAGAAATCAATGTTGAAAATGGAACTCTGTTAAATCATTCCAGTATTCTATATTTCATGCAGTAAGCAACCCTAAGTTTCCGAGCATAGTGTACTTCAATATCTCCATATGCTACCTTTCCAGTTTACATAATGTTAGACATGTTCCAATGCCTACTTTGTACAACCACAAAAGTTTGGCCCTGATAAAACAAAAATGTCCAAGGATAGCCAAATTTCAAGGTAATATCCAATGACAATTTTGACCTTGGACCAAAAATTTTATACTTGACCCTGGGCATGGGAGAAGGCTAATGTAGAACAATACCTGTACAAGGAAAAGTCTTTGATCAGTGTTACCATGTTTACAATAAAATCTTTTGCCAATTTCAAGTTTATTTCAATCCTTCTCACTCTCAGTGCACCCCAGCAGTTTGACTTTAAGCTGTAAATTTGTTCTGTCTGTCACCTTCATATTGGCTCCTTAGGCTCTTGATCTTTCCAGTCAGCCACATACAATAATAGAAGGGTGCTTGTTTGTCTCTTTGGAGAGGAGGAAAGTTTGGCTTTGACTATGCTTATTTAAATGTTTCATACTTGCAGTACATACTTTTGGCTTGTCTTAATTCTATCACTATTGACCAGATAATTTTCTTAAATTTTTATTAATTTTTTTGAAAATTACAGAGTGTGATTGTCATTTCATTCAATTATATTAGATCATACATTCTTAGACTTTTTAATTGTGGAACCTTTCAGAATTTTTATATAATGTACAGTAACTACTGCTAACCTAATCAGAAGAACACTTCCCATACTTAGTAGCTGCTACAACATACAACAAAAACTCCATACCTGTATGTTTGGATCAATATCATCTAAAGCTAATCCACGTACAGGCGATTTTGTCATCTTCAGAATCTATATTTAAGTAATTAAATGATGTCTTAGTTAAAAATCTAAACAGACCATTGCAAATAATATACAAATCCATATTGTGCATGCACCATAAATATAATTATGATTTTTAGTGTGCAATGTTCAAACCTAACAATATAAACTTTCAGGGGTCAAAGGAAATGACAAAATTATATATTTTATATACCATATTGATTTATTTTAAGTTATTTTCACATTGTTATGTTTGACTTGAGAAACTCTCATTCATTTACATTGAATGTACTGTACTGTATTATTGGCATGATGTCAATGTTAACTACACAAAATTTTTCTCACCGAAGACCTTCTTTTTTCCTTTTTTGGCCTTCTTCCATCAGGATTCCCTTCAAGCTGGTCCTTTGGATGATTTATCACATACCTATATTGAAATAAAAGTAGTGGATAAAAATGATATTATACTACTCAGGAATTTTTCCTGTTACATTTACACAGTAACAACATACAGTTACTGTGATTATTTTATTAAGCACAGAAAGGTTTATTTACTGTAAACTAATATCAATAATGACCTGATTGGCAATTATAAAATAACACACATTAAACACATGTTCTGATTGGACAAGCCTCATTTCCTCTTAGGGTAAAAATACATGCTGATGTCATTTTCATTTTGTATTGGACATTGATGATGTCATGAGAACTTGAAAAAACCCTAGTTATTTTATAAAACAAATCAAAAATACCTTTCAATTAAAACATTCATGATGCCATTTCAACTGGAAAAACACCAGAAAATACTCTGCTATGCCTCATGTTTCCACTAAATATTTTTCCAGTTGAAATAATATCATTCATGTTTCTATCATAGGACAGAGACACTTAAGCAATTTTCTATTTGTTAATGACAACATGAAATGCAGTCAGTGTATATCACATGTTTAACAGGACAAGTAGGAATAGCACCAACTGTTCTTTGCTGTGTTACCTTCTATCAGCATGGACCTCAATGACAACATGGACATACAAGAACATTTCTCTTTCAAAACAATTTCTTGTGGCCCCTAAATTTGTGCCATCCTGCCTCCACACAAGATGCAGCAAAGAACATTTCCAAGTTTTCACAACAGCATCAGCTCTTCTGACAGTATTTTTAAAGAAAAATGTTTAGGGTAGATGAACAATCTTCAAGCTCAATACTCAGAAAATGATTTCTGAGCCCCAGACAGGGATCAAACCCACAACCTTCTGATGACTGCATCTCAGCAGTCATCAGAAGGTTGTGGGTTTGATCCCTGTCTGGGACTCAGAAATCATTTTCTGAGTATCAAGTTTGAAGATCTTTCATCTACCTTAATATATCCAAGCTCTCAGGTTTCCCAAACAGAAAAATGTTTATCAACCATCTAATCAGAAATTTAATAAGTGTAGTTTGCTTCTTGGATTAAAAATTGAAGTACTTCATTTACTGTGCTAGCATGACCACCTACTTTTCAAACTCCTTAGCATGGCCTGTGTGCAATTCAGATACCCAAGGCAATGCCACTCTGGTAAAACTCATTATGTCAATGTATGTAAATGCAATGCATCCTGGTATTCAGGGCCAGCTTGCATAAATATTAAGTAAATTACCATCAAGGACAGAATGTATATGATAGCAATTATAATTTCAGAGGGAAAAGTGTAGTATATGAATGTAAACTAGTGACAAAAAAAAAATAAAATTAAAATTTAATCAAAATTAATTAAAATGTATAGCAATAATGTAATACTAATAGTGTCATTTAAATAAAAACAAAATTACAGATGCAACTTACACACCTCCTCGGATTACTCCGAGATCGTTCATCATCTTAATAGTTATGGTATTTCCGTAGTTTAGATCTCTTCCACTGTACTGAGGATGGCATAAGTATGCCGAAACATAGTTATGGTATTGTAAAACTTTAAAATGCCTGGTATCCATTTCATAACTTCCGTTTACTGAGGACCATTTACAGATGATATCCAATTAACTTAAATGCACTTATATCACAGATACATTTTGTAAATTTTTCAAGTATTGATTTAGCAAAAGAAGTGGAGCCTTCTTTCAAAAATATTCTTCCATAGGCGACATTTACTCTATAACGATTGACTGCCCATGAGTGGCCTCCCTTACAAGAGCACTGACTGCCAAAATCATCAAATATTAGGCACAGTAAATTATCTTGCGTTTACTGGGCTAAAATTCTAAATGGCTGTCAAACCTGGAGTGAGTTGTAGTACACAGTATCAAAACGGTATGAGTATGTTGAAATATGTTTTCGGTTGCCATTCTTTAACCACTAAAACAAACACTGGAGTTACATGTATTACGCAAAAATATACCTGTTTTCATCGTTGATATTCATTACTGCAACAAAACCAAAAGACGTGGCGAAAAAAGTTAATATCACGTCTTTAAAAGAGTAGAATTGCTGAGTACCACTTTTAGAGTTTCGAACTAACCGCCATTTTTTAACGACTCAGATTTTATGCGCATATATTTAATGCAAGCAACCGCCCTGTACTGCAGGCTCTCATTCGAGGTTCGTGATCCCCAGACATGGTTTGTGGTAATATTTCAAAACAATGTCCTCAGAACTGATAATTGATGAGCCAAAACCGGGTCGGAATGATGTTAATGAAAGCTCTGCATGGCATGGACTCTCAGACCTTCATCGTGCTGCCCTGGGTAGCCCAGGTGATGTGCGGACGTTGCTTTTAAATGGAGCAGATGTAACCGTCCGAAATAATTATGGCGAAACTGCTCTACATTATGCTTGTCAATCTGGTAACTGGGGTGGAGTTTTCCAGCTCCTTTTGTTTGGAGCAAATCTTTATGACGTTGATAACGGTGGAAGGATGTGTGTGCACCATGCAGCAAGAAGCGGTTGCCTGTAAGATCTCACAGTCTGTCTTGTATTAAAATTGCAATCTTGTACTTTTTTTTCTTGTACTTTTTTATGTAATTTTTTGTCATTTGCCCACTTTTACTTACTTCGTGCCAGTAAGATTAGTGTTAAATTTTTTCTTTCCAAAAGCTTATGTCATTCAATGCAAAAATGAAATATTGTCCACATCTGTATTAGAGTAGCCCCTGAGAAAGAACGAGAGACTGTTGTTGATGACTGTTATTTCATCAAACAGAAATTATGCTCAGGCAATGTTACACTATGCAACTTGTCTTGTAATTTTGTTGCTAGACAAGTTGTATTAGAAATTCCATTATGAGAAATAGTCAGCAATCATCAAGTCTCGCAACATTTTTGTTGGTACAATCATTGCACAAACTTGAACCGAGTTCTACTTTTTGCAACAATTGTGGCAATACTGCCACAAATTTTTGCGGTGTGTCACCATTTAAAATCTTTCATGCAACTTGTCTCACAATAGTAATCAAGATCAGTTGATGAAAATATATAATGGGTCCATTCTTAGTCCTTTTCAGTTGCCTTTCTATGATAACTTACTATACGTTGCACAGGATATTTCCTAGTATACCACCCCTTTATCCTGCAACTGCAACATGATGGATTCAGTTGTAGTGACACCAGTTGTATGACAAGCTGCATAGTGTAACAGCTTTTCCAGCAAAAAATTTGCCCAGTGATAATCTTTTTATTGAACTAGGGGAATAACTATGGAAAGTTTGCCTATAATTAACATTATTATCACTGTATGATAAAAATCAGCAAATAACTTAATAACTGTATAGTTTCCCAACAATTACCAGTCAGATGAACATGTCACTCGACATTATATGTAATTTATATGGCCTTCTTTAAGATTAATTTGTAATGGCACATTTTTCTGGCCATGTTTACATAAAAGGTGCTAAGATTGCCCAAACTCTTTAATATACAAATGTACTAAGCACTATACATAAATATATTTTAATTTACATATAAAAAATATTGTTATTACATAATGAAATTAAGGGGGGGAAAAACAGTGCTTTTCTAAAGTCAGAAGTGCTTATGCCCTCATAATATTATGATTATGTCATTTGTATAATGAATTAATGTAAGGTGACCTTTTCTATTTTCAGCTAATACCAAATGATTTTATTTAATAAGTTATTGAAAGAATTTGAAAGCCAACCAACTGGGAAAAAAATTATGAAAAGCTTTAATATATGATTATTGCAACTTATAAATGCCCCAGAAAGCATTTTGTATTTTGTTCTGGCTTCCATAATTTAAGACAGTTACATTTAGCAGAGGGTGAAATATGTTAGCCTAACATTTTGATAGTAATAAGTAAAGAAATTGTGATACTTTTCTTGTTTTCAGACTTACTATGCAATATCTTGAGCTTCTTGGAATCAATTTGCTGCAAAGAGATAAAAGGTAAGATGAAGTTGCTAAATATGACATGGTCATTGTTTATGATATGGTAATAATGTAGTCTAATGTGCAAGCACTGATGATTTTTTTTTTTGTTTAAACAATGATTTTTTTGATTTGACAATATGTGTGGCAAGAGGGTGAAGTTTATAAACTAATTTATAGTCTTATGAGCTTCTTTTACCCTCATTACTCCTTCTTTCTTCCCTTATCTCACTTCTCCTTGGCTTTAGTGATAAGTCTCTGTCCTACATGTACCTGAACACAATCCCTAGTTGGCTGTGTGACCATTTCAAGTGGAGATTGTGCCTCTGCCTGTTATCTCTTTTACTGATCAATCTTTTACTGTTTTATCAAGCAATAAAATAATCTTTCTGACATTTTACTGTACACTAAGTTAACATTTTCTATGCTGGCTACCCAATTTACTGATCAATCTGTGGAAAAGAGAAGGTACCATCTTGTGGGGGTGCATGGTATAGATCAGTGGTTCCCAACCTTTTGCTTCCCAGGGACCCCTTCACTGATTTTAAAAATCTCAGCAGACCCCCTCCCCAAGTGAAACTGCAGCTTTACCAGTTTCATTGCTTAAAATCTCTCCTCAAAAGATGCATTCAGGTTTGCTTTGCTCAGTTTGGCATGGAATAAAACCAAATTTCAAGTACTCAACGTTGTATCCTTGTAGGTTAATCTTCCCAGTGGCAGATCATTTCAAACTCATGATTAATTTGTGGACAGATAAACACTGGAGAACTTTTCCTGTATGAACAAAGCTCAGGGTGAACAGACAATGTGTGGTTGCATGTAACATGAGATGAAGGTGTGACCTGTTAAAACCTCAAAATTACGAGTTTTTATGTTACACTCACACCCTTCCAAATTTGCGATATTGACTGGTAGTTTGTAATAAAAATTATTTGAACCAATATTGCAACCAATATTCATTTGCCCAAAAAAATATTTACCTTCTGCAGACCTTGTCCCTTTTGCACAGACCCTGGCAGACAGCCAAAATTGTTTGCAGACCCCAGGTTGCAAACCACTGATGTAGATGAAATATAATAGGAACCCAACAGTCCAGCTGTACATAGGTCCTTGAGGGTATCTCTTGGTCACGTTGTGTTTTGAACATTTTCTCAGTATGCCCTTGCCAAAATAAATCATTTTGACAACCTTGTTCAAACTGGTTGTGATAATTGCTGATTGATTTTAACTTTTTACATAGAGGAAGAACAGCTTTACATATAGCAGTAGAACATGGCCATACAGAACTTATTAAATATTTGATAGAACAAAAGGTAAAAAAAATATAAATAGCCTAAAATTTGTTTTGTCCAAGTCATTAGCATAATTCTTGCTCATATGATTTTATTCTGTTGATCGGTAGTTTGCCACTGGGACTACTTTAAATTAAATTTTTAGCTACAGCAAGTTTTTCATGCGCTGTGGTAGCCATATTAAATTAAATCCTTAATTTCTTAACCCATGAAGAGGCAAAGTACAGTACACTTAAGTATTTTACTCTGGCTGAGGTCAGATTTTTTTCACCACAGGGATTAGCCCTTGGCATTAAGGGTTAATCTGTGTTGATGCATAGAATAGTAGGGTTCATGTCTTTGAGAGTTTGCTTGGATCAACTGATACCATAGCAAAATATTTAGCAAGTGTTTCTAAAAATTTGGGGGTTTTTTGTTTTGTTTTTTGTTGTTTTTTTTTTAACAGAGTACTGATCTGAGAGTGAGGGACCATAAACTTCAAACACCCATGCATGATGCTGTGCTTCAAAACAACAGGTAACTGCTCAGGCCATGGCATGTTGTCAATATCAAGTGAGCTCACTTATGATGTGACTTATTTTTACTTAATTCATTCACTCATACATTTATTCATCTATTTATTTATTTATTTCCCTATCTGCCTGTCTGTCTGTTTGTTTATGTATTTCCCTGTTTACCTTTATTTATTTATTTATTTATTTATTTATTTATTTATTTTATGTACTTATTTTTTATTTATTATTTTATTTACTGATTTATTTATTTTATTTATTTATTTATTTATTTATTTATTTATTTATTAAATGACTGAAAGGAATTTTGGCAATGGTTAGGAAATAGAAAAAATACCAGAACAGATTGCACACTAAATTTCTCTTGTTGCACTGCCCTTTACAACCTTTACTGGTTATAGAAGTAGTGTAATCTGCTGCATTGTATTTCATCCAATCAAATTAAAGCAATTTTGCTGGCTTCTTGCGTATTATGTTGTTGCTTCGGGCAAATAATGATTGGTTAAACTTGAACATGCGCAAATTACGCATTATTGAAAATCTTCCATTACTGGGTAGAACCAGTTCTATGGAATATCAAACACCAAACACCCCACTTGACAGCCTTGTCGGCTGGTTATGGTTTTTAGATTCTGTAGCTAAGTGGTGCTTATGACAAAAGATCTAGTTTTCGTCACTGTGCTGTCGACATCGTATGCCCGAAGGACATTGTCAGCTGTTGTTGATAACGTTAGTCTAAAGGTAGTCCAGTGGCAGACGTAGTTTAAAATTCAACGAAACCTCAAGAGTTGTGGTCCTTGTCTGTTGAATGGTAGTTTACTTCAAGTCGTTTATGAGCCTTAACCTACCGTTTTAACCCACTGTTATAACCCTGTCTTCACGAGCACCCAAGGACGGCGGAAGTGAGGGTCAGTTGGAGTATTCGCCCCCTCAAAACTTAAACGGTAGGGGCATAGCCCCCACGAATGGTGACAATGTCCCTCTAACCACAGCGCCACGAAGCAAGGACTTCATTGTTTTCACGTAAGCCGTGTGAAGCATTTCAATGCGATTTAAGTTATTTTAACCAGCGGCAAAAATGCCGAAAGCCTGAAATACATTCAACTAATAAAATGAAAATGAAATGCTGTAAATTTTTATCGCTGTTTCACGCAAGACCCTCGTCGTGGCATAGACAAAAAAATTAACATTGTGTTTGTGAAAAAAAGGAATTAAAAATTGGCAGAAATTTAGAAATATGAAAATTCAATAAAAAGGATTAAAGCAGCAGCACACCTCTGAATGTGGTACTTTTTAGACTATGATCCCAAAGTCCCCTATCAATTCTTGAGCATTTGAACCTCGCCCCCGCGAAACTCAACCTGTTCAGTCGCCATTGCGAGCGCCCAACCATTAGAACGCCTTCAGACTGACATTCTCAGCGTGACAGGCATACAACATCGAAGTTACATAAACAAAAATACATCTCTTCTCGTAAACACCGCCCAGCTATCACGTAAAAGCAAGACTTATAAATCGGTGGATCTCACAAACACTCTTCCCTTGACAATGAAGATGACCACCGCTGACATCGTCGAAACATCAGTCAACACCAATAGTCTTTCTCAAGGCTACACAAATTAGACTGTCTACTTCAACAAAAATGTGCGATGCTCCTTTGTTTGAACCGTTTACTTTGAGAAGGAAAAACCTGTTGTCAGTCCTGCGTTGCGAGGGGGGGGGGCATAAGGGGGCATTTGCCTTCCCCCTGAGAAAATTATTGTCCCCCAACTCGTATAGAAAGTGTAAGATCTGTATTTCTTAGTTGCAATTTATGCATGGAAAATACATTTTGAATGAAAAAATGAGGGATATTATAACAATGCTATGATACTTTATAAGAGTCATAGAAGCTGAATGTTCCGTCATATCAATAGTACGTAAATTTCGCCCTAAATTTAGTATATCTACTTCGAGGTTTTGACCCCCGTTAAAATCCTATTGCTCCTCGTATTCCCCCCGGACTAGGAATTCTGGTGCAGCCACTGAACTATCACTAGATGTTTCAAACAAACGTCCAGTTTGATGGCAAATGTTACCATCTGATACGCTCGTAGCACTATTCTCGCATACGCCTTATCTCGAAATTTTATTTCCAGTCAAAGTTTAGTTTTATGTCCATAGTGCGCTTTTTTCAGACAGGTCTGTTGGATTCTGGAAAGCAGCAGCAAAGAAAGCTTATTGAATGACAAAGATCAAGATGGGAAAACGCCGATGGACTATGCTATGTCCCCAGGAAAGAGTTTTCCGTAAGTTCTGGCATTAATGAAACTTAACTGTTATCAGTGTACGAATGATACGGTAAAAGGTTGATATGATATGGTTTAAATGATACGGTAAATGATAAAAACAAAAAGTTGAAACGATACGGTAATTGATAACTATTTACCTTATTTATCACTGTCTACACACTATTCTATTTATATCTTGTGTATCGGATTACTTTTCATACCACCTTCAGAACGGAGTGATTTTGTTCCGGATTTCCAAAGCGTTATGTACCGGATTACTGTGGAGTAGTGTAACTCAAACCCCTATCCGATAGGAAAAGTATACCGTTACACAAGCAATGCGGTATAGTGTAACTGGGGCCTTAACTGCCACACGCACACCACAGATTTATAGATTACTTCATTGTTGGTTAGCGCGTACGATCTCTATTCACGAGTTGTGATTCATGACAACAAGTGAATAATAATCGGACAAGCGAACCAACCATGAAGTTATTGACTGTATGTATTCGATAGAACATTATGGCATTTACACTCGACCGCCAACTGTTAAGTTGATACTATACTAGATACTATACTTAAGTATCTAGACACTCGAGATTTTCCTTCTTCAGAATTACCAGCCGTGAAGTAATTTGTTTATTATAAGCGTACTGTGATAAACATTTTTTTTTATAGGAAGTGATGGAGCAAACACTCCTTCGAGTTCCTCTCCGCGACAAGTCGTATACAGACAACATAAAAATTAAAAAGTGTATTTATTTTTAATGATTTATAAAAGTTCACATGTTTAACAACAAGATAAGGACGATCACAACGTAATAAAGATGATATTTAAAAGCAAACAAAAAGTTTAAACTGTAAAGTTTCGCATGAGTTGCGGCGGGAAAAGTCAATACGCTTTTCTCACCATTGGTGAACAATCTTATGGGGTCTTTGATTGGTCTGTCGATTGTACTCACCAGTGAGAAAAATCGTCTGACCAATCAGGATCGAACTTCACCTTTAAGAGACAACTTTTATCTTTGCGCATGCTGAGGAGTTTATCACAGTACGTATGTTTTAAGTTTATTCATCGGTCCCCTTGCTTTGAACTCAAGGTCCCCAGTGGTGACAGACACCCCCCTCCCCCAATCAAAAATAGTTTAAAAAGGCTCTGCTATTGATTTGTTGCAGGCTTGCAAAGGCTCTTCGTCGCTGGCAAAGAATGAGGAAATCCAATGGAGAGCTTACTGTCCCTTGGATCTCATGGGTCGTGTGTCTGATTACACCGTCAGCAAGTACTCTTTGTGTGGCGTTCTTTATTTGGTATTTCACATCGCGCTTGGTGATATCCTTCCTCAGCGTCGTCATACTTCTGTTTGCGTTCTTCTTTGCATTGAGACCTCATCGTCTCTGGCACATATCTCGAGTTCCAAACCCAGGATTGTGTGGATGGTTTTATGGTTCAATCATCATCAGTTTGTCTGTTTATTTTACGGCCGTTTTACCAAGTATCCTTTTTTTTTTTGACTGGCGGTAAACAAATTCACATTGCGAAGTTGAGTTAGACGGCAGTAAATGACAAAGTGTAAAAGAGGATGTGTGAGTGAGGACTGGAAATAACGACCGTGCTTCAAACAGAGATCATGTAAAAGAGTGGGCATTGGGGCCGAAAATTGGGGTGAAATTGAACGCCACCATTTTGAGTAAATTGGTGGGCAGATTGGTCTTCTCCAGGCCCTTTGCCGCCTGTTCGAGAAACTCAAGGACGAAAAACTTGATAGATAAGATAGATAAAAACTTTATTTAACCACGCTTACTCCATTCAGCTAAAACTAGTCTTCAAGAGGGGCGTAGAATTACATCTAATTACAAATAATCTCAATATAAGCTAAAAACTGTTATCACACAGAAGTTAATAAGTTATATATGCTGATGTTTAGAAAACTCTTTTGTGTTTTTTTTCTTCAAATAATAAAACAGCGATTTTGTCGTGGTAACAAATTTAAACACGGTTTTCAAATACGTTGATATCATAGTGATTGGTAATTTACGATAAAGTAAGAGAAAATGAAGATAAAATATACGCATTAAAGAGGTATACACAGTTACCAAAGACTGTTAGACCGTTTAGTTGTTAAAAGTTTAGTTCTTTTAAGAACTAAACAGTCCATTTAGGTAACTGTGTATACCTCTTTAGTGCGTATATTTTATCTTCATTTTCTCTTACTTTATCGTAAATTACCAATCACCATGATATCAACGTATTTGAAAACCGTGTTTTTTTTTCATTAAATGTATTAGCAGAAAAACTGCTTTTCTCGGTATTAGTCGGCTCTTACTTTCATTGCAGAGTATAACTTCTTCAATCGACTTTTCCTCCGCTTTCCTCTTTGAGTACGGTCTATTTTCATTTCTAACGGAAAGGTTGTTGTCAATATCCCGCAGCCCGCTTAGCATTTCGGTGTTTCTTGCCTCTCCCGTAAATTTTTTAAGACATGGAACTTCCAAATTTTTTATAAATTTTTTATTTTCGAGTTTGGTTAACTCTTTTACTGCGGGAGCTCTCCCCTTGATCAGTAAAATCGTCTGGCGTAAGACAGAGGAAAATAATAGAAGTCTTATGCCGCCGGGAAAGAGCTGAGATCGTTGAAACTCTTCCACTGCTGGAGCTCTTTCCTTGACGAGTAAAATCGTCTGAGGTTAGCCTGAGAGAAATAACAGAAGTATTGTGCAGCCGGGAAAGACTTGAAGATTTGAAACAAGGCCAGTCAACTCAAGAGGAATTTTTGAGTAATTCATATACTCGAATTTCTTAACGCAACTCAATTTGCATTCTTAACAGATGCTTAGAAATATGGCCAGATTATGAATTTACGATATTTGCATTAGCTATGTGTGTTGTGTTCGTGGTCTCGTGCAGGTAAATTACTTAGATACGGTGGAACGATAAATAATAAAGTTCGTCGTGAGACGGGAAGATGTTAGTAGACTGTACTCAAAAATGGCTCAATATTTGGTGTTCTTTTGCATACTTGTCAGTTCACCCATTCAGTCTCGTATGAAGCAAAAGTTCTTTTGAAATTCATTGAGAACGAGGCTTAGAAGAGCTAATTAACATATCCACATAAGATGGTTAAATGAGTTAACTTTGAAGAATAGAGATCTATCAGCCAAGATCAAAGTCTGCAACAGTCTTCCCATTCAAACTGCCTAAGTTCATCAGGGATTGCTATATAACAGCTACTCCACGCTGTAGGAATTGCCAGTATTTAATTTCGATGTAAGTTCAATTTGAGAAGAAAAGAGGAACGACTTTGTGCTTCTGTGTTGCGCTTTGCTTCAAAATTATTCTCTTCTAGTGCGTTTATTTTCATTGTTCAGGAAAGTTTATAAAGATCCCGGAATAAGCACCGAAACGAGAGTTGACAAAGATGGACATCCTATGGTTTGTACCGTTATTAAACTATCCACTAACGCAAGAGTTGTATAGGTTTAAAGTAAAAAACAAATTCCGAAAAACAACGACATCTTGAAAACCCAAGATATGAGTTAAAAACAAGACGACGATTTTGTATAGGTTTGCTATAGTCGTTCTGATTATTGAGTCTTATTCACTTCTTATTAATTTCGCTTTTAGGGCATTATTGATGTGGTCAGTGCAAGAATTCCGTCATGCAAATACTGCACCAGATGCAAGGTATGCGACCGACGCAAAGTATATTACAGGCCTAAAAAGCAGATCCTTGTTGTTCTAGACTTGCTTTGAAACATGACAGCCAGGAGGAATGATGACTGAAAGTAGGGATGAGAACCAGGCGAAAATAGTACACTAAGAAAATTAAATTTTAAATTTAAATGAAGTTTCTTTGATAGTCGAATCTGTATTCAGTGGACACCCTCGGGGAACTCGTTCGTGTCTATTCCACAGTGTTCTATGGTTAATCCAGGATCTCGATCCTGGACCTCTTGGATGTTGGACACGGCCTTGAGTGAAAGTTCACGCAACAGTACTGTTTTACAGGTTCAAAGTACTACAAAGTAATAGGAAACCAACATAGAATTCTTACAACACAGAAAAACGTTTAAAAAACAAAAATTTCGCTTATTTGTCTGTTCTTATCTCCGTAGTTTTGCTGTCGGTAGTATGATGTTGGAAAATTGTTGAATCTCAGAGCGATCCAGGAAACATTGTTTGCGTAATACAAGGAATTTGCTGTCTTTTTGCATCAAGTTAGGTATCTGAGTCCGATTGACATACCTGTCCTAAGTAGAGGTTTTAGATACAACGCTTGGTTGGAATACAAATTAAGACGTACGGAACTGTCCACTTAATAAAGTGGATTTGCTTAAGTCGTTTTAGACAATTAACGTAGTGTTTTTATTTCCGTCTGATATTTCTTTTTCTAGAGAACCAAGTATCTATATTTTACAGTAATTCATGCTTTTAAGTAAAATTTAAAGGCCGACAATGAGGACTAGACCGGGTTTTCAAGTACGAGGAATTCGTTCTAGTCCGAGGCGAAGCCGAGGATTGGAACGAACGCCGAGTATTTGAAGTAATATTTCAAGTACAAGTTGGTGTTCTTCCTCCGATTTCTAGATACCGAGAAACGAGTTGAAAAACGAGGCGAAGCCGAGTTTTTTTAACGAGTTTTGAGGTATCTAGAAATCGGAGGAAGAACACTAAACGAGTATTTGAAACTACTTCTCAAACGAACCAGTATTTTAGGCGCAAATCCAGCCGAAACTTGGAAAAATTCAGCTGTAATCTTCCTCCGATTTCTAAATACTGATTAATTATGTATTTCTTTTGTTTTTTCTTCGTGAATTATTAATGAGTTTGAGAAAACCCGGTCTAGTCCAAATTAGAGACCTTTGAATGACTTCTCAAAATTAACTAGTGTATTAGCAAAATGAATTAATGTATTGGTAATTAGTGTATCGATGAATAAACCGATTTCGTGAAATTGTATTTTAAGTCCGAGCACTTGAACTATTATTTCCAGTTCAAGTACTGGAAAAAACTGTTCAAGTCCTCTGCCCAGTACTTCCTTGGTATTTCAAGGTAGCTCACGTGGTGCCATTCAGCGCGTCTGACTGAATGATATACTCATGCATTATTACACACCAATATATATATATATGTGTATATATATATATATATATATACATATACATATACATATACATATACATATACATATATATTAAACACTGATCGATTTGAGAATACTTTTATTACTTCGTCATGTAAATATAACTTGTATTTTAATGCAAAATAACTTTTTAAAACTTTAATACGTAGTATAATTATTTATTAAAGTAAACGAATCTTATTTTTTTATACGACTGTTGTATCGTTGTAAAACCTACGCAATTCAGCCTTTTGGCTGCCATGTAGTGTTCTATTAAAGCATCTATCATCTATCATCTATCAATGAGTTTGAGAAAGACATTTCAAAGTATATGTGGTATTGTTTCCCATTCAATCCTTTCACCGAACCCCTGCCAACTTTTATCTTCGTTGTAGACGGCCTATCCAGCCAGAACAAAGCACTGTAGGTTATGCGATAAATGTTATAAAGGTTTGGACCACCATTGTATGTTTCTCATGACGTGTGTCGCAATCAACAACCATGGGGCGTTTTTGGCCATGATTGCTACTGTCTTTATCGCTCAATTGTCTTTCGTGAGAGGAGCACTTTTTCGTGAGTACACTTCGTGAAATAATTTCTATATTTTTTGTATTATTACTTATAGAATGTAATTCATCAAACACTACTCGGATCTCTTGCTGCTTTGGGTGAAGTGATGCGTCGGTGGCTATCTAGAGAGCTAGTTTCTTGGTTTGTTTGTTGGTAAGTTTATTGGGTGGTTTGTCAGCCGGTTGTGTTGGACTAGGCTGGGTTGGATTGGGTTGGTTGGTGAATTAGTTGGTTGGTGGGTAAGTGGGCTGGTTGGTTGGTTGACTGGTTTTCTGGCTGGTTTGGTATTTGGTGTGCTCGTTGACTGGTTTCTTGTTGTTGGTTTTTTTGTTTGTTTTTTTCCAGTTATAAATACCCAACTAGCAGCTATTTCATTACCTGAAATTAATGTCTTTAAAATGTCAGTGTCATTGAATGTAGTTCTCTTTAGTAGACGTTAGGCAGCTTACTTTGCTGTCAATTTACACACAGGCGTCAAAATGACGATAAAAGTCGGGGGGCCCCGGTGAGCTTCCAATCTCTGTATGGGTGTGTTCGACAGCGTGGTCCAAGGGTAAAAACCCCAATGACCAGTTACCGTCATTATACTGGTGCCAAAACGATAACCTGAAATTTTGTGATTTGCTAAAGGTTCGTTTACTCAATACAATTCATTGGGCAAATTTATGGCGCAGATTCAAGGTAAAAATAGGGCTTACTACTATTCAATAGGAACAGTCAATAAAGCGGTCTGTGGCCTCGCTGCACTCTCTCTTCAAGAATCAAATTTCGTTAGTCATATGCACAGTTCATATTTTTCAGTGCATGTACATATGGCTTCTTAACTTAAATTGGAACACTTGTATTGCCTTAAAAAGTGGAGGGCCCACACATACTCTGGCCCTCATCAAAAAATGTGGAGGCCCCCGGCTCCCCTGCTTCCCACACCTGAAATTACATGATAACGTTATCATATCCTAGTCAGATCACCTGGAAATGACAACTCATGCTCTTTCTTTCTGTTCTGCAATTAGACTTCTGGACATTGAGTCACGGTCACGAGGAATTGCCTTATATGGTAAGTCACCCCTTGTGCCTGAAAGAATCGACTACGGAAAGTATTTCCAGTTTGTAGGCTCTCCCGTTCCTCCATTTCCTCTCGCTGCCTTGAGTCTTATGCACGACCCCATAAAAAGTTTTCGAGAAGGTAACGTTGGTAAAACGCTAAATGGTGTTACTGTGGGATACTCGAGTTTTTAATATTTTTAGTTCTCTGATGGCAGGCGTTCTAGATAAGGAATGTTTTTGAATGATAGATCAACGTTCGTCAAGCTCTATTCTCAGAAAAACGATTGCTGAGCCCCAGACGGGGATCGAACCCGCAACGTTCTGATGACTGGTGAGACGCTCTTACCATTGAGCTACCAAGATTCAGATGGCGAGCTAAGGTTCACGTTTGATAAGCAGAAGCCACTATATGTCAATACTGTCAATGATATATATTAGAAGTGTAGAAGCTTGGAGATATCTTGGACCCTAGCTTGCCATCTGAGTCTTGGTAGCTCAATAGTTAGAGCGTCTCACCGGTCATCAGAAGGTTGCGGGTTTCATCCCAGTCTGGGGCTCAGAAATTGTTTTTCTGGGGTTAGGGCTTGACGAACGTTCATCTGTCATTCCACATATCTCCAAGTTCCCACATTTCTAGTATATATCATTAAGGAATGTTCATTGACTATGCTCATAAGACTAATGCATTGTTTATTAATTATTAAATATATTAAATATATTATTATGTGACAGTCAATACACGGCTCCACCTATGTTGTATGGCGTCCACTAGTGATAACGAGTGACTGGTGAACGGATGGTTTAAACAACACTTTGTTCGCCCGGGAAAACACTTCCCCGGCCAGTCACTACCATACATGGGCGCAACCAGAAATTTAGAAGGCAATCAGAGGGTAGTATCAAGGCGATTTTGATCATTTGGATGCAGTGCAATGGTTAAAGATGGCTTTGGAAAATGCGCGCAAAAACCTTACCGTAACAAGGCACACATATGACCTCCCAGAAAAAGGGCAGGGACTGCGACGTTCCAACCCCCCGTACTTTCGCCCTTAAGTACGAATGACATGTACACGGCCTTGAGACCTCGGTGTGTACCCGTAAAGGGACTATTCGTTTTTACTCTTTCTGTCTTTCATGATAGGTTTAGGAGTTACTTACAAAATTTGCTTCCGATCTTTGCCGGGATGTAGAAACACAGCTTTTTTTCGCGTCATTATAGCCAGATTTAGAACGACCACTCATTTGGTAAATAGTAGCTTAAAACTCCGCATCCTTTTCTGTATTTTCAGACGTTTTTCAAACTTTCATTTCTTTCAGAGTATTTTAGGAATGGAACCATTAATATCTGTTTACTTAGTCATCAATAGTCTTGGACTATGGTGGACTTTCTCGGTAAGTGAAGTGCTCGTCTTGGATTTTTTTAATTCGTTTATTCTTGATTTTCAGTTGAACATCTGGTTCTAAAATAACGCTTCTTAGATTATGGTGTAAGCTTTCTTTTACCTGTGGCTTGTTTAAACCTTAGAGTAAGGCATTCAAAGGTTCTGCAGATGGACGTTTTTTTTCTAAAGGGCCGTTTGCTCGTGCGATTTAGCACGTTGCGATTGTCATCCTAGTGTATGTAAGAAACTCATGATAGTCTATTATTGTGATTATTAAAACAATACTTTAACAGGAAAAACTGCACTCACAAACGTCATTTTCAGGGAGGTCCTGTGACTAGTAAAATAAAGCTACAATACAAATAAAATTAAGTTGTTCGTACAAAATAAGAATAACTATACAAATTAGAGATAAGATTTAAATAGTTTCAAATTTGGCGACCTGCGAACATTGAGATTTAACTTGTTCCAGTCAGGTACAGCTTGAAATACAAAACGCTGTTTCCCCCAGTTATTTCGTGCATATGGAAGGTGAAGACATTACATTGACGAGTGTTATAACTATGAAAACCCGTGTTCTTGGCCAATTTTAAATCAAAGTCAATAAAGCCATACAAGTTCTTAAATATAGCTATGCATCGATGGTTGTAGCGACGAACGGACAGTGGTCTCCAATTCAATTATTCAAGAGCAAGCGAAGCAGAATGTTTTGGAAGATCCAGTAAAACACGAGCAGAATTATTTTCCAATGATAGTCTATGCTGCAAGACATCCGCTTATGATTCGCTGCTGTTTGTCCATGACGCTCTTGTCAGTTAAACACATACTCCAAGATGTCAATCGCAAGGCACGAAATCGCTCGAGTAAACAGCCCTTAATAAATCACACACATAATTTTATTATTGAATTCTCTATAAGATGTTATAAGTGAATGCAAGGTAAAAAGTTAAAAAAAGGACTTGAAGTTGAAATGGAACGAACGATTTACATTCCTAAACATAAACCTAATTTAAATAAACTGGTCAGCTCTTTTCATCTTTACTATTCCCGTATGCAGTGATATAACCTTTGTAATAGCTTTTGTTTTGATTTTAATGTAGATCTTGTATATTTCCCGTGCTTGATTTAAACCTGAAGATGATCATGTTGATGGAAAACTTTCGTTTTTAACCTCAAGTCCTTTTTTTACCTCGTTAGCTTGTATTTACTTATTACACACACAACCGGTTTAGCTATTTTTGTTTAGCTATTTTTTGCTATATAGCTATATGTTTAGCTATTTTTTGGCATGCTGCTTTTGCAGCTCCTCTTATTTCAGGTGAAGGTCATTTCAGAAGGAGGTACAACCTGCTTCCTTCCTAATGGAGAACGGCGGACGAGGTAACATCGTCTTAACATTTTAACGTACACGTAATAGTCTGTCGGATTCTTCTCGCTTTGGGTATTTGTTTAGACGGTTGAGATCATACAACTATGACAAATTATTGGATAGTCCAATTCACTGGTCGTTAATGAACTGAGAGAATGATAGGTACCGTATTTACTCGATTAAGCGCCGCGGCGCTGTTTAAATGTTCAATGTTTCGGATGAGGCGTTTTTTTGAGGGCGGCGTTCTTCAAAAAATCATAACATTTGTAAACGATAACAAGCAAATGTTAACAACTGAAAAAGATTGTAATACAGGAAAATAAATTTCCAAGGCTGGTTTACATGGAGTTGTACCGTAATTGTTTTTTAGTTTTACTCCTGGAACAATTCAGTCTGATGATGCTTCGATTAAGCGCCGCATTGTCGTGAATGAATGAGACGCTTATTCGAGGGTGACACTCTTTAATATTTTTGTTCTCATATGCGGCGCTTAATCGGAGGCGGCACTAAATCGGGAGAGACGCTTAATCGAGTAAATACGGTATGCTAAAGGCAGTCAGAAAAAAGAAGTATCATTCCCTTTTCCTGCTCCTTCCGTCCCATAAAGAACTGTTGGTATTGCGTGTCAATTTATCTTTACGTTTCGGCTGTTGGCTCACCGTCAAGGCCTAGTTCACACCAGCGACATAACGACGTAAGGTCACCAACATAATGACATGAAGAATAGATAAGTTTTTCCCCTTATTGTCGTTATTTCCATGTCGTTATGCTTCTATTATATTGTTATGTGGCATTCTTATGATATGATATGATAACTTTATTTAGGCAGGGTTGCCCATTTAGCGACAAGGCTGAGATCCATAGGGGCGCTGTCTTCACACTGTCGAGATACGGACAGTAATTCGCTTTCGCGTGGCAAAGTCGTCATGTCGTTATGTCACCGTGAACCTGGCTTAACTATTGCAAAATGCAGTTAAGGAGCTGTAATCTTGGTGTGGCAAAGTTTTAAAAAAAATGCTTTACGTGGCGTACATCTCTGGAGGAGGAAGGAGTTGGAATGTTGGCTGAGAACACTCCTTTCTCCCCTAACCCTTCTCCATCATGAAATTTATCTTTCCTGGATCAAATCCTTCAAAACTACCTTTCACAAGTGTATGATGTGCTTAAGTCTCTCGCATAACGTTTCTCGCGCGTTCGAAAATCAATTACAGCAACACTTTGGGCCTGTTCACATTTAGTTCCCTTTTAAATCGATCTATTTAGATCGATCTCGGATCGATGTGAGTTTACTTGTCCGAAGCGTTCGTATCGGAGCTCACTAGAGCTTAATTGTGAAAGGTGCGCGGAAACTGGGTTCAAGAAACCAAGATGGCGGAGATTTGTGTAACCTTGGCCACTTGATATTCTGGAAGGGTTCTGTTCACCCTTCAATGCGAACTTAACTAATTCGATTCGACAGCCTCTTAAGTGGGCTTTTTAGATGGACTCCAGATAGATCGCGGTCCGTGTTCTATTGTTCTCATCTGCCTCATATTGTTCTTGGATTGGTCTAACTGACAATTGTGTATTATATACTCTCGCATTCTTAATTATGTCTAAGAAATTATCTAAAAGGACGGGAAATATTCACGAATTTAAAGGTGGGCTTTTTAGATGGATTCCAGATAGATCGCGATCCGTGTTCTAGTGTTCACACCTGCCTCGTATCGTTCTTGGATTGGTCTGACTCACAACTGTGTATTATTTACTCTCGCATACTTAATTATGTCTAAGAAATTATCCAAAAGGATATATTCACGAATTTAAAGGTGCTGTTACACTATGCAATTTCTCGTGCAGCTTTATGTCCCAACGGCTGAATCGGTCGCATTTCAGTTTCACGATAAAGGACTGTTAAACTAGTCATTGTTCGGTGCAACTTGTTGTAGAACAGCGACCGAAAAGGACTAAGACTGAACCGCTCATTCATCTTCACGATTACCCGTACGAGACAAGTTGCACGAAGGATGTTATACTGTGCAACGCCTCAAAAATTTGTTGCAGCATTGCCGCAACCGTTGTGAAAAGTCGAACGAGGTTCAACTTAGCACAACGCCTGCAGCCACGAAAATGTTTCAAGACTTCGTGATTGCAGAGAATCGTTCAAGATGCGATTAGTCGGGCAGCTTGTCACTTGACAAAATTGCGGGAGAAGTTGCATATTGTAACAGCGTCTTAACCCTTCCATGCGTACGGTTGTCCTACAACACCAAATTACAACCGGAGAACTAACGAGAGAAGATAAGAAAAACAAAAAGAGAACAAGGGAAAAATCATGCATGAAAGGGTTAAGCAATGTATTCCACGTGAATGGCCGTCTGTTGATGATTTTCACTCCATCCCCAGAGATTAAAACGACAAAGGACATGGTGGCCATGTTGGTATATCCAACCCAGGAATCCAATTGAAGTCCATTTGGGTACACCAGTGTGGTTACTATGCATGAAAACCATTTCTCCGTGCAAGGTTTTTTTAACTGGCCATCAGTGGGACTCAATGGTTCCTATACAAAAATGCAACAATTAGTGGTCAAAATACTGGTTATACTAAGCGTGGCTAGAAATTGCAGCAATATAATATTAATAGATATGTATTGGTTGATGTATGAATATAGTACATAATTTTACATTTGTACAGCACCTTCCTTTTGCTATGCATAATAATCTTAAACTTGCAGAGCGTGACCAGTTTGCTATGGTTAGCCTCATCACTGCTGACCATTTGTCGTATTTACGTTGCCTTTTTAGGATCGATTGTCTTCATGCTGCTGGTACGATAGGCGAACTGACGATTGGTCAAAGGCTTCAACATTTGAAACGATTTATCCAGTTTTATTATTTTACACAAAACACGAAAAGTGGTCGTGATAAACTACTGCTTGTCTGAGCCGGCTTGCCTCATTGTCCTTGAGCTAGTCAGGAACAAGAACTTGTTTGAGATACAGAGTGCAGAAGTTGGAAAGATCGTGACAACAGTTCGGAAAAAAAATTTCAGTCAATCTCCCAGGAAAACCTGTGCAATTCAAAGCTAATCGAAGACGCCGCACTGGTTATTCGGGAAGAAGCTTCGACGTTAGGTTTGAAGTACCTGTATTCAAATGCTCTTTATTCAAGTCGTTGTGATTGATTTGTGAGACGTATGCATGATCCCACGTTTCCATCTTAGAAGTATATAATACTATAGATGACAAATGTTGTTTGATAGAAGATGCTGTCGATATGATGGGATGTCCCTAACGAGGAATTTTTTCTTGATAATGTGTTGAAAGTTGTGGTATTACACCGGAGCTGGCACCTAGTTGAGCACTTTTCTGGTAATCCAAATATATGCAGGCTTGTTAGCGTACAGTTACTATTTTCCTACCTAAAAAGCGAAAAAGGGTCAGGAAAATGTCAAAACAAACTGTTTTTCGGCTGGCTTTAGTTTTTGAGTGCAAGTATTTGCGGCTTATTATAACCTAGCCTTGATTTCTCTCGCACGAATGGCTCTTTTGACCCATTCTCAACCGATATTGTTACAAGATGTAAGTATTTATAAGGGAATGTAGAGTTTTTATTACTGATATAGTTGGTGTAGTTATTCCCTAAGTGGAACTGCGTGATCTGCTGCGTGTACCACATTCGTGCCTGCAATAGAGCGTATTCACTCAGTCCCGACAGACTCGAATAGCAAAAGGCATGGCGGCCATGTTGGTGTACCAAACAGAAGAAAATGATCAAAATTTTTTGGTAAAGGGCCACCAATATGACGCTAGTCAGAAACAAGAGAAATCGTGTCCAATAGAATTATCCGTACCGGAAGGAGTGGCGACTGTACATTCAACCGCAATGCTTTTCCAGACTACAACGCTTTGCAAACTTAAATTTCTTGTAATTAACTCGCCATAATGAAGTGGGAAAGTGCCTTCTTACCACATTTTATCTTTAGTATTAATTTCTTTCTGTGTTTCAGCGAGGTACGAAGTTTTTTGCGAGCAAATTATTAAACAAATCACCGTCTTTTCCGGTACGGGCTATTACAGTGAACATAAAATTAAAACCCAAAAAGGGTAAGGGATCTGCCGAAACTTACTGGACGAGTTTCATCCAGTAAATTTCGTCAGTTCCCTCACCCATTTGGCTTTTTACACATCGTTCAACACTGCCGATGCGGCACTCTAATTTTATAGCCATATAAAATTAAAAACCTTGGGATGAAGTTGTATGTAGTATGTGACATATCACCTAGTGAAACTCATATGAGGGTGAACATTTGATAACATATTTAGCGAAATCTTATTTTATACATGTTAAATAAAAGATTTTTGGACGCCCATCTTTGGTTCCGTGTTTTCTACGTCCATAGCAAATCAGGAAGTGTCGACTATGAAAAGGGAGAAGGTATTAGGATAGGTACCTCTCGACTTCCTCCAAGTGTACCTCTTGCCAAAGTGTCGGGGCGATCAAGAGACCGCTCCAAGCGGTCTCATCAAGTCACCGCGGAGGCCACAGGTTGCACAACTCTGCTTTAACGCCTGAAATTTTTTCTCTTGTTCTTTGTCCTCGTTTTGCTCTTACTGTCTTCATGTGTTCTTTTGTTTTAGGCGTCCGGTATATTGGACACCTGTGTGATAAAAACTTAAAGCAGGACACTAATAAGGGACTGTTTACAGGAGCCCGAATCATCTGAACTGACTTGAAATTTCGGCTATCGATATACCAGGTGGAAACCGAAGTCTGGTAACAAAAATTATTGGTAATAAATGTTAATTAGCTTTCGGTCTATTCGAGTTTAATGACCCTTTATTGTTTACATGAAGCGGATTGAGTGTGCAGAATTGCCTTGACTTTTGATGGCAATCGAAAATTGAAATGATTTCTCAAGCAAATCGAGATTTTCTATGGGCTTGAGATGTGGATTCGACATCCTGTAAGTATCCCTTAACTTGCTCTGGTTGCCCAATGTTACCCCTGGTTGTTCAAGAAATAACGAGGTTGACAGACCTTATTACAATCCATTTGCGAACGGGAATACTAGTCTGTGTGAAAAGAAACTCCAGTCTCATTTCTAATGAAGTTGAAGATTGATATTAGTGGATGAAACAGTTCTATTAGTATGGATAGGTCTTTCTAGCGATATCTGTTTTCGGAAGGGAATGGTTTTAGATGGAAATCAAAGCAAACATTATGTCAATTATGTGAGATGATTGAAAAAGAATTCAGTCTGGCACCAAATGAAATACCGAAGGCTCGACATTGATCTAAATGATGATTAATGGATTATGACCGTTCTTCAGTGAATCTCCGCCATGTTGTTTTGGGTCCGTGATCGTAACTCTTCGTTTTTGCTCGACGATGTTCCGAGAACACACACAGTACTGAGAAAGATGTTTTCAAGCCATCGCGACAAGAAATAAGGGCGGGAAAAGTTTAAACCTTTCTTTTTCAAAAATGAAGCTGGACTTTAAAAATAATTACTCGCAGCTAACTTAAGGAATGTGGCTAAACAAAAGTGGCGATTTTCCTAGCGGTAGAGAATTTCATCGTTGGTATTTACAAAGATTTTGTTAAAATGTAAGAATGAATTTTTGTGAAAGAAACTTCCAGGTCGAGGAGAAACTAGAGGAAGCTTCTCTCGAGGAAAATGCTTTTAAATGGATGTTTCACAGTGGAGAAATTGGCCATTTAAAAGAACAATGTGTAGAATACATGAACGAAAGTGAAGAAAAAATGGTAAGATAAATACAGTGAAACTTTCATTGTTAAATGAAATGTGTTTTATTGTCTCTATGGCTTTCTTTGGCTTTTCGTCTAAACAGTTGCTACCACTAAAAATGCTTTGTACTAAAAAGAAAACGCGTCTTTATGATATTTTGACTAAATTACTGTCGTGTCTTTATATTACACATCTTTTTTATATACTTTATACTTTCACATTCACTTTATTGGTGTTCAAATTGAAGCATTATTCCATGTTAGTGCTATGGTTGTTGTTATCATTATATTGTGATGTTTCATTATGTAACTATTTTCACGATACGTTTTACAGAAAGAAAACAACGTTTACAGACTTACTCTCGCAATTGATGTTGGAGAACTGATGAATTATAACGGTAAACAAACTATAATCATTACATGCATACTTCATAAATGACTGTTTGTTGGTAAATCAGTTTGCTAAATTTTCCTACTAAATTTGTTTTCACGCAGCCAGTCTTGGAAATACCATTTGTAATGCTCCAGCAAAAGCCAAAACAATATTTCAAGAGGTACTACTTTGTCAAGTTCGTTTAGATAATGTGATAGTGTAGGATCTTGTTCTTTCTACTTTCTCAAGTTCTTTTAGATTATGTGATTGTGTAGGGTCCTGTTCTTAATAATTCCTCAAGTTTGTGTGGATTATGTGATTATGCAGGGTCTTATTCCGACTACTTCCTCAAGTTTGTGTTGATTATGGTTGTGTAGGTTCCTGTACCAACTACTTCCTTACGTTCGTTTAGATTATGTGATTATGTAGGGTCCTGTTCCTACTACTTCCTCGAGTTCGTGTTGATTTTGTGTTTGTGTAGGGTCCTGTTTCGGGGGAATAAAATAAATCAGTGACTTGAAACGCCTCGGTATATACGGGGGAATTTCAGCCACATTTTCCATTGCTTCTTTTTTCAGGAGGCTAGAATCTCGGTTCCATTCAGAAATATTTGGGCGAGCTACCTCGAAGTCCCGAGGTTGTTCTTGCGTTTTATGAAAGCTTCCACCTCGAGATATCTCGGGGATCAGGGTGAACTAAACTATGTCTAATAACGTTTTTAAAGTATGCAAAACGGACAGTTTATGTGGGAGAAGGTTTCCCGGGGATTACAAACAACCTATCCTCTGAGTCAACCAAAGCGAGACATGTTTGATACTTTCGTGGAGTGTTGGTGGTAGAGTGGTACCGCACGTGTCTCTCACTACTGTGACTAGGGCACGGAAGACTAGGGCGTGATCCCGCTTCTTCTCATGTGAGAAGAGTGTTGTCCAGTTTTAGTCCCGCAATAACTGTTGGTTTTATCCGAGAACGCTGGTTCCCTCCTGTAGTAAAACTGCACCAGTAAAGGGTGGCCCTTACTGGACCTCTACTGAGAAGAAACATGCGGTCAGCCGGGGACAATATTTTATCATATCAACTCCCTTGAGGGGTAGGATAACCAGCCTACCTGGGAAAATAATTATTTGATGACGGAATTTTTCGAGGTTCATATTAGTATATTTTAAGATTCAGCTGGGACCAGTTACGAAAAATACAACTTTTGGGCGTAGAGATGGGGATCGAACCTAGGACCCTGTAAATCTAGTGCAGAGTTCTGCCAACTGAGCTACGAAGGCCGTTATCCAGAGCTTGGCCCGAGATTCTGTATTTATGACAGTGGTAATTCCGGTGAAGAGGGGGATACAACTTTGTCACGTATAGGCAAGCCCTTTAAAGCAACAACAAAACGTATATTGGATACGTTTTTATGCCCAGTGAACCTAAATGTTATATGCATAAGCTATGTTGTACCTGGCTTGCTTGTTTGACGTGAACCTTAGATGTTCATTAAACCACATAAAATACAAAACAATAGTAACTCTAAATGTTGTTAACATTTTTATTGATTCCATGTTTTGACTAACTCACAGTCATTATCCGGAATGATCGACTTACAGTCATCAGGTTTCCTAATGATGACTATAAGTTAGTCTAAACGTAGAATCAATAAAAATGTTAACATCATTTGGAGTTACCATTGTTTTGTATTTTATTAAAATACTGAGTGGTTCCCACAACTTCTCATTAAACTACACATATATGTTCATTTATTGTTCCTAAACTTCGCAAATGATAAGCAAAACCTCTCCCAGTTTCAAGGGCTTCAAGAGGAAATGCTGTAAAGACCTCAAACTAGCTAGAAAGACCAGTTATAGAGTAACTATATGGCCACCCAAGCTTGGCAAATCATTGATTTATTCATATGACTTCGCGTTTTTAGGTGTGTTTCATATGTATACAAACGTTGAATTGGATCCCACAAATTGTTTCAAAAAATCAGATTATCCTTCATATGAGATACCTGTCAGTTCCCCACTTTGTAAGGTATTTAGCCTGAGAGAAAAAATGTATTGAATATACAGGTATAATTTAACTGTTGAGGTAGCCCATTAGTTTTTGTATTTGGTAGAACAAGAACTTTTCTGTGAACCAAACTTTTTGGATGTAACTCCAAACAAGGAAGAAAAGACTAAAAATACTCGCAAGCCTTGGCATTTGGCAAACGTAGAGGCAAACATAATTCTCGATCTCTTAAAAGAATCAAAGCATCGCTCCTCATTTCCGAAACTTTAGGAAAACGTGGAAGTTTTAATGTGACGTAACTTTTGAGGAAAATGGTATCCTTTCCTTCAGATGATTTTTCTCATAAATACAACAGTACAGTACAAGAAAGATCACGAAAAATATCATTTCTAGGATTTGAAACACCTTATGTTCTTCACACAGTGCTTTCTTCTCTCAAAATCCTATGTAAAAAGAATATATAGCCATTTTTATGCCATGAAAAGGTTTTAGTGGCTAATGCCTCGAAGAGGCGAAGCCACTATGTCATCGAGTGTGTAAGTCTGTAAGTAAGCATTCCTTATCTTCGGGTAGTTCCGATGTATATTCCTAGCTATCGGTGAAGTCTTGGGAAGATCGGCTGCATCTTTGACTATTTTCGTGATCAGTCGCCACCTGTCTTTTTGATACGTCCTTTCATGTGCTTTAGATTTGAAGGTAAGTTATCAATCTATTTACAATAATTTTATGCAATCTTGCATCGAAAACTAGGAACAGCTTTCAAAGAATGTGTCGGGTGTTTGTGTATAAAGAAGGATTGTATTCAGCATAAGCCACATGCTGTCACGGACTGCCCATTTTTCAGAAGTTAACTCATTTTAGGCTGAAGGTCATTCGTTTTCGTATGTGAATACTTGTCACGAGGCGGACTTCCCATGATAGGTAATTTGACCAAATACTATAATAATCAAAAATGTTTTCATTGATAAAACAAGAATGAAGATAAAAGACAGTCAGGACTGGTATATATTGAAACTCACCATATCACAGGGTTTATTTTCCGTTTGAGACCAGAAATCTCCAATTTTGGAGTTATTTTCGAAGAAGAAAGAAATGAGTCGATTACATGAATTAAGACTGCGAAATTTGGGCAAATTTTTATTTCAGAAAAAATCCTGTGAATTTCCGTATTATTGCGTATTTATTAGAAGATTTATTGTACGGTTTTGAGTTACAAAATCACTTGAATTGTCCGCTTGACGCTAGCTTTTATTTGAATCAGGGATCTTTAGTTCACCCAATATACTTTAACAAAATACCCCACTTGCAGAGATAAAGATTGGGCAATTGGCCTCTTTAGCTTCGTATGTAAGTTGCCCAATATACTGTAGATCACGTTTTATCGTTCTAATCGCTACGCCATAATGCGCATCTGAAAATTAAATTTCAAAAAAAAAATTCTCCTGAGTAACACCACATGATTTGAAATAGGTAAACAAATGTCGAAGCCAAAGGCGCCTATTCCATTCAAACACAGCATTTGCATTAAGCGCTTTCAAAGCAGGAGGCAAGTGGCAGAACTCAAGTGGGAGGAAACTCAGTGAAAATTCTAAGGCAAATTCTTCATGAAGTGTACTTATTTGCCAAGGTGGTTTTTATTACCTTTAACAAATATTGAAATTCTGATTTTCCTTTTGCAGTTTTGTAACCATGAAAAAACGTTAACAGTGAATTGTTTGCTCAATTGGCGCGATCATAACGCCTTAGCGCTCCTTTCGTCGATCACAACATATATCTTTGAATTCCGTATTTTACTTTTCAGAAACGATGTTCAAGAAAAACAATTTTACTTCGTAGAGTTGTCCTTCTTTAACACAGTGCCTCCTTAACATGTATCATAAAATGCTTTTTAGTTGTTCATCCATCTTTGATTTAAGAAGATGTTTATTAGAAAGTGGCAACAAAACTATGCCTTTGTTTAGCACTATTGGTATAGTGAGTGGAATAACATCGAGATCAAACTACATGTAAGTATGTTAAATTTTGTGTAGTATATGTTAGACAATTAAAACACTAATTAGTTTTCTAGTTTCCTAATGTCACAGCCAGAATGCGGGTTCTAGAAATACAAAACGAAAGGAATAATCATCGTTCAACATGCTCCTCTATTTTCTCTTGTCCTGCGTTTTGTGGGGCGACAGAGAAAGAGGGTGCTCGGGCACTTAGAGATTCAAATATGGCCGTGCTCAGAAACTGACCAGTCAACGCAAACAAGAATCGTAGTTTAATGTGAACAAGCAAACAGATTCGCGCTACCAATACTCTAACTTTTTCCAGCTCAGAATTTCACATGCGATTAGTCAGCTGCATCTGGAATCAAACATATATAGATGAAACAGAGAGCTATGGACCACAACAAGACAGCAAGAAAATAAGCACTAAGGCATTAATCCAAGTCTTTTAAGTTGGTGGACCTTCGTTACCGTCAGGCGATTTTGTTCGTGAAAGTTTCAAGCGGCTATTTTGAAAACTGCAGAAGAACATATTTTCACTATAGCAACAAGACATAGGTATAGTACTAATTGGCATTTTCCGTCCAGGTTTTGTGTGAAAATATTCAATCACCGAATTTCAATACTTTCTTTGCCAAATATTCAATCACTTTCTTTGCCTCTTGAAGGGGAAGGCTAGTACTCTCTTAACTGATTTGATTTATGCCGTAAACGAACGAAACCATTCCCAAAGAAAGCAGTGCCATTTTTCATGTTGTTGTTTTTATTTATTTATTTACTTATTCATTTATTTACTTATTTATTTATTTATTTATTTATCTATTTATTTATTTATTTATTTAAATAACACACACACACACACACACATATATACATACATATACACGTGTACCTTATTGTTTTTATTAGTCAGAGCACCTGGTACAAATGCCTTGGTCCACTACCCAATACAAATTGTGAGAACGGCTATGTACAACACCATCCGAATTATTCAGGATCGGAACATATAAGGTAATGCTAAAAAGAATAGCATGTAATTTAACTCATGTGTTCTAGCAAATGATTTTGTTTGAATTTGATACAAGTTTCTGATATTTAACGTTTATTAAGGGCTGTTTAATCGTACGATTTTGTGCCTTGCGATTTACATCTTGGAGTATGTATTTAATTGACGAGAGCGTAGAGGACAAACTGCAGCGAATCATAAGCAGATATATTGGTGCGTGGACTGTCATGAGTTTATTACATACGCTACGATGAAATCGCAACGTGCTAAATTGCACGTGTAAACGGACCTTTAAGTGACATATTTAATGACGTATTTAAATAATACCATGATTACCTCCGTCTCTGCTAGTAAAATTAATACCCTTAAATTTATGATGTTCAAATCCCCTCACAGAATAGAGAATACCTTCTGGTTAGCTTATGAACCTTTTTCTAATTTTCCCCCATAAATGCCCGTGTGAGATACACCAGTCTGGATATATCGGAAGCGCAGCCAGCCTTGTCTTTCCTAGGGAACAAACATTTCTGTGCTGGTAATTGTTGAACCATCGTTGGCACCGCTATGATTAATTGGAATCGATATTTAGCTTCTCTTTCTGAGGGCCAGTAATAATTAGAAAGGATTTACACAAACAGGCTGACTTAGTAATTCGTTTTTGGCCCGATAATCATCCCTTCTGTTAGCGGGATTGCGATGGTTCAGGAACCAGAGGAAATGTATTCTGACCTGACAGATTTCCTCTTATCTAAACCCCGTTTACACTGTTAATACTTTGGGCATGGCGCGGCTGAAATTTTGGCATGGGTGCCGCTATTTTTGGGCACGGTATGGGTGATTTTCGCAATGTAACCGGTGATGACTTCTTAAAATTTAGCCATGCCGAGCACCTCTGTATATGTAGGTCTTGGCACTGCTAATTAGCCGTGCCGTGCCCAAAATGTTACAGTGTAAACGGGGTTCCAATGTCGGTGTAAAATAAAACAGATTCCTGAAAACGTCATTCTTAACTTGTGGTTCAAATAAAAAAGAATATAAAAGAAGGTACCTTCTGCCTTGTCGAAAGTATTTTGTACCTTCTTGTTTATTCTTTTTTACTTGAATCACAAATTAAGAATGACATTTTTCGGAATCTGTTTTATTTTGTATTTGCTTTATCTGTCGGCCGGTTATAGTTTTTTGTTAATGTCGGTATCCCTTATCAAATATAGAAAAGACCACAGCTGTTAGCTTTGTTAATGCAATGTTTTAGTTCCTTGCCCAACATTTTCCTGCTCACAACCAGTGGCGTGCCGATGCCTTGTAGGAGGAGGGGGCAAGATACCGTTCCGGCACCCCCTTGCCCATTTCGTTATTATTTAATAAAAATATAAAAACCAGCACCCCTCCCCTAAACAATTTTATTGATTCTCAAAACAACAAAACAATATACATATTGATATTTAATATTTTATATTTAATGTTTAATATTTAAAAAAATTTCCTGGTATGTATTTGGAATTTTGGCGCCCCCTTTAACCTGGCGCCTGGGGCGACTGCCCCTCCCTGCCCCCCTCTCGGCGCGCCACTTCTCACAATTTCATGCTCTCTCTCACTATCCTATTTTCTTCCCTGCTCCTTTCCTCGACGCTCTCCTTTTCGTCCCGACTTTGTCCGTCCATCCTTCTGAGGGAGCAAACAATCTCTCCCCCCCCCCCCACTTGCTACGCCTCTGGGATATACTACAATATAAGACACGCTAAAGTCGAGATAGACTGCCCATCGTAGTCGAGTGCATATTGGTTCTGGAAATTCTCCTTTGGTCCTCGGTAACAACAGTGTCACTTGTAAAGGTATGACATGTCGGGAAATTTCCAATAAAATACTCCCTCCATTAACCCATCCTCGGCTATCGGGAACACTTAACTCTCTGAAATCCCTCAAATCATGGTTTTAACTGTAATGAATAAATAAATACATCTTAAAACATTTTTGGTTAATATATTAACCGAAATGGAGGTTAATGGTAATTGAAATTATAATTGTAGTACATTATAATTCAGCACAATACAATACAGTACAGTACAGTGATGCACTCCACTACAATGTTCTCCACTGCTTACCAGTGACACCATCACGTTGCTTAACGTAGCGGTGTGGAGAGCACAGCAGTGTTATGTTACGTTTTTCCATATATATTTGGTAATTTGTTTAATTTTTTAGTGCAGAGTTCTTTTGTTCTGGCTGTGGTGCTCCCCTTGAAGAGGATATTTCATGCAGAGTTCTAGGAGGTATATAAATGTTGAACCGTAATGAAACTATAGAGATATCATTCTAAGTTGTCAATGTGGCCGTATTAACAGTATGGCTGTGTAAAGTGAGCTTACTTTACAAATATTGCTTTCTTGCTAAATTGATGTAAATACAAATTCTTTGACGTTAATCAACCAAGGGTATCCTGAGACAATGTTGTACGATCCTTTTTCATTTAGAAAAATGCTTACTCCACATTGTAAATCCCAACAGATTTTCGAACAATTACTTCCTAGAAGAAAAGAGCCACTTATACCGGTCTATTTTAGTATATGTCAGAGGTGAGAGTATTTTAATATCAATTACAATCGCTCATCAAAATCGATTGAAAGGGTTTACAGTGACAGTTAATTGATCATCCGGCATAATCTACTTAATTTGTCTACTGTTATGATGCTTCGTAAGGGTTCGAACACACAGGCAAAGCAAATTGCAAAAAATAGCTCAGCATCGTTCAGTTTAAACATGGTTAAAATTTTGGACTATTATAAACTTTGCGAAAATTGTGGTCAGTTACCATCTAATCGAGATTTCAACCTCCTGAGAACAAAGAGACACTCACTTGGATTAACATTACTACTTCAATTTCAAACGAATATCAGAGTGATAGAAAGCTGCATTCAGCCATCGTAATAAAGAGAACCAGCCCTTGAATAACTGAAACGAACACATTTTAATCCACACTAACTGTGAATATATTTCTGTTTCATGTCGTAATGTTATTAATTTTTCTCTCAGATGAATTGATAAACGAGATTGATGTTGGAGCTTGCTATTCATTTTCACTTACACCATTTCGAGAAAATTGTGGCACGCAGAACTCTGCTCAGCTTAACCTAGTATTTGAGGTACCAATTGATTTGATCTTTATTTTCTTTCCCTTTTCACAGTCATCTTTAAATATCCTCGACATCTAATTCTTTGAATGTTGGATGAACAGTCCGTGGCGGCGCTAAGGAGTGCCGCTAGAAGACCATTTGCTCCCCAGAGAAACTTTTTGCCTCTGCCTCGCATATATTGTCCTCAAACTCGTAACGAAAGTGTAAGATTTATATACTGTATCTTGGTCAAGATGCATGGAAGATGCATTTGGAATACATGAGGGACTGATAATTTATAGGAGTCGTAGAGGCTGAGTGTTCCACAATCCTAATAGTTTTAATATTCACCCAACTGTTAGTATGTTTCCACCGAGGTTTTACCTCCCTTAGTAATTCTGGTACCCCTCGCTTGCTACCCGGACCAGAACGTCTGGCGCTGCTATTGCACGTACATTTATCAACAGCTGGCGTTTTGTCCTGTTGACTCGGGACTGGCGAAGTTAATTTCCAGGTGAAGTCCGAATCAAAAGGGCGGAAGCTCGGCCGTTGATAAATTCACTTGATGTTAACCACAAGCAGTTTTATATACCTCATTTATGTACAACGCCTTTTGCTGTTCATTGCCAGAAAATATACTATCATTAACGCCAACCTCAAACTCATTAACGCAAAAATACAATCATTTGATTCAATCGACATTCATTAGCATAGATACGCGACCATTTGCACCGAACGGCATTCCATAGCACCAATAATCGACCACTGACACCATTCTACTATACATTAGGGATAATAAAATTTCAGTCAGGCAAGATATTTCTCTTCCTTAATTGAAATTTTATTATCTCTAATGTATAGTAGAATGGTATTAATAGTCGTCTATTGGCGCTATGGAATGCCCTTCGATCATTTTACTTTAATGATAGTATATTTTCTCGTAATGAACAGCAAAAGGTGTACTTGCAATATGAGCGGCGGTATTGTATCGGATGTACAAGCACAAGGCGAAGGCGAGTGATTTTATGTTCGATGCTACACCGGCACGAGAATATTGTAAAGTAATTATGATATGAGTACGTGCAAACATTCGTGCTCTTCAAAAATGGCGGAGATTCTAACGATTATAGCTCGTGTAAATCAGCGGTTGTACCACTTGATACAACACGTGTGACTGTACCACATTTACAACGACTGATTAAACTTTAAGTTCTTTGCTTTTTTCTTTATGAATTATCGATGAGTATTATAGATATTAATAAAGATTACCAATTTTATCTCGGTGAAGTAATTGAACAATTATATCACTAAATTAATTTTTCCATCATTCTACCAATTTTAGGCAAACAGTCTCACCAAGGTATGCTTGCATGCTAGACCATTGGTACATTGTTTCCGATTAATTTTAAAATTTGTTTCCTTGGTCATGGACATTTAGTAAGAGTGCTCGGTAATATCGAATTTCTCCATTCTCTATTCTGACTGGCTAAGAGCAGAGCAATTTCAAGTTAACAAAGTGGAGAAAAAGGGTAGCAGTAATTTGTACTGAATCACCTTTTTTCTGCTCTGAATCACTTCTTTTTTTTTCACTTTACCACCGTTTTTATGAATATAAATATTGCCAATAGCAGGGTTTATCGTGCACTTTGAATGAACACGTGCTCGTCAGCTTTTCAAAGAATTCAAATTATGTTATAACCTTTGAAAAACCCACTCGTGCTTGTTTTTCCCAAACTGCCCTCGACATCATGCTATGAACTATGTTTATTAAAATTGGAAATAAAAAACCTAATTTGTCATTTTATATCATTTTAGATCAGCCAACCTCGTCTAATGTCGACTAGTTTGCCTTTGGAAAATGGCGTTTTTTCCAAGTTTAACAACATACACAGTCTTTATCAAGGTATATCGTTATGGTATCTTTATCCTCTTGGCAACCATGTTATAATGTGTGAATTAAAAGAGTTTGAATGTCATCTTCAATACAAATGTGAAGTGCTTCATTGAAAGTGTTAAAATACGTGTAAAAAAGTTAAAATGTCAAGGAAGTGCTGAAAGGAAAAATAGAGAGTTCTGAACTCTCAAGCGAAAGCCCTTCACTCATTTCACTTTGATGAACGACCTTCTCCCGAAACGCCCTATATTTAGTTTAGGCTGATCCTCTCGCCGTTTAGCTTTTTACAAACAAAACTTAATTTATAGCACTTATTAAGCAGACTTATCGAGCTTTTTCACTCAATCCCCAGAGTTTCAAATAATATAAAGCATAGTGGCTACTTTGGTGTAACAAACAAATAAAGATGACCAAAGCTTTTTTGTTAAGGAACAGCAACATGGTGGCAATGACGTAAAATAAAGACGTTTTATTCAGTGCTAGAACTACAGTCTTGGACAAAACCTGTTGAGACAAGTCCCGAAATGGCAAAAAGAGATTACAATATCCCAGTTTTGGAGCTCATAAAACTACACCCTGGCACCCTCCTTGTTCAATGTTGTCTCATTGTTGGTCCCGAACTCCTGCAAAATAGTTAACTAGGCACAACAATGTTGAATAGGGAGAGGAGTTTAGGATAACGGTAAAACTAATTCAGGGTAAGTCTAAATTTGAGGACATTATCTCAATTGTTTTGTCCAAGATTGTGGGTATGTCGGATAAGATTTGTAGGTAGCAGGATTTGTACGTACCTGGGAGACTGGTGAGCAGATTAACTTCGGCGCGAGAAAGAAAGTTTGGTAGGAAAAAGCCTTTCCTCCCCATATGAGGTGACTTTCCAGTCTCAGTTAGAAAAGGCTGACTTGGAGAATATCGGAGTAAAATGTTGTCCACAACCCTAAACAGTTTTCTGTGACTGGATCCTGCGCGCTGTTGATATTCCTGTTTATTATTTGGCTGAGCTCATTTTTCTGTCTGGACGCAAAATTACGCATGCTAATTTGTTGCTGTAGAGTCCCATATTTTACGACATTGGACGGGTAAGTTTTGGGGAGAAATCTTCGACCCGACTTTAATGAAATTTAAGGAGAACTAAATACCTAAAGTGAAAAATTCCGAACAATAAAATGTATTGGAACACTAGAGCTACTTTTCAATTACATCATGCTAGTTACGATGTCATAAAATTAATACCCTGGGGACCGTAAATGTTTTCTTTTTCACTGGTCCCACGGGGTTTATCCAACCTATCCCATCCTGTTTTTATAGCCACCGGCTTCATCTTCTAACAGATAAAAATTTGTATAACGTCCATCCCTTTCAGACAGGAAAGGTTCTCCGTGGAGTTTCGCTGCTAGCCTGGCATATATTTTTGGAGGTAAATTCTTATTTAGATTATTTACTACTTATAAATTTGTTATTTATAAAACACGGATTGATTTAGAAATCTAGAATCGAAATCTTTAGTTTTCAATTTAAAAGGATCTTCAAATTTCTCTGTGCTGCTGGAGGAAAAGCACTTTTTTCACCACTGTAGTCACATCACATTAATTTCACGTTGAATATTGTCATATTTATTCTTCAGTTTATGTCTTCCATTGACAGCGTTCACCTTCAATTTGTAGAGTCTATATCACCACCGGGGACATATTTTAGATTAAAACTTGCCATACTCCTAAGTTTGGTTAGTCAGCAGCCTTTGAGTGATGAGGACCAGTTGTCGGCATCAGGAAGAAGTCTCCATATCTTAGTTGTATCGAAAGATATTCTTCAAATTCAAAGACTTTTTCTGTTTTCCAAGTCGTTCACTCCACGATCGGTTGTCTTCTCTCACTGTAATGATTTATGTTATTCCATTTCAAAAGATCCGACAAACCTGGGATCATGCATGATTCACAGTAAGTATAGCAGCTATCTGGATCAGCACTATGTGACTAGACACAGAGTCACAGAGACACAACGGTTAATAACGCATGTGCACGTACACTAACACACGCAAGTACGCATACCCATATCTTAATCAGCTCCACTCGTAGTTTATACTTTTGTCCTGTGCGTCAGATCTATGAAAATCTTCAGCGCTTTATGTGTTTTATTTATTTATTTATTTATTTATTTATTTAAACTTATTTGAAAACGGTAGCCCTTCAGCGCTCTAGCCTACTTATGTATATTAAATGCTGATTTTCAAGGGGCCGTTTACATGCACAGATATATCTACAATACAACTAAAATATGAACAACTAAATTACTTCTAACTATAATATTTACATTAAAAATGTTAAAAATATTTATTTGCCAGCCAAAATTATGTTGATGGGTATTATGGTCTCGTCAAGTTATTGTAATAATTTTTAATTAAAGTTTTTAATGAACAAATAGAAAGTTGATCATACCCACCAACAACTTCGGTTGGTAGGTCATTCCAGGATACAGCACCTCGGTAGGAAAAGCTCTTTTTCAAATAGTTTGTTTTTGGCTTGTTTAAATAAAGTTTTAGATCGTTGCTTCTTAATTGATGTAAGTCGCTATGACAATCGACAAATAAGTCAGATAAGTATTTTGGTGTTAAGCCACGTAGAGCCTTAAATGTCATTATATGTTCCCGTTTAAGGGTTGATTTTATTGGTTCCCACCCTAGCTTTTCAAAAATTTCAGTTGATCTAAACTCATAATTTAAACCCGTTATCACTTGAGCAGCTCGTTTTTGTAACTTATAAAGTTTATCAATCTGTGAACGACTGCCATTATTCCATATATTTGAGCAGTACGTGAAGTGGGGCAGAACAAGTGAATTGTACATGCTTAAGAGTGCATCTTGCGTTAAAAAATTGTTTTGCTCTTCTTAACAGGGCAATTGATTTCGAGATTTTATTGCATTGTGCTTCACTGTGTTCCTTCCATTTTAACTGCTCGTCAATAGCTACTCCCAGTACTTTCTTACTTGGCACCTGTTTTATGGTGTGGTTACCAATAGATATATCAACATTTCCAAAAGATTGATTTAGTCTCTGTCTAGAATCAATCAACATGTACTCAGTTTTCTCTTTATTCAGGGTTAGTTTGTTGGCGATAAGCCAGTTATGGACATTGGTCAAATCAGTGTTAATTTTATTTTCAATGTCTGTGGAAGACTTCCCCCCACAAAACAAGTTGGTGTCGTCCGCAAACATAGAAGATTCTGTTTTCTTGAGACAGTTTGGAAGATCATTTATATACAGTAGAAAAAGTAACGGACCTAGATTGGATCCCTGGGGTACACCACATGTAATATATTCAACTTCCGACGATATTTGATTAAGTTTACATATTTGTCTTCTTTATGAAGATAAGATTGAAATAAATGAAGAGCCTTTCCCCTGATTCCATAGCATTCTAACTTAGAGAGAAGGATATCATGGTCTACAGTATCAAAAGCTTTTTTAAGGTCAAAAAAAGGAAGCTGTTAATTAAACCGTTATCCATATTAACAAGACATTGATTTACTGATTGCAGAAGTGTAGTTTCAATTGAATGAAGAGGACGAAAACCAGATTGCTGACTTGAAATAATTTCATTATCGTTTGGGAATTTAGATAGTTGATTATAAATAATTTTCTCTAATATTTTTGCCACAGCTGATATTACTGAAATCGGCCTATAATTTCTGCAATCAGTTTTATCTCCCGATTTATAAATTGACGTAATTTTGGCAAGTTTCATATCTTCTGGAAAAATGCCAGTGTTCAGAATTAGATTGAAAATATAAACTAGTGATTCAATAATGGTGTTCCCTGCTGCCTTAAGTGATCTGCAAGAAATTTTATCAAAACCTGACGCTTTACTTGCTTTCATCTTCTTCAATATACTGGTCAGTTCCTCCCTTGTAATGTTTCTAAATTCAAAGACATTAGTTCCAGGAGTCACGTACGATAACGGATCGAAATCAGTTAGTGGAATATTTTTACCAAGTTCTGGTCTAATTTTACAGAAGAAATTGTTAAATTCATTGGCCATGTTCTTATCCCCTGTCACTTTCTTGTCGTTAATTATTACTTCATTTACTATAGTGGTCTTAGATTTCCTATTTAGCAGTTCATTTATTATTTTCCAGCTATCTTTACTGTTTGTGCTATTTTCTAAATTTGTTTTATAATAGTTTGATTTAACATCCATGATAAGACGCTTAACTTTATTTCTACATTTATATGCCTCGTGGTATGCCGCAGAATTTAAACTTACTGCTTTCTTTTTAAGATAATCTTTACGGTAACTCATGGTTTTTTTTTCATTTGTTACCCATGGCTTATATTCACTTTTAGCTCTTCTAATTCGCAAGGGTGCATGATAATCAGCAATTTGGAGGAAAATTTCTTTCCATTCATGCCATGCTGTATTGAGGTCTATGTAGTGATTAAAATTACTAAATATTTCTCTGAGATTGTTTTGGAATTCGACTGCATTGAAATGCTTAAACTGTCTAGTCTCTATTAATTTGGGTTTGTCCCTAGGGATTCCTATTTTCCTACAAATATATAAAAGACTATGACCACTTATCCCCAAGTCCATGACTCCTGAATCAATAGTCTTAGGGTCATCATTTTTTGTGAGGATAAGATCAGTTAGTGTTTTTGATGAGCTAGTTATCCTAGTTGGCTTTTCAATATGTTGTAGTTGATATATGTCCATTAGATCTTTCAATTTTTTAGCGTTAGGATTACTGCTAACTACCTTTAATAGGTCAATGTTGAAATCATCTGTTATGATTATTTCTTTGTCTTCATTATCGATTTCCTTAAGGAAATTTTCAAAACGATTGAGTAATTCAATATTTGAGTCTGGTGGGCGATACCATGTGTAAACCAGTACCGGTTTACTTTTTGGCTTTTTAATTTCAAGGCAAATGCGAAACCAAAACTCGTCGCTTTATTTCGTCAAAATTACCAAACGTTTTCTTGAATGATACTTCAATAATATTGCCAACATCGGGATTAAACAGGATTTAAATTGAATTCCAACACGGGATTACAATTGCAGAGCAATGGTGTGATGAAATTAAGACGGTGAAATTTTCTGCCTTGTTCTCTTACCTGATTTTCTGAAACTCTGCACACCTTTCTTTTTTTGAATACATTTTATCTTCTTGAATTTTGAAACTCAAAAATTTGTGCTCTATTCTTTTACCATTGGTCACGACAGGTGGGTGTCTCCCATTAGCTAATGATGGAGTTTGTGTTCTGACCAACCTTGCTGAGTTGAAAAGTGATCAAATGGAAGAATTAGGAAATGGTAAGTACAACAATGGTAGGTATTGTCTGCAGATATAACTACGATCTGCAGCTGTTATTGCATGGTCGGTATTATTTCTTTCTATTTATGAATTATTATTGACTAAATGTTCTGTTAGGGGCCTAACACGTCGTCTATAAAATCGCGATATGCACTACAGGGATAGCGTCAACCCTTAGGCATTACGAATAAAGCGAATTGAATGCACTGGTTCCTTTCAATCATCATGAGTTATAACAGACCAAAAGATGGAAGTGGACAACACTCGTCAACATAATGCATAATCTCCGCAGAATGTGTAGCGGCATTAAGCTGTGAGAGTTTTCGGGACAGCAGTTCAGCTACGCCCGAAGCCTACATACAATAGTACCATATGAAACTCTTTACAAACAGAAGAAAGCGATTGTCAAAACTTCCGCAGGAAAATGTCCAAAGACTAAAACGTCACTTCGCGGAAATTCTTACTCCTCACCTCAAGTTATCGGTTGAAAACAATGCAGAGATAAGTTTTAGTTTTTTGATTGTAGCTTTTGGTGTGAGCGAACGTTTAATCATCGCGAAGGCGGTCCGGAAATGGGATCTTCGCGAGGTGTAAGTTGTGCGTCAGGGACCACTGAACTAAGGGTATTACTTGTGCATCTAGATCTTTCTCGCGTTCGCTCCATTGCCAACACAACAATCGATCCAAGTCAAGATCTTAGTAGGCAAAACAGAGTAAACGTCTGAAAATGTCTACTCGAGCTTCAACTTGAATCTATTAACTATGGGCATTGCTGCATTGGACCGAATGCTAGAAAGATGTATTATCTCCATGTAAGCTCACTCAAAACTTTGATCATTAAATCATACCTTCAGGGTCTCACCAGAACCGTTCTAAAGTGCACATCATTTAATGGTGTAACGGAGTTTAAGTGCCCATGCATGGCTGTGGACTCCCTAATTCATCCTCATCGGGAAAAAAAGCTTTATTTTAAACTGAAATGTTATTCCTCATCCGACTAGTTACTTTTTATTCCATATAACAGTTTGTCAACTTATGATTTGTTATTTCGACGATTCTCCAACTGCAAATATTTTACCTTTAAAAGTCTACAAAATCCAAGAACGAACCAAGCTTTTTGCTGATTGAATTTCACGTCGTTCAAATTAAATGACTGAGAACGAGTGTGGACGTGCACTCTTCCACTTTAAAATTTAAGAAAAATACTGAGAATCTTTATTTCGAAGATAGATTTGCATGCAAACGTTGAAAAAGGTGCAATTGTTTGAATTCACCATATACTAATATTTAATACTAAAGTTTTAAATGCAATAGATATTTTTGTTTGTCATGTTGCTGAATGTGTTGATTAATTTGTGCTTTGTAATTTACAGTGTTACAAACAGAATCTGTGAATATAGAAGTTCCTAAAAAGTTTATTGGGTGTCAGCAAAGCCATATTACCGTTCCGATCCGTTGCAAAATTTGGGCATGCTGTGAAACGTCAAAGAAGGAAGGAATCAGATCTAATCGCAATGCCTACCAACACTTGCAAGTATGAAATGAGAAACTGTAAACTTTAACTGTAATTATACCTATACGAACGTAAACTTAAGCGCTTTGTTAAAAATTTTTTCTACCAAAATATACCAATCTGTCTGGCTGCAGGCACTCTTTATGAATTAATCCTTCAATGGTCATATCTTTGCATGACTTAATATATTGCACCATGGTCCTTATCAACGATACCGACGTGTCGCTTTTCAGTACGAAATTGCATCGGTACATAATATGTTATTTGATCGAAGTAAAGACCGTTTATCTTTCCTCAGATTTCGAGACACCAGAAACAGGTGGAGCGATTTCAGGTCCACGTAAAGCCTATAGGTTATTAACATTTAATAATGTAAATCGGTGTTCTCATGTGGTCAAAAGGTCAACACAGTGCTAGTCAGAGAAAACATAGGTTTTTCTTGGAAAAAAGTAGGTTTTATGTCATACTTTGCATGAAAATCATTAGACTTGTGAAAGTATTTCCTGGACTTACATTTGTATTTTATTTTATTTATTTTTTTTGCTTCTGACTGAAATTGTGATTCGGCTATAGCCACGTCCGCATACCTCTCCCTGCGTGTTTTCTGCCTAAATAATATCATAGTTTGTTTTTTTTTCCCAAACGCCTTTATTGAAATGAACTGAAAAGAATAACAACCATTTCCTGCTTTTAGAAGTCAGAAGTAACTGGGTGTAACTGTATTTTTAATTGTTGTGTTCACAAAGAGTGTGGCTGATAATTTTTCTTCTTTAGCTACTTAGGTATTCGTTAGCTCTTTCCTTTGCCATTCTTTCATTCTTTCTCTCTACATCATTTCTTTCTTACTTGCTTTGTATCTTTCTTTCTTTCTTTCTTTCTTCCTCTACTTCTTTCTTCTTTTCTTTCTTTCTTCCTCTACTTCTTTCTTCCTTCCTTTCTTTCTTCCTTCCTTCCTTCCTTTCTTTCTTCCTTTACTTCTTTCTTCCTTCCTTCCTCCCTTTCTTTCTTTCTTCCTTTCTTTCTTTCTCTCTTCCTTTCTTTCTTTCTCTCTTCCTTTCTTTCTTTATTTCTTTCTTTCATTCTTTCTTTCTTTTTTTCTTTCCTTCTTTCTTCCTTTTTTTTCTTTCTTTAATTCAATGCATCTATACCTTTACTTATCCGTACATCCATCCATTCTCTTATACATAAATCCATATATACATATATCCACATATATCCATTCATTTAGTGATATTAATCCTTCATTTGAAAATTAGTTTGCAAGACGTTTATGAAATTTTATTTTTAATGATATTCTAATCCTTTTATCGCAGGAAAACGGACAATTGTCAAAAGTTCTAATCGAGTATGTGTTATTCCTCACTTTTATTATTTCATAAGAGACTAATTGAGTGCGATGTCAGTCGGCGGAACTTTTTGCCTCGAATTTTTGACGAAAATGGGCCACGAAATAACGATATATACCACTTGCACTTATTCTCCTACTGGAAAAAAAATACTTATAACAAAAGAATTTCAATAAATTATTCACCTGTTCAATGTCAGAACTTTGAAGTTATCGTCCAGATGGGTTGTTGAAGCAGGGGTGTGCAAGTGGTCTGTATACGAAAAGCAAAGGAATAATATTTTTCCGAAGGCACCTCATGTACCAGGTTAATGAATAATTTGTAATGTTTTGGTTAATATCCTTATTTGAGTTATTTTGGATATCATTTTGCTATTGCTTGTTACGTTGTACATACAGAGAAGAAGTCATGAAGTGCCTAGAACATCAGTGACCCACTCGACCTTATTCTGGGGACCACTTTTTGTTCTCCCCACCTCGTGTCGTCCTCCCGTGCATCTACAACCGAACAGGCAACAAAAACACGGAATTTATTTGTTAAATCAATATCTTTTTACTTATTGTCAATTTTAAATGTACTTAAAACTCCTGGTTTAATATTTTAGCCATTTTAGTTTGGTATTCATTATGGGCGAGACGACATCTGCGGAATGTTTTGCGAATAACCTCATTGTGGAAGACATATTACATAAAGCATCCGTCGGAAAGAAGCAACCAAAGTTTAAAATTCCAGATGCCGAGTTCTTTGAGGTAATTTGAAATGATTAAATAGTCTGATTTGTTCTTCTGCGCTAGTGTTGGAAGACATTTTATACTGGAGGCCAATTCTTTAAACAAGAAGGAAAAGTGAACACATATATTCCGCTGACCTCCCGTCAAAATTTCAGACAGTTAAACAAAAAGATATGGACAGTAGCCTTAGTAAAGTATTTAAGTAATGTAAAGTAACTATGATATGTAAAGCAGTTCAATTTATTTACAAAGATAAATGAGAATGGAACTTTGTTAACATACGTTGCAAACTTTTGCTCAATTGCCTTTAGCGATGCATCTTGCTGGATTTGTGAACTACAATTCTGGCATTGAGGCGAGTTTGATTTACCTAACTTTTCAATATGGTTTCTTTTATTTTCACGACTCCAAACACGTATTTTGTAACTTCTTGTATCTGTAGCTAAACAAGGTAACCAGCAAGCTTCTCGTCCCAGACTTAAAACAATAATGGAGCTTAGCCCCATCGTCAAAATATTCTTGGATAAAGCACACGAAACCCACTTACTCCGCCGACGTTGTTCTTCTGAGGGGCTATCTACAGGTCCGCTTTTTGAAGATAAAAGGATTAGTTAGAATCGCGCTTTTTCTCATAGATACCGAGTCTTTGTTGGTTCTTATATCAGTCAGCCGTTGAACGCTCTTAAGATGTTCTGCAAAATTGTAATTAGTCGCGTTCACGTGGCACTAAAAAAGAAAATATTTCTCGAAACCGGACAGGCTTTTTGGAGGTCTCCCATTGACTAATAAAATCACCTGGCATTGGCCAGAATGAAATCAATAAGTTGTCAAATGCATGGCAACAGTGCCTGTTTAAAGGGTTAAGCAGATAATATGAATCTTGAACTTCTTTAAACTTGTGATAAATATTAGTGCCCAGCAATGAAAAAACACGAGGTAAAGCCATAAAGAACAATAAAGTTTAATTTGACGTTTCGTTGTCAACTTAACAACATCTTCAGAGATTATAATATTACATCATAAAGGTATATAATAAATGTTAGAAGCAGAATACTAATTAAAGCGATATTAATCTCTGAAGATGTTGTTATGTTGACAACAAAACGTCAGATTAAATTTTATTATTCTTTATGGCTCTACTTCGTGTTTTTTGCTGGACACTGATATTTATCACAAGATTACATTTTCCGCCCGGGGAATCTCTTGGGAATGTTCTTTATACTTGATTCATGAAGGCTTTTTAACGATCTTTTGGCTCATTAACTGGAGTTTCCTTAAAACAATGCTTTCAGTAGCGCAGGGTGATCTCATTGTGCCTCTGCAATTCTGATTTAACTTTCGTTTTAGTTTACGAATCCTTAAGGGCCGTTTCATACGACGCACAATCGTCACATTTAATTCAGACGAATTTAATTCAGTCGATTTAATGCGACGGTTATGCGACGTATGAAACGGATTAAATTCATCTGAAGAATTAAATTCGTCAGAGACGTTTTATCCGTCAGGACCAGACGGATACAACGTCTGAAATGCGTGTTTGTTTCGGACGACGTCGTAACGTCGCATTGAATTAAATGCATAAATTATAATAATATACGTTCTTTTTAGCCCATGTTCATATGCTTTGTTCTTTGTGATGAGCATTGATTGTTCTTATGAAGGTTTGAAAAATTTTTAAATTCATCTAAATTAAATTTGTCTAAATCAAATTCGTCGTATGAAACGAACACGCATTTACGCCGATTAATTGACGAAGCTAATGTCAGTTAAATTCGTGTAAATGGAATGCGACAACTGTGCGACGTATGAAACGGCCCTAACTTATTTCAACTCAATTTATGAAGGCTTTTTAACGAAATTTTGTCTCGTTTACAAAAAGATGCTTTTCAATAGTGCCCGGAGATGTCAAGGTGTCTCAGCAACTCTAATTTAACTTCTTTTTCAGTTCATTCAATATGTATCTTCCAGAAGGCTTCGGTTCACTGAAAACGCTCGAGAGCTGATACAAGGATTTTATCTGTCAAGTCGAAGAGTCAGAAGTTCTTCGGGAAATGGTGGAGTAGAGTTTCCTATTCCTGCTCTGAAAACAATGTAAGTCACATTATTTGGTTTTATTCGGCACCTTGACTTTGACACGTTTTGACACACACGTCTTTAATCAACTCTTATGAAAAAAATGCCAGGGAAGACCTGTTATAAGGTACTCCATTGGCAGGTATGTTTGTTGTTTTGGGGCAATGCATGGGTGGGCGTTTTGGGATCCCTACAAATAATCATGCGCAATATGGTGGCAAAGCCAAATGAACATGAAACTTCTTTGCTGGTTAAATTTATATGGAATAGTTTTCCATTGGTCTAACTGTCTTTTCCAAATCGTGGATAAGTTGCAGAGTTACCCTGATTTCAGCAGACCATCTATTCTTACGCAAAATCCTGGTCGATCATTTCAAAGTCGAACCGCACCATACCCCTGCTATGTTACTGGAACCTTATAATGCATTTACAATATATAACAATGTAATCCATTTACAACTTGTGGGCACGTCATGTTTAATCAACATCCATGACACACCATACCTTTGATGTGTTATTTTTTCAGGATGTCCATTGCAGAAGCACATGCTAGGCTTAGCTTAAGGACAGAGGTAATCAATCATCCCGCTATGTGCTGTTCAATATCTCACTAACATTGGCTTTAACAGCCAGTAGTTTTAACAGCCGGTAGTATTAACAACTCCCTTGTCAACCAAAAAGATTTTAACATTTTGATTTGGGTTCTATTTGGATAACGATCGAGAAAAAAAAAATATGAAAAACTTGTTGCGACCTCAGGATTTTAAAATGGAGAAAGCTGCAAACATCCCGATACTACTTGCAATATTACAAGCTCATAGGAACTGTGTGCTTTCTGTGTTGTTGAGTTTTCTGGCCAAAGAAAGAGAGAACACAGGGTAAAATCTGTTCCATTTATTTTGTTTCAATTTTTTTGATTAAAGGTATATATTTTGCTAAGGAATTTTGCACTTTAGTCTCGATGATGAATTGAGTTTTTTGAGCTGAACGCTCCGTTAGGATTTCCATATCCAAAGAGTGATTTCAGAAATCGACAACCTAGTTTTTAACTTTAATTCTTTGTTTGGTTTAGAAAAAAACCTACACATACACTAATTTTATCAGCATAACTATATTTGTAAATCAGTGGCATCATAGGCGTCCCGAGGGGGTGCCCAGGGGGCCATGGCCCTCCTAAACAAGTACATTGAACCCGTTGAACTATTAAATTATTGCCTCGTGTTCTGGATCTTAGCAACATACGTTTCTACAACCAAGGTTTTCTTGGTGCGATATCGAACAAACACTCGTCGCCATTTACCCATTGATTCCAAACGATGTTACTTAGTGGTGAGCACCGATTTCATCATTATAAAGCTGTAAAACCTCAAGGTATGCCAAACTTTTGCCCCCCCTCAATAAATTAACCCTAGCAACGCCACTGAGTTGCGTACAGAAGAGCAGTGATATGTGACTATTTTGAAGGAACAATGCAAGAAAAGCCATGTTCATCATTTAAAAGTCGGGTTAGAATCCTTGTTGAATTTCATTCCATTCAAGGCAAACCTAAAACTCAGTGATCGAGATTTTATTAATTCTTAAAACTATAATATACTTTTAATGATAATGACCATAGATATTATGACTTTTAGATATATTGTTTGGTATTTTAGATTCTAAATTTACCAATCCATCGGCTATTGCTACAGTTTATACTTATAGTGATTCAATAAATGGTATTATTCTTATTATTATTGTATTTACTATTCTAATGGACGAAAGATTGTCAATATCTTACACCTCAGGGCAAAACTGAGAATTATATCAACGTGTGCTGGTTCGTTAATCAACGGTAATATTAGAAATGGAGGGCGGTGTCGTTAGTGCTGAATCGACGTAGAAAAAGTAAAAAGGTAGTAATCTGCCAAAAAACGAAAGAACAAATTACTGTAATGTTTCGAGCAAAATCCCTTCATCAGAGTAAAATGGGCATTTGACTTTTCCAGTTAGCTGATCATACTTGTTCTGTTTTCAAAGGTCTCAGAGAATGATGCGGTACAGGCAATTTTACTTTACGAGGAATCAATCACTGCAAGAGTTGGTATGTTTGTTTAACAGACACTTTCGGAGTGATTATAATTATAATTATAATTTTATAATTCTAAACTCCTCATCTTCAAGCGTACTATAATTCAATCTCAACTTAACGATCCAGGTATAGCAAAAAGGGTTTTAAAAGGTAAGATGTGATGAATCGTTGTGGATAATATAGGATGTTTTACTTTTAAGTAAGGCAGTTTGCCCAGCAAATGTAGTTGAATAGACTACGTAATTCGCTGTTTTTGCAGAAACGTTGGAAGCGGTGCTAATACATTTAATTAATTCCCTGGAGTTAAGTCCCGTTTCGGTGTAAAATATAGTTGTTGCAGTAAAAATGAGTGACCGATGAGAGTGGGCGACACCTTACCATGGAACTAGTCAAAGTTTAAGTCCAAGCATCGCCTGAAACTGCTTGCACTCAAATTTATAGCTGCATGCAATGTCGTAGACTGTCCCACCTACAGACCATCCTCTTCGGTATTTACAGGCAAGAATAATTTTTGCGAGGGCCGAAGATCAAGGAAACTTTAGGATAGAAAGTAACCTTTTGAGTTCATCTGTTACTCTCTCATCTCCTTAATCTAATTCTGTTCTCCTTACTCAAGCTTAAGTCTTAGATTTCATCTGTTTATTTCTTGAACCGACCGGCATAACACACTGAACAATTATTCTTAATTTTCTGGAAGTTAATGAGAAAATTTATCACAACGTGATCAAAGTCCGATATTACTCATTTTTATGAATTCGTCGTCGTCCAGTGCCGTTCATTTGGGTCAGCATGGTTTTTCTGTCCCTACAGCGTATGGGTCGGGAAGCGGAATACTACTAGACAAATCGGGACAACCCCGACAAAATCAGGATGCTTGGATAGTCGCTCTGATGTTTTTCAGAAGCTGACCAGATAAAGAGTTATTTCGGTTGAAATTTGTTCAAGATGGGCTGTTTTAGATAATTGTTCGAGATTAGTGCGATAACCGAGGGCTATGGCCCACTCTTGTCAAATCTTCATCACATATTTTTACTGATAATGCTCTTTAATAATTCTCAAAAATAAAACAAAAGAAATCCCAGTGTAATTTTGTTGCATAGTTGTAAATCGGATCCAGGATCGTTCTGATTTACATAAAATATTGCCGCCTTTTTGTAACAACTGCGCTTTACTAAAACGGGAAAACTTCAAGAAGGTCATTTAGATGCAGTTAGTTTTATAAGAAACATATAACATTCGCATCCGAGTTGCATGGGATTTGGTATGGCCATGAGCGTTGTGAGAGATGAAGAAGTGGGACTATCCAATATGAAAAGCGGGTGTGGCTCTTGTACTATGGGTATAGAAATATGTTTTACAATTTCGAATCCCTTTCAGTTCTAATGTTTGTATCATTGCAGGTAATCATGCAGGTTAATGAAAATACGCGCTTAGTGTTATTAAGTCTTGTTCTCCGTACAATTGTAACGATTGCACGTTTCTGATATTATTTCTGCTAAAACTATTTCTAAAATATTATGTAAAACTATTATAATAAAAAATTAGGGACCCGACAGTCCTTTTTTGGTGCACTTCCATTTGATATACCCTGCTCTTCACCGATATTACCACCATTATAGATACAGAATTCATTGCCAAGATCTCAGCAACGGCTTTCGTAGCTCAGTTGGCAGAGTACCCACGAGGTTTTCATGCTGTTGGGATCGGTTCCCAGCAGGCCCTAGAATCGCATTTTTGGCAGCTGGTCCCAGTTGGATCTTAAAATGTATGATTCTGGCATTTGAAAATTTATTTTCACTTAGTGCAGACTGTCTAATACCCAACAGTATGCATTTACAGCAGGTTGGCAGTTCTAGACCGCTATAATCATCTTAAACTGTAGTACTAGTCATCACGAACGTAACAAATTTTCGTTTAACTGACAGGTTATTCTGTTCTTGGTTTGAGTCCTATTCATCATTTCAAAGATGGAAATATTATGAACTACATCGGTGCTGAGGTACGTGAAAGAAAAAAACTTAATTAAGTTTCGCGGATACAGAAGTATGGGTACAGAGTATAAAAATCGGATACCGTGTAGACGATGCTAAATAAGGTAAAAAGTTCAAAGATTGGTAACTGCCTTGATTGATTGCAAAGAAATCCAACGTTTCGAGCAGAGGCACCTTCGTCAGAGAACACGTTTCTTTCTCTGATGAAGGGCATTTGTTCGAAACGTTGGAATTCTTTGCGATCAATCACGGCAGTTGCCTACCTATGAACGTTTTACCTGGGTAAGGATTACTTTAAATGAGTAGCAAACGAGAGTCCTGTTTCTCTCTGGTTGTGCATGAAATCAGCACGGAATTAAAAAATATACAAGAGTTTATTCACAAAATTAAAAGTGATTATTGGAGTGATTCTTTTGCAGAATGACGAGAGAATGACTGAATTGAAAATACACATGAAAAGATTCTGCTCCTTACATTCCCATTACAAATACATTCCTGGACATTTCGCGCATGAAGAATAACCAACGGAGAAAAGCAAGGTGACTCAGATGTTTTCTTTGGGAGGGATTTGTTGAATGTTAATTGAGATTTATTAGTTAATTTGTTCATTGACTGAAAAATTTCACCGCCACACAATGTGTCGTGTTGTCGTGTGTTTGATGTAATATATCGTGCACGAGAAGGAATGTTTCATCAGATATCCAAACACTGAGAAGTGAGTCGAAAAACGAGATGATAGCCGAGCTTTTTAACCAATTTCGATGAGTCGGTAAATTGTGTGGACATTTACCTCGACGCTTCACAGCTCGGTAAATATCCAACACTATTCACCTCCACCTTCGGTGAATAATATCCCTCGACGCATTATGGCTGGGTAAATATCCAACGCTATTCACCTCCACCTTCGGTGAGTAATTGTTAATTATTCCAACCAAAGTTTTAATGTTTCGAATTTTAAAGATGCTTCAAGAATTTGTCGATTAAGATCCTCGTCGTTAGAATTGACTGTCCCCATCTTCAACAAGATTATGGTAATCGGCTTCGGACCATAATCCGACTTAGGACTATATGCCTTCCAACATTGCCTTCCTCTAAAGTTTTACGGGACAACTTACAGCGATGAATCGTAATGCAAACAGAGTAGTACAAAAGATTTACACAAGTCATCGCTGGTGCACAATGTGATTTGAGTTGGCAGATCACCGTCGAAAATCATTTTGCGAAACATCCCCTTTCGTACAACCTTCCTCCTTTGAGGGAAGATGTTCCTCCTTTTGAGGACTATAATCTTCCTCGAAAAATATGTAGTCTACCATAGTCTTCCTCTTAGAACTATATTTATAGTCATCCTCCGCAGACTATGGTCTTCCTCTGAGGACTATTATCTTCCGTTGAGTCTACATACATCCTCTTTGGAGTGTAGTCTGTCTATTTGCACTATTGTCTTCCTCTTGGAACATAAAACTCCCGGTAAATAGTATAGTCTTTGTTTCATTATCAACAGTAATGGCGTCAAGTACTAGATGTGTTTGAGAGGGCATAAGACAGAAGTCTCCCTGCTGGGTTTGAATTACATGAAATTTTTATGAATAGGGAGTCTCAGCCAACACGACAGGAACGCCACTTACGTGTCTTTCAGGGGCTGTCAAAAGTTCGATTTTGTGCATCGCGATTGCCATCTTGATGTATGCATTAAATTCACGAGAATCTTGAGGCCGAACTGAAGCGAATCGTTAGGAGATATCTTGCACGGTAGACTGTTCTGGGGTTATTGGATGTACCAGGATGACAACTGAAAGACAAAAAAACGCACTTTTAATTTCGGGTAATAATGAATAAATGTGTGCTAATTCAGAAGAGCTTGTCCGAAAACGCTACATCTCGTGTACAAGAACGATTTTTATCTTACAATTCGTTGCACAATAGATCAACCAGATTTCGATCTGAGTTTTTTCTAAACATCAGAAGTCGCGAATTAAGGAGATCATTTACTGCAATTGTACATTTTTGGTTTGTTCGTCCAGATTTATCAATCTTTAAAAAATTTGAAAAAAAATTAAAGCTGTTTGTTTGTCCGACGTTGCGGCGCCCTACTATCTTTAGGAACGTTGAAAAATCAATTGGCGCGAGCGTCAGGTTAACGTGGACATACTGTTCGGGTGACTATTTGTGCAGTGTTTCTCTCGCATCTGCTATATCCTCCGCTTGCAACAAGTCTCGAATAAGTAGCCGGTATTCCCAGAAACAGCGTTCAAAATCGTTTGTTCTGTACGGTAGACAGGTTGCGTTGTCCCAATTAATACTTTGTTCAGTTTGCATCGGATGGACAGCTATGTCGTTGGTCCTGTCCGTTGAAAGTAGGCATCTCTTGTGTTCTTTTATTCGGGTACACAGATTTTGACTTGTTTCAGCTGGCACCCCGAACAATTTATCTGGTAGATGGCTACTTCCCTAGGCTTAGCTGGTGTTGGGTCTTTTATTTTGGTCAGGACACTTTGCAAGATTGTCATTGATCTGTGTACAACTTTGATGCCTTATGGTCGAAGAATCCAAGATGTATTTTCAGACGTATCTTTGATGAAAAGGATCGCCACGATTCTTGTTTCGTCCTCCTCTTCTTCGTTTGCTGTTGACTTAAAAGGATTGAGTAATGCAGTTTGCATTACTCAATTTAATGATGTGTTATGACAATGCCTTAACTTTGTAACGTTCTGTTTGTTTGTAATCATGCATTCCATGTTTTAGAACTCTTAGTTTATTGATTATGAATTTCATGTAATTTTAGCGCTGGTAATTGGGAGGCCTGCACGTTTCTTAGCTTTTAGCAGCTATGTGTCAGCCTCCTTAAATGAAATTATTATAATTACACAGGTGATTATCGAAAATCACGAAAGGTGATTGGTCCATAAATTACATCATAATACTCGATATTTATTTACAGGCGAATGTGACAGTGAAAGCATGTAAGCGAAATGGTGGCGAGCTTTGAAAATGTTACCTTGGAAATTTTAAAATACCTCGTTCGCTACCTTTTTTCAAATAATTGTGTGTAATTATTGTGTAATTGTACTATTTGTCTCGGGAATTATTCAATAATATTCACTTCGCCTTCGGCAAGTAATTGTTAATTGTTGTTATTATTATTCTAATTATTATTACGATTATAATGATTATTATATTATTATTATTATTACTATTATTATCATTATTTTCTATTGTTACGATACGCATTGTTAAATTTTACGTCGCGTTTGCGAAAACGCTCAACCATGGGGCTTATTCTATGGGAGTTAATTAGTCACCCGAGTTGCGATTTGAATAAGAATTCGAGTCAGCATTTGAGTTAGGATTCCTAACAACAAAGTAACACAATTGTTATCTAAAAATGTATATTATCACTTCGTACCCGCGCTGGAGCTTACCCAAACCCTAATCTTAACCTTAACCTTAACCCTAACCCTAACCCTAACCTTAACTCGAATCCGAATTCGAAAATGAATTCTAATCAAATCTCGATTTTCAACTCTATTACCAATTGGAATCAGGTACTTGTCGTCTTCATTCTACGGACTAATTTACTTTAGGAAAGTTTCATCCCAGTAAACCGGGATGAAAAATTCCGAATTATATGAAAAATTTGGGCCCGGCTGACAGCGGAACTTGAAAATGAACCCGTTTGGAAATTTTGAAGTGACCTTTGTTGTTTTGATATTTTGCGTACTTCCATCGACCGTATCGACTTTCATCCCACATTGAAATTTTTTCGCCTCGGTTGTATACGAAATTTTTCTTCCCAATCAATCGGATTGAAAATTCAAGCCCGGCGAAGTCAGGCATAATTGAGATTCCATGCAGAATCAAATGTGGCATCACATCATGGATCCGTTAAGGCAAAATAATTTTCCAAGGAATTTCTTCGTGTGGTCATGCAGCCTGAAATTCTTCGAGAGTCCGACCTCAGTGATAGAAAATTCTGTTGTCAGGATATGTCTCGGTGGAAGTTTGGTTACCTTGTCTCAAATTGTCCACAGAGTTCATGATAACGATATCGGCCAAAGAAGCTTCGAGTAACAAATCGCCGTCACTCATCGATGGAGCGTGGGCAATATTGATATACAATACCTGCAGACAGTACCTCTGATGGTTGCAAAGATTGGTGTGACTTACTGATAAATTTTCCCACACAATCTTGTGGTTTGTTTGGCAAGTATATTCCGACGGATCTCGAGGTCCTGTCCACAAGGATATGTTTTCTTTAAAATACGTTAAGATTTTGTCGCGCTTTCATGTCCCGTGCACGTGGCGATGATATCGTCGCAGAATTTCGCACAAACGTGATGTTGTGAAAATTTTGAAAGCGTTACTTAATCGTTTCCGTGAGGAGGATTGAAAAGGCAAAATCGAAGGTTAAGAAAACCAAAATTGAAAACTGAATAATTCTTTTCTCAAAGAGAGGCAATATTTTGGCGTCGTCCAAACGTCTGTTAGTCCAGTGTATTCCTGGCTACAATCGCTTCACCGAATTAAATTTCTTGCTTAATAAATTGCTTTCTATCTGTTCCTCTGCAATATGATCTTTAGGTTTCACAAAAGAATAACCCGATCTCAGAAAAGGTGTCTGAGTTATTTCACTTTTTAGCGACTTGAGATTGTTTTTTTTAAAGTTCGTTTAAAATAGTCGGAAAACTTCCAGATCACTTGTGATGGATACTGGACTCAAGTGTTGTAGTGTTGGCTAATGACTTGTAACTTCGTACTCAAACATTTTAACAGGGCACGTCACCTTTTAAGTAATCTTTAGTAGGGGCCGATCATTTCAAAGGGCTAGCGGTGCACGAGGACAGAGGGGCATGCCAAGAAATGGACGTACTCCGGACATGATATGCTGCCGAATTTGTTGACATGACGTGCGATGCTTGGATTTCTCTTTGAGTGTTCGGAACTGTATTGGTGGACTGCAATCAATCTCTGGACTGATCCTCAGACTAAGAGGACAAATGCAGAGCAGCCATGTTGGTAAGTGTAATGGTATCAATGGCATGGCCAGATCTACATTTTGGGGGGACATTCTGGCAACTCAATGCAAGGCTTCGGAGAATTCGGGCCTCAGGCCCGGGAGTAAACCTACTGGTTAAAGTTTGAATTTTAGGCTCCCAGATGCTGATTCGAGTTGATCTTAAACGTTTCGTGCAATATTTCAGGTAATAACTTTGTCAGTCCAATCAAATTTGGGAGGCACAACCCCCCCCCCCCCCACCGTGCACCCCCTTGGTCACGCCACTGAAGAATGGTATTCAATGGAAAACCAACCAACCAACCAACCAACACGGGTGCCATGGTATCATCTGCGACCCAGCATTTCAGGGTGTGATTGACTTCAGAACAGCTTGCAACTTGATCATGACATGACACTACTAGAACTACGTTCTATATTTGTATATGAACAGAAAACTGCATAATTTCTTGATATTATCGCCACAATTCTATTAGTTTTTATTAGGTCAATACACCCCATAGTAGTGTAAGGGTACGCCAATACTGGGAGGCGGAGAAAATGTTATGCTTGGGGGTCACCATAAGGGCTGCAGGGGCCATGGCCCGCCCAGCTAGAACGTCAAAAGTGGCCCAGCTTTTTAAGTTAACTATGACACTAGCTAGAGTACACTAGCTATATTTGTTTAATTGAGATTGTTGTGACTCTTTTCCTGTGGAAGCTCTCCCCTCATGGGCGGCGATCTATTTGTGGAAGTGGGAGACCCAAGCAATGATTAATTTGGGGTCACGCCCCACAGCGACTGCTGAGCACGAAGCTTAAACGCTCTTAGGGGCTTCTGGTAGCGCCTTTTGGAAAATTCTTAAAAGCTGAGGTCTCTGAAATGCCATTTCGGGCATTTTGAGACGCTATTAGAGCAAATTTTACACTTAATTTTCTGTAGAAACGAAGCTAAATCTGTAGCCATTTCACGACAGCTTGGGCTATTTTATAGCTCATGAACGAAAAGTTTAGAAATTTTGCCACTGCTCAGCAACTAAACAACCCAAAGGCGTTGAATTGTTAATCCGTCACTTGGACACGCAAATGCACGATCAAGTGCAAGGCGAATGTTTGGGGTGGTCACCTTATGGGCAAAGAAAACTTTAGGATATTTTTCTTATCTAGTGTTCTTATCATTTTCCGGCCTCTATTTGAGAGCCACGGCGCCGCTGACAAGCAAGAACGTTTGTGATATTCATTAATGTTTTGTTTCACATCATGCTAACATTTTCGATTTGTCTTTGATATTCAATATTCAAAACGGATATATCGAAAGGAATTCTGATGCACGCGGTAATTTAGGTCTTAATGAATCAAACAAATCATTCAATTTTTTTATTTTTCGGTGCATCTTGTTGCAGTGCATTGTAAAACCAAGTTAAGTATGTTCTTAATAAACATTCAGCGAATATTTGGGAACGAAATTTTCGAGTGTCGGAATCCAGTGGCCCAAGAGTTGAACCTTTCACAGTTGGTCCCGGTAAGGTTGGCTCTTAAAATATAAGATTCCGACACTTGAATATTTCCTGTATATATAAACACCATATCACCCTAATAAAGTCTTATTATGTCAAATATTATAGAGTAATTAAATTACTCTGATGATTCAATTGCTGAACATAGCCTCGTCAACCCAAAATTATGGAAATTAAAATATGAACGAAATTTAAAGCCATCTATTTTAAACAACTAGGCTATTATTCTAAAGACGAAGGAAGGATGATAAATACTCAATCGGAATGGTTTTATTTTGGCACAAGTGCGGCTTTCGCTTAGTTCTCTGAGACAAGCCGGTGATTACTGTTGACAGTAATACTTAAATCATAGTTAATATTACTTACGCTTAAATTCTTCGCTCTTCCATTACGATCCAAAAGGCTATTTTCTACCAGACGACTTTTTCCCGAGAAGTGACTCTTTCTCTTGTCTCAAGCAACGAGAGGACTTGATAGGCTAATGAGAGTTCTGTTCAAATTATACGTATATCTGCTGGATCAATTCAAGTATAACAGCCATATCTACAGGGGCCGCGGAGCGGCTTTTTAAGTGGGGGGGGGCTAAAGGGAATGAACGGATGTCTTTCAATTCGCGCGAAAATTTTTAGGGGGTCAAGAGGCATACGGTCACGTAAATGAAATCGCTAAAGTACTAAAACAATACTTCTTGCATTTTAAGAGATGTTTTAGTTAACAAACAATTATTATCACAACCATCATAATATTTGGTTTGATAAACAAATCGTGAAATGTAACAGGTATAAATGTAGTATATAATACAAAATAATTAAATGTAAACGCAATATATATGTTCTCAGCACTACCCAAGATTTGTATTTTAGTAAGGCTGAAAATCGTCAACTTAAATGTCTTTGTGCAATGTTGCTGGCTTTACCGATTCTGTCGTTTGATTAAATTTCTGATGCTACTTCGGGATTCTTGGATACATGATTCAACAGGAAAAGCTCTAGTTTCATGGCTAGACAAACAGACCAAAACTGATGTTGTTCAATGTGTTTTGTTTTTTCATATTCTTATGTATCTTTTAATCTGTAGACCCAAATAAGAGGGCATAAACTGATGCGTTACACTTTGTTATAAAAAGGCATTTCTCTTTAATAAGGGCACTTTTCATGCTTGAAAAGGGCACTTTTTGCGGTTTAAAAAAGGTTGGAGGGCACAATGGTTTTGACCACCGTTGTTTTCGGATGTTTAAATTTTTTGCGATGCTTTGGACTACATTTTGAAATTAGCAGTTTATACATGCAATCTGTTAACATTTAGTTTTTTTTGGTGGCGAATTCCGTTTTCTGAAGATTAAATTATTTTTCTTAGGATAAAAAGTGGGGGGGCTAAAGCATTCCAGCCCCTCTCCCTCCGCGGCCCCTGATCTAGGTGGTAATTAGCCCCGTCGGCTCTCTTTAACAAATCCCAAGCTCCTTATATTATACCGTTGAACGAGGTGCTTCTGTGGAAGCAAGTGTTTATTGTGCATTTTGTCTTTTATTATTCAAAATGTAATTTAAAATTTAAAACAAGTGCTGCTGAGCCTTGACAGCTGAAAAATATTTTTGAATCTGGATAAAAGGACGAAAAAAGTCGAATTTTTTTGCACCAGGGGCAAGTGCGCCAGTGGCCCCCCGTCAGCACGACACTATCAAGGATAGTTTCCCCATTGTTTCTTCGTTCTTTAAAAAAACATCGAAAATGTGTTTAAACCCAAGGGTTAGGGTAAGGGTTAGAGTTGGGATTAGGATTAGAGTAAGGGTTAGAGTAAGGGTTAGAGTAAGGGTTAGGTTTAGGGTTATGGTTAAGGTTAGAGTTAGGGTTGGGATTAGGGTTAAGATTTGTACACATTTTCGGGATTTTTAAAGCACTAAGAAACAATGTGGAGGACTATAGTTGAATTGATCCTATCTATTTATACATCAATAATTATTTGAGTGGACGCACCCTTCAATAAAATAAGCTGATGTTTTGCTGCTACTTTGATTTTAATTATATTTTCCCCATTATTTTGATGTATCGCTGTAAAGCATTATTTTAATGACGAGATCTTGTTAAAGTTTCTTCATTTATAAAAAGACCTGTCAGTTCAGTAAATAGATGTCAAAATGTTTATCGAAATTTGATGAGCTTTCGGATTTCAGACTGAGAACTTCCTCTCGCCCAATTTCTACGGAAATGTCAATTTGTTTTATGATCCCCAAATCCCAACCAGGAACCAACTTCGTCAACTTTAGGTGAGAAGGTTAAACACGGAGCGACGCTATAAAAGGGTAAGCTCCTCCCACATTTCTGGCTTCGTATGGCGGTTGCATGTTTCTAAATGGCGGATACTTTGAAGCGTGACTAAACTGGACAGCGTAGAGTTCCACAAGCGTGTCCTAGAGCCTAAAGCTTACGGAAATACTTTTAAAATGTGTTTTTAAAATACAGCTAAACAATATATAAAGCAATAAATGGCTGAACATGCCACATTTACTAATTTTCCTGGTTGTTTTACGTCGTATTATAATTATTCGAGACGTCCTGCGAATCTTCATTCACTTATAGTCATCCTACCCGCGCAGTGTTTGGGTACGATTCACATTTTATTACGTCCGCGATGTGTCATAGCCATCTGTATTCTTTTTGGCGCATATTTGAAGCTTGTAATATTATAAATATAAACAAAAACTGGCGCCACTTTCAAATTCATTTGTGACAAATATGCTCGGTTGCTCTCATTCAACAGGTCGGACTTCTACCTCTGCGCAAAGCACAACTCCGCTTTCTGCGGGGCTTAGCAAGTATGATCGCAATAAAGCCTACTACCAGAAGAATGAAAGTGCAATTAAAGAGAGCAAGGCCTACTACGGCTTCAAAATGGAAGTGAAACGCGATGAGGAAGGGCGCTTGGTAGAAGTACGTAAAAAGATCAACACCGTGAGGAATCAGTTTCTGTCCAACGGAAAACCGGCAGGAAATATTGAAGTGATGGAATTGCTCTTGGATTGTTGGCTCAGTCAAAACAGTTCAAATGGCCAGCAGGCGCAAAATACTATCCAGGCAGCAACGTCGTTGCAAACAAATTCATCTCCTATATTCTCCTCAATTGAATGTGATATTCGTCCACTGGAAATTAGTCTGAACTCAATTGACCAATAACATGCGACCTTTCCTTAATCATAATTGACAGGCTGAGAAACTCAGCCTCTTCTTATGCGATCGCTCCGTGTTTAAAGCTTATTTGGTGCTTTAAACACACGTGCCTAGTGGAGTTGTCACATTTGTTCCCTGTTATCCTACTTTGTCCTATGGTAGTTTCCAGTCTAGAGCAATGGGTGCCAGTGTAGGTAGTCGAGGATAACAAGATGCGATAACTTTGGGTGAAGCAACTACCTGAAATATACGAAAAGAAACTTTGACGTTTCCAGCGAAGGCCCTTCGTCGGAAAGTTAATGGGAACGGCCTTCGGTGGAAACGTCGAAGTTTCATTTCGTATATTTCAGGTAGTTGCTTCACCCAAAGTTATCGCATCTAGTTTCCAGTCTCTTTACTGTCTCGCTTGTTTTGTTTGCATCGGAACGGAAGAGAGCTCCACACGGAAAAATCAACTTTGGACAAGGAATTAGTGATTAAACGGATCTGAAAATCGCGAAATCATTCACGAAGGCAAGTTATTTCTAATAGGATGACAAAAATGTACTGCTTAAATCAAGAAAGGCTGCAATACTGTTAACTGGTGTTTTCTTACTCGCGAGATATTTACTGTTGAGTGCTGGACGGTATGCGTCCAATTCAACAAGCCGTTCTCCATCTGTCGTGAATCTACCGTGACCAAACAAAAGGAAGGAATATCTAAAAAAGTTCTCATGTCTAACAGGTTAGTCTGCTACAACTTTTACAGCAAATCTTCCCTATGTGTTTTAATGTGATATTCGGGTTGTACCGGCAACTGATTTCGCTTTTGTTTAGGCTTATGCTTAGCACAGTAGGCAACTGAGTTTTAATTTGTACTATACTGCGCGAAGTGTTTCAAGATAGTCGAAGCTACGAGAAAGAAATTTTTCCAAAGGTTCGTTATTTGTTCCTGGGGGGTTAATTAACTTGAGGAATGGACAGCTTGGACTACAGGCATTGGTCGCTGACGACAAGACGCTGTTTTAAAGCTTGGTACCCAATATTGCGCTGATTCATTGGGAGGTGTTTCGTTTTTTCATCCATATAGGAGAGTGTTTAATTACTACTCCGCCAAGGTGTTAGCACACCATTGTACTACTATTTATTCACTAACAAGTTGTTCAAGTGCATGTTGACATTAACAAATTTAATATAACAAATCAGTCGGGCGCGAAAGCTCAAGCAATAACCAGTGAAAACATAAACATGATAATATTATATGTCGCTGATCGTTCAGTCCATCCAGAACTCCATTTCAAAATTTTAAAACGTCATTGTCAAAACGCGTGAATTAGTTACTTCAAACGGTTTGGTAAATTTTTCCCCCTGGCTTGTCTTAAAATATTTGCAAATATAAAGCATTGCTGATTTCTTAAACAAATGCCCAGCTTGAACGGACTTACCTAATGTGGGGATACATCAGATGTTTAACTTCCTGTAAATTTTAAACTTCGATCACGCGGAAGAACAGCGAAGTGAAAATCTGGAGGAACTAAATGTAATGAGAAGTGTTAACTTTTGTTATTATTCTGATTTCTATTATCATACTATCATTAGCCAGTAAGCTCACATTACTGTAAAAGGGTTGCTTTGAGAAGGGTCCTACATGAAAATATGGCAGGAAAATTAATAAATTTCATGTAAATTTCATTATATATGCTCGTGAGAGCGAATGTTATGAAATAGAAACTGAAACACAATCTACACAGCTGTCAAGGGGGAGTCCTGCACCTGAATGAGATTGGTGGGATATTGAAAACTGCTATAAAACTGAAAATAAGACTCTTAATTTCCTTCCTCCCCAGCACAGAGTAAAGTCAATTCAGTGCTCTTGATGTCATCAGGAATGCATGCAATTACATGTATAAACCATTTTATTGAAAACAAGGTTGTTTCTATTAGCTTGTCCATTTAAGGTATTAATTTGTTGTTCAGAAGTCAGCTTAATGATATTCATTAGGGTTTTAACTTTTAAAACTCTCAGCAATATTTGAGTTTGTTGATATGGGTGTGAGACTTTAAAAATGACTATAAAAGGTTAGCCAATTAACCCTCTTTAGGCTGAATTTTGTTTTCTTTTGTTTATTGTCCTTTCATTGTTTTCACTTTGTTTTCCCATTGTTTTCACTTTGTTCTCCCATTTGTTCTTTTGTTCTTGGTGTCCTGTCCAGTATACAGGATGCTGACTTTTAAAGGGTTTTAAGGAGAGAAATAAATGGATAAATTAAACTCAAGTGCACATTCAAAAACCCAATGAGCCGTTGTTTTTGTGAGTACAGTATGTAAATGCTAATTGCAAATATAATTGCTGTAGTACAACAGATAGAAACTAAATTTTGTATTCACAGTATACATTAGCTAGAATTAGAGTAGATTTGTAAATCTGTTTCACTGAAACTCTAAAATTTTGGTTGGATTTAATAATAAAAACATGTCTTACTGGTAAGCAAATAAAACAGTCCAAATGTTTTAAACATTTTAGCACCAAAATTTACAGGAATAGAAAAATAGAAACCTATTCACAGGATTCCAGTCATGCCTTGACACATTATGTAGTAAGCTGTCATAATAAAATCTCCATGAAGTAAAATGTCTTCTGAATATGCACAAGTAAATTAATTTGTGTGAGGTTGTCATGAGTACATGGACATCCGGCAGACTAAAACCAACAAGGAGTATTTTCAGAAACTAGAGTCCTATAATAAAACTGATAAAATGCAGTTTCTGTTGTCAAAGCTAATGACAATGTTGTATGAAGTTAGGATTAACATGAAAGCTGGTGGTCATGTCCCTAAACTCATACAAGTAGAAGTGTGGGTCACAAAGTTTCTTAAGCATTCAACAAACATTGTCAAAGTTATCATCAAGGAAAAAAGGATGAACAGTGGTTTAGGATATGGCTTGGAAATTCCTAAGATCTGGTGTGTACGAAATTTGAGGAGACTGTTTTTCCTGCAGCTGGATAAGAACTTTAATGTTGGACTCCAGTAAAGAACAACATTAACTTGAAACAAATGTAGTTTATGAAAACATGTAACAACTATGGAGTGACTGTTGCTAAAAATTTCCTGATATCTGTTGTGAGACTTTGTAAGCAGGAAAGACTAATTTAATTTCTGTGATTTGGCTATCAGCATTATAATTTAAGGAAGGAAAAGCTCTTTGATATCAATTAACACAGAAAACTTTGTCTATTTAATACAGGGACTGGATACCTTCTTTAATTGTATTGATTTAGGTGTCCATGTCTTCTTAATAGAAGTGTCTGCTTAATATAGGTTGTACTTGTATGGTTAATGTATGGGATTCAATTCAAGACTTTGGGAAGTGTCTGCTTAATACTTTGTGTCTGCTAAATGGAGGGCTGCTTAATACAGGTTTCACTACACAAACAAAACATTTTTGACAAATAAATGACTCAAGTCTCCTCAAACTCTTCATTTTAGTAAAGATTCTGCACATCATTTTCGATGTTTCCTCAGGATTTAGGAAGGATGGCCTAACTTAGGTAGACCAATGTTTCCCCAGGATTTAGGAAGGGTGGCCTAACTTAAGTAGATAAAGGAAATGTAGTGACGTCAACAAAATTTGAATGACCATGAATGTTAAAAAAAGACCAAGTCATTGATTATATGAAAGAGGTCATTTAATTTTATTCAGATCAGTTATCTTTCTATTATATGTATGGTCAATATTTTGTGATTGTATTATTATTTCAACTCTTATTTCAATTTTGATCACCACATATCAATTGCACTTTCAACATTTTCACCTTCGAGATCTTTGATTGAATCTAGCAACAGCTATTGTTACTTTCGTCTACCATTTCTGACTCATACCAGCATTATATGAACACAACCTAACTAATAAATAAGCAAGATGACAGACATATAAAGACAAAAACAACATCTGTATAAAGAAATCATCTGATATTTAAGCATTCATCTGCTGTTGCTGCCAATTCTTTATTCTGACTTATTTCACAAGAATGTTCCAAAGAAGGCAAAATCTTATTGACCAAGTTTGCTTGCATTCTGCCCGAAATATTCAGGGCCAGCTAGATGATTTTGAATTATCTACAGTGTGCCCTCTCCTTTGTCAAATTTCACATGTAGGGTTAAAAAGTATAGCAATCCTGGTTCTGCTGCTTGTGTTGTAAGGAATTATAGGTGCAAACAGTCAGTGTCATGATGTAGTGTACAGCTTACAGATGGGATGGAGTGATCATTAGCAAGCCTTTGGTAGGGCTTAGCAGCATACCAAGAGTTTACTGTGAGAAATATAGGACATAGCAACATTTGGGTTTCTCAAGGCAGGGGCTAATTAAGTATGCAAGAGGCTCGTGGCACATTTGCAGCATACCCAACCCTCCAGAAAAAGGGTGAGCAGAAAAGGTAGTTGGAAATAGGTATTACTCATGAAATGCAATGAATAGACAATATACAGTGATTATAATGTGTTCATATTTAACCATTAAATCTCTTAGTCATATTCATATATGACACTTTTTTAAAGAAGACAATCATAAGTCAAAGTAATATCAATATAGGTATAAGTACATTTACATAAAAGGTTGGAACCCAGATGCTATATATTAAATATTTGTTTGTACTAAATGTCTAAATACTAATTATAAATTAATAATCAGTTTCTAATACAGAGCATTCATAATTCTGTGATTGGAAACTGATTTGTTTACTTCTAGTTCTCATGTTTTAAGAGATATACACGTAGCCATGCACACATTTACAAGATGAGGATGTAAAAAAAATGACAATTTCAGCATCTTACAGTGACAGCATATTAGTTGCATTTTAGTTCCCATACAAACATTGAACTTTTCATAAAATTTTAAATCAACTATGCCATGGAAAGTGGAAATTTTGCAGCCTATATGATAGGTTGATAGAAAGACAATAGGGGCTATTCAGCCTTGTTTCACCATCATTTTGTTACAAAAATTAGAATGGATTCCCAGTGTTTAATTTCTAATCTCAAAACTGCCTCCCAATAGGTGTGGAGCCCCCAAAGCATCATGCAGGGCCCCCTAAAAGCAAGGGGCTTCTGGCATGTGCCTGAAATGCTCCCCTATAATCTGCCATTGTCTCAAGGGTAGGAATAAGCTGGCTCCTACTTTGAAGTTGTCTGGGAAAATACTGCTTTTTCTGCAACAAATTTAAACCTTGGCTATTACTCCAGACATTCCTCATTTTTGCAGAACAGCTAGGGTATGTCACAATGTTGGTTACAGAATACATGGTGAATTGTGTATGATGTACCTCAGGGTTATACATGATGTACGGCCACAGGTACCTCCCTGATCTTGCTATTAGTATATCAATGCAGGGTTATCTTCAATCAAAAGGTCCACTGGTGTGGTGGCCATGGAGCAGGGGGCAGTTAACCCCCAAGGAAAATTTTCTTTGGTAAATTGCTAGGTTGTTGGTAATTCTTTAGTCTTTCCTTTCTTCATGCTAATATATAGTGTTTATTATCAGTACATAATTGTACAGGCGAAACAGTTGAAACCACTGTGAGTAACCACTGTGAGGTGAAAAAGTACATTATTACAGTGGATTCATGGTCTGAATCTGGTGGGATGATGTTCAGGGATTGATTGCCAGTAATTCTTATTCTGCAATATCTGCATTGAACGTGTTTTATTGCTTTTATATCTGCCGCCTTTCAACAAGGTTTCAAGTTTCAGCCTTTTAAGTGTACGTTTTTACTTCAAGACTTGTGTGAGAGTTCTAGCAGGGCTTTCAACAAGGTTTACAGAACCCGTCTGCCTATGCTAAATTAGGAGGCTGTGTCAATCAAAGAGGCTGTAAGGCCCTTTTCCCCTGGGGATGTATGGAAAATTTTGAAATGTAGACCCTTGGAAATGCGATATTTAGCATTCCTGGTACCGAATTTAGTTGAGTCAATTATGAATGTTTATTAACAAAGTCAACTAGTACAGTATTTATAATTTTTACTGGACATGAAGTCAAAGGCACTAGTTATAAAATAAAATGAAACGAAACAATTTAGGTTACATCATCAACATGATTTTAATTTAACTGGTCTCAAAGTTATGAATATGAAAGTATATTCATTGATTTCAATCCTGTAACAGTTTAATACACCTTTTGTTGTTCATTACCAGAAAATATAGTATCATTAACGCCAACCTCAAACTGATTAACGCGAAAATACATTCATTTTGTGCAATCGACATTCACTAACGTAGGTACGCAACCATTTGCATCAAAAGGCATTCTGTAACGCCAACAAACGATTATTTACACCATTCTACTATACATTAGGGATAATAAAACTTCAATTAGGCAAGATATTTCTCTTATGTAATTGAAATTTTATTATCCCTAATGTATAGTGGAATGGTGTTAATGGTCGTCTGTCGGCGCTATGGAATGCCCTTCGATGCAAATGGTTGCGTATCTACGCTAGTGAATGTCGAATTGTCGATTGAATAAAATGAATGTATTTTTGCGTTAATGAGTTTTACGTTGGCGTTAATGATAGTATATTTTCTGGCAATGAACAGCAAAAGGTATAGTAAGGCTAAGTTATCCCATGATGCCGCTGAAAATTGGGTGAAAGTTCCTTAATCGCATTTGATCGGTGTGGATCAAAACAACGTTTTATATACAATTTCTCGATACAAGTACACCCAAGATTTTATCAACTTGATTTGAACCGAGACGTGGGTGCGTGGAAACCGAGACGTGGAAAAGTAGCTGGTGACACGGTGACTCCCAGCCACCGGAGCTTCGGGGGTAGCCGGCTTCGAATGAACACCCTGTCTAGTGTGCACTGCAGACGAAGTTCCTTGGGTTATTGTCGCTTAACTAATATGTTTGCATAAATCGTAATAGTGTGAGAATCAAAAAAATTCCTGCAGAAATCAGCATTTTCTTGGTTATCCCTTCTGAAAAACCCTTTTCTGTGGTTGCATTTGAAAGTTTAAAAATAGATGTTATAACAAGTGGAAACCAATGAGTAGGGTTTGTCTGACGTTGATGTTCAATCGTGGGCTAAAACTGGCTTGGAGTTGGAAAAATCAAATATAACTGTAATATGACACTTCAAGTACAGCATATTCCTACCAGTGATTTCCAGAGGCGTGTTTTAAAAGGAAGTTATTGCTTGTTGGCACATTATAATAAAAGGTATATGATGTCTTGTTTGCAAATGATGGTCTCGAATAGCAGAAAATCGACGCCTTATTTTCTCAGCGTTTTAAATTGGCTTCTAGTTTGCTTGGATTACCATAAACTTTAAACTACCAGTATTAACCTATTGTTAAACACCTATAGTCGATTTACACGTGTGGTTGGTCAGGTGGAGACATTACCGTTGCTGAGTTTCCGGCAGCTGTGCGGTTACTTGGATTCAGGTCTCAGGCGGTGTAAAGGCCGTTTACACGTGCGATTTTGCACGCTACGATTGTCACCCTGGTGTATGTAATAAACCCAGGACAGTCGATGCAGCAAGATATCCGCTTATGATTCGCTGCTGTTTGTCCTCGACGCTCTCGTCAGTCAAACACATACTCCAAGATGTCAATCGCAGGGCACAAAATCGCTCGTGTAAACAGTCCTTAATGATTCCCAGCCTTGACCTGTCAACCAAAGAGTTTTTTAGAAGATGATCACTTATCCAAATTACCCTTACCAAAACTTTCTCTCAACCACCCACCATCGTTCGGCTGCTGTTTAGCATCCTCACATGTTTTTGTGAGCTAGGTGAAGGATGGTTACAGTCAATCATTTTTATTCGAATTACAGTGAACTCTCTCTAAGGCGGACACTCTCGGGACCAAATTTAGTGTCCGCCTTAGAGAGGTGTCCGTCTTAGAAAGAGCTGAGTAATCTGACAGCCAAACGTCAAAACTGAAACGAGAATTTTATACTTGTGCAGAATATATGGGTTAACCTTAACAAAACCCCTTTACATCGCTTGTTATTGGGAAACTTAATCTCTACGACGCAGTCCTAAAAACAAGAGATTGTTTTATACAATACAAAAAGAGTGAATAATCTGAAGTTCCAGAATGAATTATTTATAAAATTCTCTTAAAGTCATTTACGAAAGAAACTGTGTAATTAGAGATTGTTTTTGCTTCGCGAGTCTGGCATCTTGTAGGCGCTGTGATATCCTCATTAAATCTACGTCCATATCGTCATCTTTTAGCTGCGAGGACGCGAAGCGCTGCAAGTCGTCCACAATCGTTATGGCTTCTGCAGTTGACTTGATGGTACTCTCAACCGGTTCGATGTCTACTTCTTCCTGGTCACTCACCGTGCCACTGTCTTCTACTAGTACTTCTTTAGAAGCTGGCTCATCTGCATCGGCGGTGAAAAAAGAAAGAGCTTCGTCACGAAGAGGTTCCCGCCAATCCACTCTGGAAGTGTTTACTGGGGTTGCTGATGTCGGAACCTCTTCATCGGCAGAAATATATTGCTCCGCCGTAATCCCGTCGATGTCGTCGATACGTTTAACGAGGTTTGCAAGTTCCTCGAACAACGCAGAGTCTTCGCTAACCTCTGACTCACAAATGGATGGCGAAAATCCACACTTGTTAAAACACTTGCTGATAATTTCTTGAGGAACTTCCTGCCACGCTTGCTTTATCCACCTTATTGCTTGTAGCACGTCAACCGTCTTCACGATTTCGGCGGCGGTGGATCCACGGTTAATACGTGAAACAAAAAGTTCATTAGTAGTTTTCTGTAGCGGACTTTAAAGTTTTTTATTATTCCAGCATCGAGTGGCTGAAGGCGCGATGTCGTGTTAGGTGGCAAGAACACTATCTTGATATTGGAATACGAATCTTGGTCATCTGTCGGATGACAACCAGCATTTTCGAGAAATAGAATGATATGCCTGTCTTGGCTCCGCATTTTTCTGTTCAGTTTTTGTAACACCGCTTTCATTATTTCTGAATTCATCCACGATTTGGGATTCGAGAAATACGTTACATTAGCAGGCCGTTTATCTGGCAAATTCGTGAAGCACCTTGGATTGTTGCTTTTCCAAATGACAATGGGCTCCTCTTTGTCGCCATTGGCATTTGTAAGGAATGCCACGGTCATTCGCAGCTTGGACTTCTTACCACCCTTACACCTACGTCCTTCCTTGGTAAGGCTTTTCTCTGGCAGGGTCCGGAAGAAACACCCTGTTTCATCTTCGTTCCAGATGTCTTTAGGACTGTAACCTTTGCATAGCTCCCTTAATCTCTCCATCCACGATGTAACTGTCTCCGTAGGAACTTGACCAGATTCGCCTTCTACGGCCCGCTGTTTAATGCTGTATCGATTCTTCCAGCATTCCAGCCAGCCGCTTGACGCCTTGAAGTCGGGATAACTCCCAAGCCTTGCAGCTATTGCCGATGCTTCCTCTTGTAGCATAGGGCCATTTATTGGAACCATCGAGTCCCTTGCCAGGCAGAACCATTTATATACCGCTTCGTTAATCTTTTCGTATTTTCCTTCTCGTGCTCTCTTGTTTCGGGATAATTGGCCCATGCTCTCATGACGAGCTCGGATACTGGTTTCATCTTTGAATATAGCAGCAATCTGGGTTTTGACTACTCCGAAAATCTCTGCTAGTTTTCGGCAACCAAGTCTCGGGTTTCTTTTAGCGTAGTCGAGAACATTTATTCGTTCTCCTAAAGTGAGCGTTTTATATTTTGCAGCAGCATTTTTAGAGCACGACATTCTCCACTATAAAAGTAGCGCAAACTGCGACAAGAATGTTACGCTGTAACTTGCAAGGTTGCTGGAATTTCCGGACAATATGGCTAGAACGGCGCGCAAAGTGTCCTGGCATGCCTCTGAATTTTTCACAACAATCCGCCATCCATAGCCTTATTTGTGACTTGAGCTTATACGCGCAATAATTTTTTAAAACCCAACCAGTTAGTACTAGCTTGAGTTCTTCGATAAAAAATTTGTGATGAATTCGCATACAGATTGTGTAAATGTGAATTTATTTCTTCTCTTTATAACACGTCCTCACTGTTACAAATTATGTTGCTCTCTTGTGTATTTTGTTCCCACGCTATTTTAGGATCACACCCTATTAATAATTAGTTTAGCTAAAATATTAACAAAATATCGATACGCACAGGACGCTATGAGCAGAGCGCAGAATTTATTCTCGTTTAATTCCTTCGTTCGTGGGCACCATGTATATAAAGACATCTGGATCCCTACTCTTGGAGAAATTCTAGTGTGCAAACGAGAGCCCAACAACGAAAAAGACCCGAATGCTGTTGCCATAATCAGTGATTGGGAAGTCGTCGGCCATGTGCCACTGAACTATAGCCGCTATATCAATCGATTCCTGGAGATTGAATCAAGTAGCGTTTCTTGTGAAATTACAGGAGAAAGGTTAAACCGTGGGGCTGGATATGGGCTTGAAGTTCCATGCAAATACACATTTCGAGGTATCCCAGAACTCGTGGCCTGGATTGCGAAGTGTGTAATCAAAGAAAACGCAAAGATTGAAACTGCCGTTAATCAAAATCAAGACAGTGGCAAAAAGAAAAGAATAAGTACAAGTGACTCTACTTATTGTAGTAAAAGACTGCACAAATAAGTTGTCTTTCGACTGTGAAATAAAGACTAGTCTTTTATCAAAACCAGAAAGTCAGATTGTGTCTATTATGTCGTAGGTGATTTAGCGCTAATACTGCCCTGTTGTAAAACTTCGTAAACATCCTGTGTCCGCTTTGAGAGGTATTTGGAACCAAAACGCTGGAGAAAAAGTGTCCGCGTCCGTCTTAGAGAGGTGTCCGCCTTAGAGAGAGTTCATTTACCGAGGAACAACCGTGATACTGCAGGGACCAAATTTTGTGTCCGCCTTGGAGAGGTGTCCGCCTCAGAGGGGTGTCTGCTTAGAGAGAGTTCACTGTATCCTGCTTCCACGTCCTCATGGCTTACACTGTAGACCAAACTGCTGAGAGTGAGGAAACATGCCAAATGTTTAGAATTTTCATGGATGGTCGTTGGACGTTTGTCAAGCTGAAACCTCCGAAAAACGATTTCTGAGACCCAGACGGGGATCGAACCTGCTACCTTCTGATGACCAGTGAGACACTCTAACCAGTGAGCTACCAAGACTCAGATGGCAAGCTAAGGTGCAAGTTCGTCACACGTGCTGCCTATGTGGCTGTTACAGTATGTTAATAAGTTGTAGCGGCAGCCACCTCACGTTAACAATGATGTTTAATAAGTCTTGGTACCTCAATGTTTAGAGCGTGTCACCGGTCGTCAGGTGGTTGCGGGTTCAATACCCAGTGCTCGACCTTAACGTTTTTACTAACTAGTTCCTGGGTTAGTGAAGTTTAAAATTTACTAGCCAAAAGGAGTCATCTGGTAGGCAAGCCCTGAATTATGTCAGTATGATACAAACTATTTTTGGGTTTGTTTTTTTTCAATTTTTATTTTTTGTCAAACTAACTTTGTTTGCAAACAAACATAAAACGTTACAATATTGTTGTAGTTCTTTGCATCTACATGACGTTAGATTTATTCGCGAGATTTAAACAATTATATGTAGCTTGTCTTTAGCCTTTTGATTGTCCATGAGCGATTACGGAAAAGGAAGATGTTCGATAGGATTTTAAAGTAAAACTATATGTCGACTGGTGGTGGTAAAATAAAATAAAATAAAACAAAACAAAATAAAATAAAATAAAATAAAAAATAAAGTAAAAATGAAATAAAATAAAAAATAAAATAAAAAATAAAAAATAAAATAAAGTAAAAAATATAATAAAAAATAAAATAAAAGCAAGATAAAATCAAATAAAAGCAAGATAAAAGTAAGATAAAAGTAAAATAAAAGTAAAGTAAAATAAAAGTAAAGTAAAATAAAGTATTAACCAAATAAAGAACTATCATGATTGGTGGGATGATTATCATGATTGGTGGGATGATTATCATGATTGGTTTATTGATCGAATGGTGATCAATTAGTAATCAATAGAGTCTTGATATGATGAAAAGTTTGTTCTCAAGCTTTATCTCAGAAAATTTCTGAGCTCCCCAACGGGAATCGAACCCGTGTCTCCCGATTGCCGGTACGGTTGTTTTACCATTAGACTATAGGGTCTCAGACGGCAAACATGATGTTAATTAGAGACCTGGTTCGTAATATTGATATGCCTCTTTCGTACTTGAAAGCTGAACATACCTGTATGATGATATTGTGTGTATGAGTAAATTTCATCTTACTGAGTGTAGATGTTTGTAAGCTTGGATATATTTATGATGAAAAGTTTGTTCTCAAGCTTTGTCTCAGAAAATTTCTGAGCTCCCCAACGGGAATCGAACCCGTGTCTCCCGATTGCCGGTACGGTTGTTTTACCACTAAGACTATAGGGTCTCAGACGGCAAGCATGATGTTAATTAGAGACCTGGTTCGTAATATTGATATGCCTCTTTCGTACTTGAAAGCTGAACATACCTGTATGATGATATTGTGTGTATGAGTAAATTTCATCTTACTTAGTGTAGATGTTTGTAAGCTTGAATATATTTATGATGAAAAGTTTGTTCTCAAGCTTTGCCTCAGAAAATTCTGAGCTCCTCAACGGGAATCGAACCCGTGTCTCCCGATTGCCGGTACGGTTGTTTTACCACTAAGACTATAGGGTCTCAGGCGACAAGCATGATGTTAATTAGAGACCTGGTTCGTAATATTGATATGCCTTTTTCGTTCTTGAAAGCTGAACATACCTGTATGATGATATTGTGTGTATGAGTGAATCAGAGTCTTGAATCAGAGTCTTGATATTTATTTCTTTACTTACCTTTCCAAAACTCCTTCTGTTAGGACTAGCCCAGTGACTAGTAGTTCTCAAATTTTTGTAACACAAACCCAGTTCTTACTAGTCTTCTACTAGTCTTAGGACTGCCGCTAAGGTCGAGCACTGATACCTACTCAATACCTCAGAAATTGTTTTTCTCTAGTTTGAGCTTGACAAACGTATTATCCATGAATATCTCCAAGCTCCTTCTTACTAAACATTAGTCGTGTTTAAAATTTTGTTATTGTTATTTTTCCAGTTCGTTTTACGTCGATCTCCGAACCATGAGTGATGGCCAAGTGGATAACGTTCGAAGAAGGAACGGAAACTCGTCGACGTTCCCAAAAGCCAGTCTTTTGCCGGGAGAAATAATGGTGTGCGAAGTTCCCAACGTTCTCCGTTTTGATGCTATGGGCGAGAATAAACATGGAATGTCTGGGGTTCTTTGTGCCACCAATTTCCGCGTGTCGTTCATTACCGCTGGAACAAATGCCAGCAAACGGCGGTCTATTTTTCATTCCAACACGGATTTGACTGAAAATGGCGACGATTTCTTAAACCCACAGTCACAGGATGAGGTCCTCATTCCCCAGGCCTGCATCATGCAAATATGCAGTGTAAATGGGGATAAAGTGAAGAAAATCCAACCTGGACACGTGTTCAAGTCAAAGCTGCAGACCCTGGTGATTCATTGTAAGGATTTCCGAATAATTTCATTCGGCTTCAGATTTTGTGCGAGAGAAAACTATCGGAAGATCGTGAATGCTATTTTGCATTACTCTTACCCGGCAGTAATTTCAAGACTCTTTGCTTTTGACTACTGTCCTGTCAACGAATCTCAGGATATTGAGTCTGGGAGGGAAGCTATACCGACCTTTCGTTGTCCGTTGGATTGGGACCGTGAACTGGAGCGGCTACATTCCGCCGATAGATGGCGCGTGACACATGCGAATAAGGATTACATGGTGTCTGAAAGCCTTGGACAGTTCTTAGTGTGCCCCGACAAGTTGAAGGATGCAGATATAGTTGCAGCTTCTATACATTACACTAACGGTCGCATTCCTTTTTGGTGTTGGAATCACCCATCTTCTAAAGTTCCCCTTCTCTGCAGCATTGGACTGTAAGTACGAGGACTTGTTATTTCCAATGAAGTCAACCGACTGAGTTTATACTGTACAAGTACGTTTTGGCGAAAGTTTCCAGACGTTGTAATCACCCGGTTCACATGTTCCAGATGGGTTGAACCCGAAATTCTAAACTTAGAAATGCGGACTCGACCGGTCGGAGTGTGCTTGCTTAGCCAGTTTAAATATACCGTTATTCTTAATCTAAAATTCCAACATGCAATAGCTTGTTTCATGTGTGATATCGTAGGGGTGATAACTTGTAGGGGTGGGCGGCCGGGAGTGGGTAGCAGGACTTTTTCACGATGAGTCGGGTGTAGGTTAACTGTCGTCGGTGGTGAAAGATTACCCCTTTGACGATTAGAGTTAATTTAGTTTACCCAACTCCTAACCCTAACCCTTGGGGATGCTGGTGGCACAGTGGTAGTGTAGGTGTCTCACTGCTGTGACTGGGGTTCGATTCTGGGTCACTGCAGTTATCTCATTAAAATTACTTTTGTCACATGTGAGAAGAGTGTTGTCCAGTTTGACTCTACTAAGCATCGCAGGTTTTTTCCGAGTACTCCGGCTTCCTCCTGTAGTAACACAGGACCCATGAGAGGTGGCCCTTATTAAACCTATAGGGAGAGCAACTCAGGTAGCTGATAGGGTTATCCAGTGTAAATAAAGGTATACTTTACCTTTACTTTTAACCCTAACGCTAATCCTAACCCTAATTGCTGCTAGCGAAGCCAGCGCAACCTAATTTCGAAGTCAAGGGTTTGCTCGATTCACTTGGTTTTGTTTCGTGAATACGGACGTGCGTGTGATCTTGTCCTCACTATCCAGCATCCTGAGCGGGGGAGCAGCACGTCAAAGAGCGGTACATTTGGCTTCGTTGGCGTCGATATTGAATGTTTATCTCTTCCACAGGTTCACTAAACACGTGTTAGGGTCCTTTGTCATAACTGTAAAACATGCAAGAGTTATCACATGTGATTAAAAAACAAAGAAAATTACTTCAGCTACACTTTCCGGTTTCCAAGCTGTTTCGAAACTCCGGATCTCGGCGTCACTGCAAGTCCCTAATTTACCATTGGACACCCCTCCATTTGAATGTCAAACTTAAACACCCGTTTCTGCTGATTTGTTCGTATTCGCAGCGCTTCACTTTCTTTTAGAAATTTCTAATCCTAACCCTAATCCTAATCATAACTGGAACCTTAGATATTAAGCATAATGATAAATTTAAGACGGTTTGAAAATTACTGGTCATTCTTAGTTTAACAGCAAGACCAAGTTGACTGAGAAAGTATGCTCAGGCGGGCTGAGCCCGCATTTCTAAATTTAGTAATTCAGGTTCAAGCCATTCAGAATGTAATAATGTGTAATCACGCATTTAGAATTCAATAATAGATTTAAAAAGAATACGTTCAGAAATTGCCCCATTTTAAAATCCCGCAGTCATACCAGCTTCGTGTCTATAGCTGAATTAAGCTCAGCGGTTCCCAACTTGGGGTCCATTGGATCATTACAAGGAGACCCGTCAGCAAATTAGAAAATCCGGAATTTTATTTTTTGCACAACATAAAGTTAAATCCACCCATTGTCATAAAGTGTTGTGATATAGCGTTGTTTTGCTCATTTTAAGGTTTCTCAGACGATAAATGAACGTTTGTTAAGCCCTAATCTCAGAAAAACAATTTCTGAACCCCAGATGGGGATCAAATGTGCACCCTTCTGATGAACGGTGAGACGCTCTAACCACTGAGCCACCAAGACTCAGTGTACGACTGAAGTCTATATTTAAACACAGAGTGAAATTTTAACACCAAAAGGAAAATTTATCGGTTAGAGAAACCTGCAACTTAAAATTTTTCCGGTACAAGACGATTTTTTACTGCTAACAACCGGCGTATGCTGGTCTAGCGAAATCTCTGGGAATATCCGGTGAAATCTCGAGAATGTTCGATGAACTCCGTATTTTGACTTTCGTGATGCTTATTTTGTTTTCTTCCGCACTCTAGTCATGAAAGTGAATTGCAAGAGAAACATGAAAGCATAATTTTTGATGCTGTCAAAGCGACGTACCACGACAAAAAGGTGACGCCAATCACGATATTTGACGTAAGCAGAAATTGCGCCTCGCCCAGAGAGTTAGAGGTGAGCTTTGAGAAGGTTAGAGAGCTGTGTATGCACGAAATTGAGAAAGATTTCTGGGCTGGAGATCCTCACTGGCTGACTAATCTCGATGGAACAAGGTAATGGTAAAATCATTATTTCTCCAGCAGTTTTATAAATGTTTGACATCATGATGCTTATTCATGATAATTCATCAAGAAAAAACAAGTGAATTTAAAGTTTAATCACATCAGTTGTTGTAAATGTGATACAACCACACGTATTGTCGACTAAAATCGTTGGAATCTTCACAATTTTTGAAGAACACGAATGTTTACATGTATTCATATCGTAAGTACCTTACACTATTTGTGTCGGTGTTGTATTGGACATACAATCACTCGCCTTCGGCCTGTGCTTGTATATGCGATACGAAACCGCCGTTCATATTGTAAATAGCACTAAATTTATTTAATGCTATGTGTTCTGGGCTTTGTACTTTGCTTATTAGGCGTTACTCTGCGTTAAAGAGTGGGGAAGTCGACGTTCTGGGGAGGTTTGAAAGTAACACCCGAGGCCCATCTCACGGTCGCATACTACGCAGGCTGTGGACATCGTTATTCAGAATGTAGTAGAAATTTGTACAGCTGTTCTTTTCGTTGTTCTAATTCAGTTGTTGATGTTGCTATTGTTGTTGTTCTTACTGTTATTGTTGTTGCTGCTGTTGTTGCTGTTGTTGCTGCTGTTGTTGCTGCTGTTGTTGCTGCTGTTGTTGCTGCTGTTGTTGCTGCTGTTGTTGTTGTCGTTATTGTTGTTGTTATTGTTGTTGCTATTGCCGTTGTTTTTGTTTTTGTTGCTGTTTGTTGTTGCTATTGTTGTTGTTGTTGTTTGTTGTTGCTACTGTTGTTGTTGTAGTTACGGTTGTTATTGTTGTTACAGTTGTTATTGTTGTTACAGTTGTTATTGTTGTTATTGTTGTTGTTACTTTCTTTGTGTCCCTTCTTCGTTTTCTTCATACTCTTCTTCATGTTCTTCTTCCTCTCCATCTTCTATTTCTTCTTCGTCTTCTTGTACTTCTTTTTATTCACTTTCATCGTCTGGTCGGATATTGTGTTGAAGATGTCACGGTTTACGTCATTGAGCTTGTGGTTTTTCTCTCTTTAATACTTTCCTTTCAGTTTGAATTCTCGGACTTAATTTTGTCTGATTTCTTCTTTAGGTGGCTCAGCCACATTCGTTCGTCGCTCGTGGCTGCCTTCGCGGTCTCCAAGTTAATACACGTCGAATTTAAGCCGGTGGTAGTAAGAGAATTGTCCGGTCGGGATTTGTCCTTGGTAGTTACATCCCTGGCGCAACTGCTCATGGATCCATACTACCGGACCATCATTGGATTTCAGTGCCTGATTCAGAAAATGTGGGTCATCTTTGGCCATCCGTTTGCCAAGAGAGTTTCCCATATCAAAGTGAGCAAAAAGGACGAGAAGGAAGAGATTTCTGAGTCGCCAGTTTTTTTACATTTCCTGGACTGCGTTCACCAACTGATGGTGCAATTTCCCTCAGCTTTTGAATTCTCGGAAACCTTCCTTTTGGGCATCTTGGATTGTGTTTACTCGTGCATATTTGAGACGTTTCTTTTTGACTGTGAGCGTGACCGAACTAATATTACCAAGCAGGAAAATTGTTCCGACAGTCTGGTCAGCATGTGGGATTACATCATGGACAACTTGCCCTCTGCCGAGTTTTCTCTGTTCCTCAACCCTCTCTACGAGTTTCAGCACAGCGGTTTGGGCCGTGAGGCAGGAGGACAGACGGATGAACAAGACTACCTTGTTGGGAGCACTACTTCACCCTGTATAAAGTTCTGGACGTCCTGTTTTCTACGTTGGTTACCTATCGCCAAACAGACTGTTGGACGTGGACAGACGCCTTCCAAGCATCTTCAGCAGATGATTTTAATGAATGAAGTAAGGTTGTTGCGACGTCGCCTCGCTGTGCTACAGACCGATCAGGAAGGTGTCAGCCTGACTATTCTGGACAGCTATAATTCGACGGCGCAAGAGCGAACCACCCCGTTGCTCAGTCCTATGAGTGATTTTAAAAACAGCATCCTCAGTTCTCTGAATGGACCATTCTCCTTCTCGGAATACTCGCTGAATCGGCTCAAGGGCGAGAAAAACCCTGCAACTAAAGAGTGGGGGACACCGGTCTAAACTTAGTATTTACAGATTTTTAAAAGTTTTCGGCACAAAATTATATACTCAAGGCATACACCAAACCCATCTAGTCGAGTACACACAGTTTCTTTTGGGGTCCGCCATTTCAGGATCGATTTTTTCCAACCTGCCTCCACAGATCTAAATTTGTTGATATACATATTTACGGGAAGAGAACTTTCGCGTATGTCGCGTAAGATAAATTCACGTAGCGAATTCACGTGTACTCAACAGTTTCTAATGATTACCATACCCGTGCGGATAGTAATAAAAATGACTAACTGATAATCGAGACAATTTTTTTAGAAGTATAAGATGTTTTCAGAAAACATCGTTCGAAGGCCAAACTGGATTACACGAGACTTGAATTGGTAATTGTTGAGTTCTTCAAACATGTTGCCCGTTTAAGTGAAGACACAACAGTCTGAATACTGTAGTGCAACTTAGTTTCATCTGCTGTGAGGATGACCATTTGTACGTTTCAACAAGAACATTAATAAAAGCAAAACATCACCGTAAGTCCCATGTCTTCTTGTGTTCCAAGGAGTGTATTTTTTTTCGACATATCTGATATCTGTTGTTTTTTTCACTCTGAACAAACCAGAAATAGTCTTGGTTGATTAAAGAATGGGATGTTTATAAGAACCTTCATGGGGCATTACCAGAGTCTAACAGCAAAATTTGGGTGGAAATGGAGTCGTCGTAATTTAGTTTAGCAGGAGGAAGCCGGTATGGATAAATGAAAACTAGTACATGCCAAGCGAACGGCGCATTTAACGCATATAAATCATAAAAATTATAATGAGGTTAAGTCACAGAACTAATTTTGATGCTGAGTTCATGTTTTAGCTTGTTTTCAAGTGAATTTTTCACTAAGGTGTTAAAAATCTGCAGTGGAAGGTGTATAGAGTCGTAAAGTCGGCTAAGCAAACGGATGGCCAGTTTGTGAAGTGGTAGAACTCTAGAAAGTAGAGAGAATGGGCGCGAATTTTTCGTGTGCGCTGGAACTCCTGTTCGTTGAGAAATTTACGTATAAATGGCAAGAAGTTTCGTTTGAACAACATCACTCAAGCGTAAACTTTTCGCTTCCACCTCAGCTCAAATTCAACTACGTATCGTATTTCTATTCATCGAGCTCTTTCAATTTTTAAATTTTTTAATCCTATTTTGTTTTTCGAACATTCATACACATACACATGTACATTTACATATAGATATAGTTAAATAGATAATTGCTTGAGTGTCTGTGCTGTGATAGGAGCATGAATGACGTCATTTCAACCGGAAAAATGCGTACCCAAGTGTTTATCTTCTCCCCCCTGTCGGGGACGTTAGCTCTTGCATCGGGTAATTCCTGACGCCACTCCTGATTTGGTTGCTTCGGTAAATTAATTCTAATTCCCCCAAATTCCCGCATTTTTCATGCAGTGTCTGATGAACCCACTGATCTGAAAAATAGGACTGGATCGCGCAACCCAGGGGTTGGAGTGCGGGAAAAAATGAAGCCCGCGATATTCAATCTGCGCCATATTGGAGTGACCACTTTCTCGGTAACGTTGTTGTAAAGCTATTATGAAAATGAGGGAACTCGTACGTAGGGCTGTAGTAAACAAAGCAGAAATATGAAAGGAAACGACAACACATCCCAAAGTGATAGTGAGGGATCTGACGATGAAGAATCCAGGTTAAAAAGAAAATTTTCACGGACATTTCACTGGTAAGTATGGGGTGTCATTACCGTCGAAACTATTATGTTTTGTTATTATCTACCGGTTCATTATTATACAGTTTTTCGTTATTATTGTTCCCAAGTTCATCATGATCATGCAGTGTCTAGTTATTAATTTGCATTTCTTTGTTATTATGATAAACTGCTTTGTTATTATTGTGCACTGTTGATTTGTTATTATTATGCGCCGTTTATTATAAAGCATTGGTTTGTATTGGCACACACTGTTTCGTTATTATTGTGCAATGTTTCATTATTTGTACCGATTTGTTATTATTAGGCACTGTTTCAGTATTATTTTGCAATGTTTCGATATTATCATGCACTGTGGCATTATTATGCAGTGTTGTACTATTATCATCACCTAGCAAAATTTCATGTGCGTGTGAGTAGCTGGTACATTCAGCAGGGCAGAAAGACAAACGAACATGGTGACAGATTTCACTGCCGAGTTGAAAGACGTAATAACATCCAAATTAAGGGAGATTGTTTCTAGTGTTCATAGTGCTGATAATTTTGACATAGCAGAAGAGCTTCAAGAAATTCAGAAGCTTGTCATTGTCTTAGACTCCTTGACAAGAATACCAGAAGAAATATTCAATTTGTTGAGCAGTGCACAGTCAATTTTAGAGTGCTCAGGGACGAACATCAGAGAAAATGCTGTTTTCATGGGATAACCAGGTAGACCAAAGTATGCAGTTAGCAAGGAACAGCTTGCAATGCTTGTAAAAGCCAGGTTTAGTATCCATTCAATTTCAGAGCTACTTTATGTGAGTTCACAGACTGTAAAACAACAAATGCAAGAATATGGTTCTTCAGTGCATTCCCTTTACACAGAAATACAAGATAATCAGATGACATAGTGAGAGCAACTAAAGGAACAAATCCAAAATGTGGATTAAAAATGTTGATGGGACACCTTGGCTCAAGGGGTATATTCATCCCCAGACATTGTGTGAGAGAAACTCTTTCACGAGTTGATCCCCAGGGAATGGCTACCCGATGATGCATGGCAATCTAAAATTTCATAAAAGCAGTAGAAAACTGGGGATTGCCCTCCAGAACCAGGTGTGGTGTTGTCAGGGAACTGAAAATGTGGATGCTGTCAAGTTAAACACTTGTGGTCCAGGTAAGGGGTCAGCTCTTGTGGGTAAGAGCATGCACAATCAACAAATTGAGCACCTCTGGTGGGATGTATTTAAGGATGTTTTAAAGAATTACCACAAGCTGTCTTCATTAATGGAGGATCTGAATATCTTGGACTCTTAAGCAGAGAATGACTTAAGGTGCTTACATTATGCATTCCTTTATCACATAAACCATTGTTTGGATGAATGGTCTGCTGCCTAGTTGAGACATCCCATGTCCACAGCAAACAACTGTACACCCCTTCAGCTTTGTGTCCAAGGTTCATTGATGACATCTGAAGAAGGTACCAATCCTACTGAAGTAACTGACAAGTATGGTATTGACTGGGATGGACCTATTCCACTTGATGACAGTTCAGTAGACATTCCACCAATAGTCCTGCTTTAACAAGTGAACAACTTACACAGTTTGAGGAAAGAACTATGGCACTTCAAGAATCAACATTAACAGAAGACAAACTTAAACTTTACAAACTGGCTAAAGAATATCTTCATCCTTAGTTAAATGTCAAATTCATGGCACCCCTCTGAATGAGCTACTTTTCTCACAAACCAAAATGCAACATCAGTTAGAACAAGGTGGTTGGTTGCTTTTATTGTGTATATTTGAATTGAACTTGTACAATTCGTTTTATAGATCAACAGAAAAACAGTTTCAGCACAACTCTAAACACAACTGCATTGAAAAATTAAAATTACTTCATATAACTAAACCTTTAGACACCTTTAAATAGCAAGTGTTATCAAAGCAAAATTTGCCTCAAATACCATCAATATCTATTTTAATGGTATATTTCTTTAAAAATTGCTAAAGCGATGGCATTAAAACATTATATTACAAATATGTGCAAAGTACAAAGTTTTTTGTACTTTGTATTATATTACAAATATGTGCAAAGTACAAAGTTTTTTGTAAGTAATTTGTAACTAAAAATACTTACAAATCCTACGACTACGATTCCCGCCTGGTAAATCCTTGGTCAATATTTTTTACCAAATGTAATTCTAATCCTGAGAAATATTTTCCTGTTTCAAATGACTGTGTAGAGCAGTTCATTTAAAGGGCATATGAAGCGTAAATTTTGTTTTTAACTTTTCCATCCTTTCTAGAACATCAAAACGCGCTCTTTTCAATGAACAACTTAGTTTTTTAATTTAACTTTGTTAAAGTGTTCAATTTTGCTGCCAAATGTTGCTTCTTACCATGTTTGCGCCCAACTTGTAAAAAGAGTCTGGGTCAAAGTGATGACGTAGAAAGTTGTACTCCATAACACATGCTTGACTTATTTGATTAACATCGATTAACAAGTTGTGCGCTAATTTTAGTTTTTTGGGGTTTTTCTGAGTTGTCAAAAAAATGTCAAGCGAATATATGGAAAATTCTGATTTGGAAAATGAAAATTTGTCATCTTCCTCTTTGAGCACGTTCCATGATTCAGACGAAGGAAACGGTGAAGTGTTTAGTGAAGACGCATTAGTCGGTGCATACCAGCCTTATGCTCATGAACCCTTAGCACAAAGTTCTGACGAAAATGATGATCAAGAAGAGGTTGATATCGACGGACTTTTACTGAATGATATCGAAGACCGATACGAAGGAATACAAGCGGTCAAGGATTGGTGTTTTTGTGGCCATTGCGAAACTCGTTTGTTATGTTGTTCAAGAGAATACAGGTGCTGCCACGAGATAAGCGATGCAAATGTTTTTAACTCCGAAATAATACTGGAAGAGCCTGTTAAATGCGTTACAGAACATCCTGATTTCACAGCTGTTGTACTACATCCTCGAGTCCTGCGAGTTGCAGCAAATGGTTTGAAAACAAGGCAAGGAAGGAAGTACAGGCAACTTGGCAGCGACGAAAATGTCTTTCTACGAGCAATCGCTTACAGATTGTTTATATCTATGGTGTTTGGATTCATGGGATTTGACAACTCAAGACCGCTTCCTGCATGTGCGTACACAGCAATTCGAACTAGGTTCCCTAAGCAGAAAGACACAGAACATACTGGTTACATGTCGACAGACGAGAGAGCCTAAACGTAGACAACAATAACAATGAGACCAGAGGCAATTTACGCCAACTTTTTTTGTTACACACCACCAGTATTTACAATATTTACAAATGCACTGTATGGTTAGCATTGTCCACGCTTGTGACCTTTCATGGGTTGATTGCACTTGGTACAGTGCCGTGTCCTCTGTGCATTTGTAGGCTCTGGCCGAGTGACTACAGCTTGAAGCTCATCTTGCTCGTTTACTAGAATATATGATAAATTAAAATTCAGCCAGTAACACACTATGCTTTATTGTTTAATGTATAGAAATTATGTTTTGTTACAAAATATAATTTCTGTGTATTAGACTTGAGAAATTGTACTTACAACTGGGGTATAGCTGGACAGTCATTTCATTTCTTCTTGCGTGATTGGCAATGGCAGTAAGGCGGTCCACCTTATCACTAAATTGTGAGCTAAGTGGAGCAGGGACATGTTTTAAAAACTCAAGTATTTTGAGTTTCATAGATGCCTTCGTGCTTTTGAACAGACAATTTCTTATATCATCTACATATTTGTAGGTGGGAGGAACTGGAACTGTTCGGACTAATTCTTCACCATTTTTGTATTTTGGATAATGTATGCTGTAATAAATTTTGCCATCTTTTGTTTTTTTTTGCTTCTCTTTTGATGTTCTCATTGAAGTGAGCAATTGCCAATATATGCCTAGAAACATACAAAATTTGTTCCAAGAAAAATACTTTAAACAAATACTAAAGGAGTTATACCTGCAATATGTCCCTGTGTAAGAATATGCTGTCATCTTTGGATGAAACTGGTTAAGTGTGGAATGAAATGCTTCCAGGTGGCTGGTTTGAACTTCTGATGAAAGCTTTTTCACATCATTCAGTACTTGGGACTTTCCACAAATGCCAACAACTTTATCATAAACTTCAGTGCCTAAAATAATTTGCATAACTAGAAATAGGCTTGTGATATGAAACAAAAATATGTTTAACAAACAACAATATGTTTACCAACAACTCCTCCCCTTTTGAGATTGTTCACTTCTCTTATAGTATACTCACCCATTCTTATCCATTTTCTGCTAGGAAGTTTTTCATGAACACATTTTTCAAACAATGGATCTGGATGATTTGTATGGAGATTTGCAATGTGTCTTGCATACGACTTCCATTTTGCCAAGATAAGCTGTTCATAGCCAGACTTAGTAGAACAAGCACACCAATATAAATGGTTTTTGATAGGCTTTATCCAGTGCTGTACAGCTTCACATCCTTTCTCCTTAGCCAACTTAGCTAACTTTTTTGTGATGCTTTTTGCAACATGCCAAATGTCATAGAAGTGATGTACAAATGGGTATTCTGTTTTTAACCACTTTGCTATTCCTCTGTGCCTGTCAGATATAAAGGTTTGCACTTTCACTCCTGAATCGGTTAGAAACTTGAACGAACGTTTTGCCCCTTCAAGTTCCATGGCCTGACTTGAACCAGTTTCATTAGCCTGAAAATACCATAAATTAGCAGGTGCTTAAGACCCCAGAAAATTAAAAAAAGGGAAACCATTAAAAACAGACACATTGACTATCAATGGGTTGATCCGGTAAGAAAGTTGATGTAACATGAAGATAATGCTGATTACCTGTAGCAATTCAAAGTGCACAAGTTTACCCAGTGAAGCATTCATCATGGTGTATACACCATACTTGGCTGAATGACCCATTGAGTCGAATCGACCATCACCAGCCCAAACACTTTCCTTTGCCAAGCAAGCTTTTTCAATCAGTCCCAATCGTGTTGATTCCCAAAACCCAATGATAGTAGGGAACAGCAACCATCTTTGATGTGCATAGAATGAACGCACTGAGTACACGCATAAGCCCAAATGGGAGAACATGAGCATTATTTTGCTAATACTTGCACCAGCACAAAGAATAGCAAAGCTCAATAGCAAATTACCAGCAGCAAATCGACCAAACACAAAAGGCTGGCTATGCCATTTATAAGGCTGCACCCCAGCTAGCTTGCATTTTTTGCAATGTTGCTCTATATTGACCATTGTGCCAGATTTTGATACTAGAATCTCAGGTTTCTCCAATTTGCAATTGAAGCAAAACATTGAAAATATTGAGACCAAACAAGAAAGGAAAACAATAAATTTTGGCTCATCTTGAGGCAAAGCACTTGAATTAATCCTATAAAAGACAATACATTAGACCAATAGGAATGACAAATAAAATAAAATAAATTAATGCAATGGTATGTATATTTTACCTTACAGTATCTTCTCCATCAGTATCCTCTTCATCATGTGCACCAGACTGATATTCAGTTTCCCAGTCAGGATCAGTTGTTAATTGGCTCATGTCATCTGCTTCTGCCAGGAAGTCATCAAGCTCGTTCTGATCAACTTCAAGATTGCCATCAAATTCATTTACAACATCCTCCACTTGATTCTCTTGATGGAGAGTATCAACCATGGGAGTATGTGAAGAGGATGACTTTGCTTGTACCTGTAGCCGCAGGCACCTGATAGTCCTTCTGTAGTTTGAGCACCTTTGTTGAATAGTTTTCAGCTTTTTTTTACACTTTAACAGTGCCTCTGACTCTCCAGGTTCAACAGGTTTGTGTTGGTTGTTGCGAGAAAGGTGAACAGTTGCACTTTGCTCTATGGAGGAGTCCATTTCCATTTCATCGACTTGGTCCGCCGATTCTTCGTCTTGAATCTTTGGTTGCTTAGCACTAGATTGAGATAATTCTCGAAGAAGCTGTCGCTTTGCACGTTTTACTTTGCAAGCAGGAATTTGAGGAGTGTCAGAGTTAATAGCAGCAGTTGTCTGGGTTGTTTTCGGAAAAGATACCGCAGCAATATCATAATTGTCGACTGTTGGTACTGTTCCAGGCTTTAGATACCTCTTGCAAGATATACTATTTGGCGAGCGATCAGACGCAGTGGGTACTTCAATATCCAGTCGTTGATTATAATCATGTCCATGAAAATGCGCTGAACATAGTGCAGAAGAACTTGTTGGATTCCAACCTGGTCTATGCTTTCTCACAAATTTCGTCCACGCCGCACGTTGTTTAGCATCACGAGGAAACAAATGCATCGAAATGCCCGTCGAACGACTTGAATTTTTGCAAGATTTTGCGTTAGCAAAACCAGCGACGCAATACTTGCCTCCTTTTACAGGCATTATCGCAAGGATAAACTATAGTAATGAGTTCAAACAATTTCACTTCTTATACAACAGCAAGTTGATGGCTTTTGAATACGCTTTATGCTTTATAGTTCATACTTTATACGCAAAACTTCCTACGGTACATCTTCCTACGTCATCACTTCATTCCAGGCCCCTGGTGAAAGTTGGGCGCGAACACTTTAATATATACGCACTTTCAGAGCAAAATTGAACGCTTCAACAAAGTTAAATTAAAAACTAAGTTGTTCATTGAAAATAGCGCGTTTTGAAGTTCTAGAAAGTGTGGAAAAGTTCATAACAAAATTTACGCTTCATATGCCCTTTAAAGGTTCATCAAAGTTCAAAAATCCAAATATCAATGAAGCAAGCATAACTGAAACAGCCACCTGTGAATTGTGGCAAAACTGTTAATAAATTGCTTTAGCATACTGGAGACCAGTTTAACAAATTACATGTCATAGTACAGCCCAGGAATCTTCAATTGGCAGCTTGCTGTCTAGATGTGGCCCATGAAACCTTGAATCTATTAAAATTTTGTGGCTTGGGAACGCCAAACAACCACGGCCTTTTCCATCCATAAAACCTGGCACTGTAAAAGGAAAAATCTCTGGCCTCCACAGTACGTAGAGTCGTAGACTATGCGGCAATCCTGTATTTTAGCGTCGGATTGGATTTGGGAAATAAAATAGTGTCGGATTCATTTTATGAAGAGCGCCAGATTAATACATATACTCTTAACCCTAACCGTAACCCTAACTCTAACCCTTTAAAATGAATCCAGCGCTATTAAAATGAATCCGACGCTAAAATACAGGATTGCCGACTGTGCAGTAGATCTCGAAGTGCAGTACACGCCACCAACACGATCACTCGTTGCTCAATAGTCGATTATTTATCACGGGAAAATCAGTAATTTTAAAGAAAATCGGACAATTTTAACCCTTTGCCTGTCCCGTGCGTCACATATGACACACACTGGACGTCTGAGCGATAACATCAAACAAAGGCTAGACAGGCAAAGGGTTAAAAGTCGAAATATTACAGTCTCATACACGAAGAAGAAATAATAAAGCCCAGCAAAAAATACACAAAATAGGCATATTAACCCTTTGCCTGTCTAGCCTTTGTTTGATGTTATCGCTCAGACGTCCAGTGTGTCATATGTGATGCACAGGACAGGCAAAGGGTTAAAGGCTGTTGTCTCTCGTGCACCAGAACGTCGTGCACCAGGACATCTAAAGGACTTTATATTGGGTTAAAACAGTTTGATTGTTAAAAACTTTGGGTAGATATCTTCCCAGACAGTTGATATTTAAATAATCTAAATGGGGGAGGGATATAGTGTTGTGTTATCGTACGATTAGGGATAGTGGGGACATATATGGACGGAGAGGGATAGAGAGAGAAAAAGGAACGGGTGTTCAAAAGAGGCGGGAAAGAACAAAAACGGGGGGTCGAAGTGGGGTTGTTCGGTAATAAAGTGTTTGTGTATTGACTGTTTTCCTGCGTATTTTCTGGAGACACTATATCTCCTTGGCATGTTTTCATTTAAAATTTGACAATTACACGCCAAGAACCTACACACGTTGAAAGTTATCCTCCAATTTCTTAGATGTAACCTATACAAAATATACGGCGCACCTTGAAAAGTGGTCACTCCAGTATGACCGCCACGGCTGACTTCCGGCTTTACTTTTTGAACAGTGGTTGCGCGATCCAGTCCCATTTTTCAGATCAGTGGGTCAACCGAGCAGCAAGACCACTGGGAACTATTTGGAACTTAGCTCAAAACTTCCTTTCATTTCATGAGGTTACGTTCGGTGGTTGCAATTTACCGGTGCCAACTTCAAAGAAGGTTAACATTTCATTCCACATTTGAGGCAAAGAGACGAATATTAAACTTACCGCGTCGTTCATTTATTAGCAGTTTCGATATGCAAACCCATAAACTCACCGCGAATTCTTCTCAACCACCTTTTGGTAAGTATTCAAAGTATGTTTTCACCCTAGAAACAGCTTCCTTGAACAAAAGCATGTTGTGTCCGATCAGCTGTTGAGGAATGCAACTAATTTTCATGTCGTTGTCTGGTGCAGCTCTGTTAATAAGTTTGGTGGAAAACGTCCGAAATTTTAAGTCGATGCAATGACTCGGGACTTTGTCAGAGACTCAGTTTATAAAGTAATGTTGCTGATTTTTCTCAGACAAAAACAATTGCTCAATGGGGAGCGAGGAACTTTTGCCTTTAAAGAACAAGTGGATTAGTTGCGCTTTCTGGTCAAATTTTTAACACTTGTTCAAAGCAACATTTGTGTTTTAGAAGTCATGTTGGTCCTACTAATTTACAGTATCAATGGAATATCTGATAAAGTTCAATGCTGATTTTTTTTTTTTATTTTGATATTCTTCTTCTCATGACTTTCAGTAATGTTTCGATTTGTTAATTCAGGTGAACTTGGCCTAGCATTTGTATTTTTTTTACTCAAACAATCAAAAATTTTGGCCTCTGTGAAAAAGATTTTCCTGAACTTCCATATTATATTTGTATTATCAGGCTTCTGAATGGGTTATGAAATCAACTATCATTTTGTAACTTTGACATACTGAATGACAAAAAGTTGATGATGTTTTGTATTTTCATGATTTTAGCCTCCTTATTGGTTGTAGACTATATCAAAAGCAAATATAAAGTTGACGTGGACTGGAAAAATGCAACCTCATTAGAGATCAATGGGTAATACAGGAATATACATATATACATGCTTGTGCATGTATGTGTACATATATATATATATATATGTACACCAATATATATATATAATTACACCAATATATATATATATACATATATAGCAATGATGAGTACCACAAAGGTTACAGTGTTGATATGAAAATATAGAGCGCTCAATATATATATATATATATATATATATATATATATATATATATATTGGTGTAATTGTTAAAGTTGGGTGGTATACTGGTATTTTTAGTTATTCATGGTATTAAGTTGATACCAGTATTGTGATATTGGTTTGGATGCTATATTCTTACTGTATACCGGTAAGATAAACTGGTTATTTCACAGTAATCTTAATTGTGGACAATTTAATTAGTGTTTAACATTTCATTTCAATAATTTTACTATCTGTTATAAAGTAATTGCATAGTTCCTTTTAAAATTAAAGCTCAATTTCACTTGAGTTTTCAGTTACACAAAATAGCCCTCATCACTGCCCAACTTGGGTAATATTTTTCAGAAAAACATACTGTTTGAAACTTTGAGAATAGTTTTGAAATATGTAATAAACATAAAACTCAGTTTTATCCCTCTAATTCCTAAATGCTTACGGGGACCATTAAAAACACTTTTTTCATTAAGAGGTTTGTTTTCATTCGCAATCTTAAACCCTCTTTAAATGCTAATATTTGCTCAGCACCACTTTTCCTTTTATAATTTCTTCTTCCACTCTTCCATGTTGTTAGTGTTACTCATACCTGTAACCTTTATTTTTAGTACGTCCTCTGATTGGTTAATGCATGAATATTATTACACCCTGTAACTATATACTTAGGCTTTAGGCAGTTATGTAAATTATTCTCCGGTGATGTTGTGATGATACAACAAAATGTTAGAACTTTATTAAATATTATGATTTTACTTCTGTGTCCGACGGAATGGCTTTCATAAAGATATTTTGCTGGGCTTTGATATTCCTCTTGAGATTATGGTAAACATCTGGTAAAATTTTACCAGGTGCATGTACTTGATACAATGTGATAGCTATACTGGGTTATCAGATGTTTGTTTCTGGGTCTGGCATATTCTTATTCAGCATTACAGATAACAAAGAATGTGCAATATAATATAGTAAGGTTTTACGTTTTCTTTTTATTCTACATCATAGAAATGTTGCTCTAACTTGTGATCACAGTATTGCTCGCTACTTGGCCAGGATTGGTGATGAATTTAAGCTTTATGGCAATAACATTTTGCAGGCAACAGAGGTAAATGAAACTACGACGTCATATATACATGTAATTTGAAAATTTTCTTTAAAGATACAACTTTTTAGAACTGTGAAGTTATAATTATCAATTTCTAAAAAGTTGTTGCTTTTCAGGTTGACAGTTGGATGGACTTTAGTGCAACATTCTTGAAGGATTCCAAGAAATTCCAGTCTGCTCTTCACCACTTAGACAAACAATTATCACCAGTCACTTACTTGGTGGGGAAGACAATAAGTCTAGCAGACTTTGCAGTCTGGGGGGCATTGAAAGGTAGACAATGTTAAGAACAAGGCTAGAAAATTTATGATTTTTATTAATTCATTAATGGGCTAATATACCAAACATTTAATTAAGAGAATTTTTAGAAATGGTTGAATTCTTTGAATATTGTAACCAAGTGCTTTTAAACCATGAAGATTATGGTATACCAAAGCTGTTACTTAGAGAATAGAAAAAGAGTGGAAAACTTTTGAAAAGAAGAAATCCATATCAAGATTAGACCCACATTTCCACAGTTATATACCCACGTTTCAAGTGTAAAATCTACTGCATGAGGTCTGTAAGTGTATAATGCATACATTGTTTTATGCAAGTGAAACATATTTGTTAGACCAAAGCACTTAAGAAAAATGGGAAGTTTCTCATATGCAATGTCATGACATGGATTGAAGAACCAGAGTATCACCAGTGTATGCTTGAATGTAAGGGACACATTGACATATTTTCCTTTTATATTGAAACAACTGCTTGAGGGAATATTGATGGAAAATGAATATAGGGAAACCTATACAAGGAAATCAGAATGATCAGGCAAATCCTTGTGTGGATTAAATATCATACATGTAAGATTGTAGTATAATAGCAAAGGAAGCTTTGCATTTTAATTTTGACTATTATGGGAATTTAGTGGAAATCCTTGTTATTGTTTGTAAACTTGCAAATTTGTGAGCAATACCATGTACACGTATAATCAAACTATGGTTTTATTAATCTCCTCCATGTTTTTCTTTACCTTGTAGCTAGTGACAGGTGGGAGAACTTGTTAAAGAACGGAGAGGCTAGAAATGTGTCAAGGTGGTACAATTTTCTTTCCTCTCAAAACAGTTTTAAGCAGTATTGTGGCCAGGCAACCTCATCAGATAAACCACAGGTATAATTCTTAAACATCTTTTCATACTGTACATTTATCACTAAATATTTGACTGCCAAAATGAACTTGTATGCAGTTACCTGGCTCAACTGACAGGGCCAATTCTGCCACATAATCCTAGTTTCTTCCTCTAGTCCATTCTACCTGCCATCATCAAACCTTCCCTACTAACTCTTCCACTTGACTGCTATGATTGGACTATCAGTATCTGTGACAGCAGCTCAGTGTGTTGTCCCAGACTAGAGGATGATTAAAGCATCTCACAGTTGATGCAGTTATACTACTGGATCTACTGTCACATGTTGCCTAGGTTTTATCAAAATATGACTGTTGTTGTTATCATTCTTCTTATATCTTCTCTGTTGCCCAATGACAAGGTGAGATAAATTGGAAAATCCCAAAGATCCTGACCAAAAGAGAACATGTTTGAACACTTGAGTATATCATAACATAATTACTATGATTTTCATGAATTGAAATTGAAAATATGTTGCATTCATTCCGACAATGAAACCAGCAATCATGTGCCGCACAATTATAAGGGTCCTCTTGTATACTGCAAATGTAAAGAATATATGTTTGGCTGTTCTGTTACAAGTACGCTATACAAGATTAACGAGTCAAGAATGTCTTGAGACTTATAACAAGAATATCTATGGATTCTGTTGTCCAATTTCAGAGAACTGTTCTACGTTACATTCTTTCAGGCAATCATTTCTGAGTGACACTGAAAGTTGCTGGGTTTGTGCAGTCCTTGAAAATCCTTAAAAGTCCTTGAATTTAAGTTTTGCTTTTCAAGGCCTTGAAAACCCTTAAATTTTGGCTTTATCCTTATAAGTCCTTGAAAATAGTGCTTTTGAGTCAAATTCAAAGATTTGTTTATCTTCATATCCAAAAAATAGAAATTTCAGTTCAAAATAAGTTACTTGTATCTGCCTTTCTGTCTGATGAAGATCAATGAAACTTTATCTGTGAAACCTATAACAGTTGCTTTACACGTCATACACTAGTTGACTTTGGACAAGTTCTTGAATTTATGAATAGAGGCCCTTCAAAATCACTGAAAAAGTCTTTGAAAATCCTTGAATTGATCATCTGAAAAAGAACACAAACCCTGAAGTAACCATGAAAGGGCTTGCCACCAAACTCATCCTAGTGTTGCCCAGGAGGGCCCCCTAATAGTCTATCCCATAGACCCCCAGATGCCTACAGTAGTTGGCACTCTGCTCCTCATTCTCTCTTTTGTCCTTGTCCTTGATCCTGTCCTTGATCCTGTCCATGTTCCTGTCCATGTTCCTGTCCTTGATCCTGTCATTGTTCTTGCCTTTGATCTTGTCCTTGTTCCTTCCCATGTTACCATTCCAGTCCTTACCATTCTTGTCCTTGCTGTTGTTCTTGTTCTTGTCCTCGTCCTAGTTCTTGTCCTAGTTCTTGTCCTAGTTCTTGTTTGTGTCCTCATCCTAGTTCTTGTTCTCGTCCTTGTTATCGTTCTTGCTCTTTTCCTTGTCTTCGTTCTTGTCTTTATTCTTGGTCTTGTCCTCTACCTTGTTTTTGTTTTTGTTCTTCTTCTTTCTCTTCATCTTCTACTTCTTCATTTTGTTCCTTCATCTCCTGTTTCTTTTTCATCTTTTCCTCCATTTCCTTCTTTGTGGGTCTTCTCCTTATTCCTCATTTTCCCTTCTCCCTCCCTTCTTCTCCTCTTTTTGGTGCTGCATCTCCTTCTCTTTTTGGTGCTGCATCTCCTTCTCTTTCTACCTCTTTTTCTACTTCCAGTTCTCATCTTTATTCCTCTTTTGTTTCTTCTCATTGTTGATGTTTTTTTAATTTTGGTTTTATAGAATGAAATTAAAACCCAGGGCAAGTTCATTGAATTGGAAGGTGCGGTAGAGGGCAAAGTGGTAGTTAGATTTCCGCCTGAAGCAAGTGGGTATGTTCATCCACCACAAGTCAAAGGTCTACGTTAGGGGCAGTGCAGTAGGCAAAGGATTTCTATCACATCAACGAAAACTGTTCCCAAAATCTGCTGTTGATCGATTATATCTAATAGGCTTAGCACTTTCCCGACTGGAGTTCTTCCCTTGACGAGTAAAATCATCATTTGTTAGCCAAGTCCTGATTACGTAAGACGAGCTGGCCCGGCTGCAGGGCCAGCTGGCTAAACAGGCTAGCCCGCCAAACAGTGATCGACCCACTGAAGAAAATGTGATTACATGGCGATAAGCCAGCCCGTTTACTGGACCAGCTCAGTAAACCAGCCAGCTTACCTCATGTAATAATAATCCGAATGGGTGGGCATATTGTTTTGCATAAGAAATTTACTCATATGTTAGATTCATGCACTCATTATTACTTATTTGAAGGGATTTGCCTCCTGAGTTAGTCACAAAATTTAACCCAGATCAAGTTGGGGCTAATTAACTGGCCTTCCAGTCTTTCTGGTTGGCTGTTCACCCATCGTGGTCGGGCGTTGACCCATCGTGGTCGGGCGTTGACCCATCGTGGTCGGGCGTTGATCCATCGTGGTCGGGCGTTGATCCATCGTGGTCGGGCGTTGATCCATCGTGGTCGGGCGTTGATCCATCGTGGTCGGGCGTTGATCCATCGTGGTCGGGCGTTCACCCATCGTGGTCGGGCGTTCACCCATCGTGGTCCGGCGTTCACCCATCATGGTCAGGCGTTGGCCCACTACTTCAGGAAAATTCTAGCAACGCCACTGATTAAGGGCAACATAAACCACGGTTTAAGTTAAATTTGCTGAACCTTTCGGTTGTCGGATGACCAACTAGAGGAACTGTGGTGGTTTAAGTGCTTGTCATTTCTTTGTTCCTCCAAATATTTCTGTTTTGAGCATTCCGAAACATTTGACAACTTCCAGCCTGTTCCGACCATGGAAAAGGTTTATTTAAAAAGTCCCCGAAAAACAGACATACCTTGGAAGAACTCCAAAAAAAATTCCCCTTTTTGTGGATTGTCTGCACCAGTTTAAACAAAATCTTACATGAAGATCAAATTGTGAGTTGAGGTTTGATCACGACATACATTGTTTTAATCATGGAGAAAGACTAGAAAGACGATGTAGTAACGTAAACATGGTGAACGGCAATTCAATTGTCAAAAGAATTGCAGTTACGCTTACAATATGTCAGTAGCCGAATGGTGTAAGGTGCTGCCTTATTTCCTGGAGGATTATAAAGTCTTATATTTTAGTTAGACGTTGGAGGTTGTCCTTCAGCAGCTTATTTCGTAAAAATTTATTTTATTTTATTTTATTTTTTTTATTACAATCAAATTAGCCCAAGACTGTAGCTGTGAATAAATTATAAATTAATTGTGTCGATGAAAGCTCCGATACAGCTAATTTATAATTTATTGACAGCCGCAGTCTTGGCGTCATTTGATTTTGATAAATAAAAAAATTCTTATATTTTAGCAGCAAGTCGTGGGGGGGAAACAAAAAATAGCTCGATTTATGCAAAGATTGATTTGATGTTGGGACGCATCTCGGTCACAATTATCCTTTGGGATTTCCTCATTAATTGTTAATGAGCTTGACAGTCTTGATTTTCCAGTTTTTAGCAAATATCAGGGCCTTTTTTTCGCACCCTCCAGCCGCCCACATGGCCCCTCCGGTCAGCACTTTTAGCCCTTCCAGTACAACGTATTTTCTAAAATGTATATTTGTAAAGTTGAAAGAAAGTCAATTTAAGAACATGAAAGACTTGAATAACTGAGAGAGCAGAACTACGAAGCATGTTTTGATGTTGTATGCTGCATGGCTTACACACTGCATGGTTATACTACCCAAACAAGCTAACTATTAATTGCCTTAATTATTGCTTAATATATCGTTATTTTTCTGTTCCATATCCGTAAAAATATAGCTGAAAATCTAGTAATAACTAAGCATTATCGTCACCTGTTTCCTTCGGTCAATGTCCACTCCAGCATCATTTTGCTACTGACACTGGATAACTGGAACGTTTCAGACCCTAACTATGAACAAGGAGCACTATTATTTAACTGTCACATGACACCGCAGATGTTTGTTAATTGGTTTCCTTGCTTTCAACGCAAAGTCCACTTTGGTGATAGATCCCCGCCACTCGAAGACAGTTAAAAAAAATGCCCTGACAAATATTATCTGTTTAGGTATTTGCACATCGGACATGCTAAGGCAGCCTTACTGAACCAATATTACAGAGATCACTACAAAGGTGAAATGATCATGAGGTTTGATGACACAAATCCCGCCAAAGAGAATGCTGAGTTTGAACAGGTACTGTATTTCTTCATTTAAGGGTATTCGGACGTGTTCTGTTGTAAAGGACAGCTCAATTTTTCCGGTAGCTTACGTTAGGTTGAAATTACTGGTTCAAGGAATAATCAATATGTTGTATACAGTATGTGGAATATGCGCTCAAAGATTTTACGTTTGATGACTAAATATGTGACGTCTCATTGACGTCTTAAAAAAGAACTTTAAAAATTTCAAATTCTTGCTACTATTAACATTATACCATATATATGAAAGCCATTTTAACCAGGGCTGCTATCTGTTAAAAGTGTGCATGCAATTATTCAGTTGTCAAATTTTAGAGAATTTATTAAATTTTTAAAAAAAACTTGATATTGCCGGCACTTTTTTAATATCCAAGCACCGTTTTTTGAGGAAGACAGTTGAGACTATAATTACGATTAAAGAAATTATACAACTTAAAGGTACACGTAAATTTAGGATTTTCCATTGTGATGACGTCATGAAAACGTCATCAAACAATAGAGCGTATACACTTATAGCCAACATGTTGCTGTGCCTTAACAAAAGAATTTTGATCATCTTCTTTTGTTAGGTACACCAACATGAATGCCATGTCCTTTGTTATTCGAGTCTGAGGACTGAGTGCATACGGTCGATTGATCCCTACGTACAAACAGTACACTGCATAGCGGTTGTCGTTCGTCCTTAAATCCGTGAAACCTTTGGGGTCCTTGTTGATTCTAACGTTGCATAGCAACGTGTCAATTTCTGTGAAACTAGATATGTCTGTACAGTCTTAAGGGCTGTTTACACGTGCGATTTTGTGCCTTGAGATTGACATCGTGGAGTATGTGTTTAACTGACGAGAACGTCGAGGAGAAACTGCAGCGAATCAGCGGACATCATGGTGCATAGACTGTCATGAGTATTTTACATACGCCAGGATGACAATCGTGCTAAATCGCACGTATAAACGGCCCATTAAGGATCAGAGAGGAGCCAAGGGTGATTTCATAGGGCAATCACTGATGAGGCAAGCCTTTTAACTGGAGAAACGTCACTGGGAATGCACTCCAGAAGTTTTAGTCTGTGTTCAATGCTTGTTTTCCACATACTCATGGGAGGCGAGGGTTTGCCGGTGGTTGTACCACAGCCACTAGAAGCAACGGTTTACCATTGTCATTGATTGGATAGCCATTATGTTTTGGGAAGGGACCACCTGACACAATGTAAGAAAAACAAAAAGATAATACCAATCCTTGATCAGCTGTTTTGCTCCAGTATATGAAAGTTCATCCAACCACAGTCATTTGAATTCAATTTGCAATGTTCCCACACTAAGTACAATTTATGTATTTGCGCAGTATTACCTACTACCATGCTTACAGAACTCGTTTCCAGGCTTCTGGTTGCAGCCTTAGAAAGCCGGGCTGTGAAACTGTTGACTAGGTTCCCTTGGTTATAGGCTCCAGTCATGCCTCGAAAAGCCTTAGTTACGGACCATAGTTTTCATACGATTTACCTGTCAATGATATCGAATGAAATGCCATTTTGAATGGGAGTACTTTGATCTTTTAAAGCCTTTTACCATCGTCAAGTCAGGATGTTCACTACAAATTATGCTTTTATTGTAGGTTATATTAGAGGACTTGACATTGTTGAAAGTGAAGCCAGATAGGTTTACCAGATCTTCAGATCATTTTGATAAAATGGTGAAACTTGCAGAGAAGATGATCAAGGATGGCAATGCTTATGTAGACGACACTCCAGCTGAGAAAATGAGGGAAGAAAGAGAAAAAAGAACTAAATCAACAAATCGTGATAACTGTAGGAAATCAAAAGTTTTTCTTATTATATGTGTCGTTAAAGTTAGTCAAAATGTTTGTTGGGCAACCGTAACTGTCTGCTTTACAAGATTATAAATGGGATTTTGATGGAGCTCTTAATGCCCGGAACTCAGAAGTTCTCGGATGTATACAACCAAACATTTAAATTCCAACTTTGGTAGAAGGTCATGATCAGCCGTCTACTTCTACGGGTAATTAAATGATGATAGATAGACATTCTTCCAGCTCATACCTCAAAAGAACGATTCTTAAGCCCCAGACGGGGATCGAACCTGCAACCTTCTGATGACTGATGAGACACTCTAACCATTGAGCCACCGAGACTCAGATGGTGAGCTAGGGTACAAGTTCGACATATGTGCTGCCAATGCGGCAAGCACGATATGTTGATAATGATATTCGATGCGATACATGTCACGAATGTGGCTGCTTGGACATACCACATGTTCCCCCATGTTCTTAAAGCTTTACATCGCCACTTTAGCGCTGTTTCAAGTATAAACTTTAGGCGAGTGTACAATTTCAGCGCGGTCACAATCTCAAACCTGAGACCACTATAACGAGTGAGACGCAGTCTGAACATTCTTACAGTTGGTGCTCGGTGCCTGGACACCGTACTTAGGCACCGAGTGTGAACAGGCCGTAACATATCGTGGCTGCCACATAGGCGGCACATATGTCGAACTTGTACCCTAGGTCGCCATCTGAGTCTTGGTTGCTCAATAGTTAGAGCGCCTCACCAGTCATCAGAAGGTTGCGGGTTCGATCCCCGTCTGGAGCTCAGAAATTGTTTCTCTGAGGTAAGAACTTGACGGACGTTCATCAATTGTCGTCAATGCGTCCAAGCTCCCTCATGTTTGACATTTATCTTATTGATTTAAACAAGTCTGGGATATATGAATGACATTGGTCGTGGTCGAGTTTGGCTGGATTCCAAGCATAACGGAATTTTTTAATCAATCTTAACCTAATTTAACGTTTGTACTTTTTCACCGATTTTAGCGATTGCTCTTCAGCAATTTGTACATACAATTATGTGGTCTCCCCCCTCCCTGACTGACATATTTTTGGGGAATCTTGTCAGTTTTTTTGAAGTTAAATGAGAAATGGGTGAGAAGTTTGAAAGAGTTCTGACAAGAACTTGCTCTGGAACATAATTGTTACTTTCTTCGAAATTTTTTAAGCTAAAACAAGGTAAACTTGAAGTAAAGCGAAAAGCGAAATCAGAAATAGTGAAAAAAGTAAACTATTGCCTCAATTGACAAAAACTTTGTTAAAATCAAAGAAATAATCCGAAGACATCTGTGTAATACATTGATATTTAACTCTGTTTGACTTGCGCATGAAAATCGTATGCATTTTTTTCACTCAAACCTTTTCCTTCCTTTTCTAATTAGTAGAAAATTTTAAACATATTCTCTCCCACCCGACCTTCTTGAAAGTTATGTTATATAACAAGACCAATTCGATTCATTTTGACGTGGTTTGCTTGTTTGCTTTCGTGCCTTTGTCATTAAAAGTGAATAAAGTTTCATCAACCTGTTTTCTTTATTTCAGCGGTGGAAAAGAACATTCAGATGTGGGAAGAAATGAAAAAAGGAAGTCCTTACGGACAGACTTGCGCTCTTCGTGCAAAGATTGACTACGAGTCAGACAATGGATGTTTACGGGATCCTACACTTTATCGATGTAAACCTGAAACACATGTCCAAACTGGTGATAGATACAAGTAATGTCTAAATTCAGTTTAGAATTCATTTCTTTTTTCATTGCGATATTTTCCCAAAAAGTTGTTGAAGAAAGTGAGTACAAGTGAAAATTATTCCCGAGTATATTCAACGAATATCTGGCTTGTCCACTTGATTACATAAATTGTAATTTATATTTTCGTGAGGAGTGTTTTGTATGTTGGGATGAGCTCACATGCACCTTTCATATGTACCTTCACACAAACTTCACGTGCAATTTCACCTATGAAAATAAATAAATAATATTTTGTAAGTGAATGTTCCATTTCGTATGTGAAATACATTTTTCCTACGCCACGATTTCAGATGTGCATTAGATATTTCATATGTGAAAATGTTCCAGTTCGTTGCGTTTTTCACATGTGAAATGACATGTGAAATTTTCGTAAGGGTAGGTACGGTACGTACAGGCCTGTAACATGGGGTCAATGGCAGGGGGGGCAATATTGCAAAATTTATTTGTTAGGGGTCTGGAGAGTGTTGTTTTAATTAGTTTGGGTTTTCTTAAACTTCAAAACCCTGAATTATCAAAATTCAAGTGGACGCATATTGTTTACATCAATCAGTAAGTTTATTTGTTTAAGTCTTTCATTTCACCAACTTTAAATTACCATGTGACAGTTATCAGTAAGACATCCAAGCTGAATTACTTGTAATGAAGTAAACTTCCCATATAAACATTTTTGATTTTCACATTCTCCGACAAATCTGTTTTGCTTTTTGAAATATGGCTGGCATCAGCTGTTATGTCCATATTCATGTGGAAGACCACGAGACTTTTAGTTTATTTTCAAAGATTATCAATCTTATGTATGCTTTTAATCTCTTCAACGTTATCCGTCATATTATTTACTAGGAAATTTTAGAGGGGGGGGGGAGCATGAACCCCTGTGCCCCGCCTCAAGTACGGGCCTGATGTATTACGTTAATATTTTGATATTTTGTCCTCATCTTAGAGTGTATCCAACATATGATTTCGCCTGTCCTATAGTGGATAGTGTTGAAGGCGTGACACATGCTTTAAGAACTACAGAGTATCATGATCGCGATCCTCAGTATTTTTGGATCATTGAGGCACTTGGTAGGTACCACACACACCTTATTCTTGTATGGAGATATCAGTTAGCCCCTAGCTTCGTTGTTATCGATGAAATTCAAGAGAATTATTGCACGAAGACTTACACGTGTGTTTAAAGGCCCTGACAAACATATTCAACATTCGCTTTAACATTCGTTCAATTTTGTTGCATTATGTGGAATGATTGCGCTGGGGTCCGTTCAACTTCTCTTCAACAAACGTCGAAAAAAGCTTGCCATGTTGTTTATGATAACCATCACTACAATGCATGCGCACGTTCAATTTTGTTGAACAGCCTGTTGAATGGTACGGCAAACTCGTTCGACATTCCGAAAACAACCGAAATGTTGAAGAAATGTTTTGAACACGCTCAAACTCCATTCATCATGTTTCAACACTGCTCAACATTGTCGAAAACCCATGGCAAACACATTCAACATCGAATTTCAACAAAATTGAATGAATGTTGAAGCAAATGTTGAAGACGTTTGCCAGGACCTTAATGTCCAATCCTCCTTTCTAGTTCAGTGTAGGCTTGTCATTCGTGTTACAACTGTACTAAATTTTGGTAAACTATTTCCTAGGTTTACGCAAGCCCACGATCATGGAGTTCAGCAAGATTAATTTGCAAAATACAGTCTTATCAAAAAGGAAACTTACTTGGCTTGTGCAGGAGAAAGTTGTTGATGGCTGGTTAGTGAGCGTTAAGGCCCGTTTAAATGGTTTCAACATTTGCTTCAAGATATGCCCAACGTTTGTTGAATGAAATGTTAGGATCGTTTGAAGGGACGTTTCAACAATGTTGAAACATGCTAAAAGTTGTTGAAAGCGTGTTGAAACAAATTTGAATTTGTTTAAACATTGCTTCAACATCGCTTCAACATTTTCTTTGTTTTCAAAAATGTTGGGCCTTGTTGGCGTCGTTTTAAGACATCGATTCAACACTTGTCGAACTTACGCATGCACATTTCAAATCTATTTAACATCCAAAATGGCGTCACACAAATGTTGGCACAATGTTGTGTGGATTGTTGGGATCGTTTAAACAGCGTCTCACAGCATTCTGGGATATTTCAAAACACTCATGCAACAAATGTTGGGCGAATGTTGCAGCAAACGTAGCCGTTTAAACGGGCCTTTAGTTGAATCAATTCGGAATTTCAACTTGAATGTGGGTCACAAATTTACCTTCCGTTTCGTAGGGATGACCCGAGGTTTCCGACTGTCCGAGGAGTTCTGAGAAGAGGAATGACTGTAAAGGGACTTTTAGAATTTATCTTGCTACAGGTAAACTTTATATATTATTTTGTTTTGTTTCTGTTTTATCTTATTTAACAATACTTACAATTGTTTTTTTTATTTTAACAACTAAAAAAATGCTTCATACCTGCCTACCCGCCGGTCTACCAACATGAAATAGGAATAGGATACTGTGTAGACAGTATTGGATAACGTAGAAAGTTCAAAGGTTGGTAACTGCCGAGACTGATCGCAAAGAATTATAACGTTTCCAGCAATTCTAACAGTTTTTACTCCCGACGAAGAGCCTTTGCTAGTTTGCTCTAAACGTCAGAAATCTTTGGGATGAGTCAAGGCAGTTCCAATCTTTGAACTTTTTATGTTGTCTACCAAAATGCATACCCTACTTCTTACTACTTCTGTTGCTTATGCCTGACCTTTACTTCTGATTAGATCTACCCTACTTTGCATATGAATATATTAGATTAACCATTTCCTGTCCGAGACGTCTCCCCTTGACGAGTAAAATCGTCTGGCGTTAGCCAGAGTAAAATTAAAGAGTCGGGTACGGACCAGAGAGAGTTAATGATATCCTTTTCATTATTTTACGTTATTTTATTGTCTTGTGTCGTCTTAGGGGGTGCTGGTGGCACAGTGGTAGTGCACTTGTCTCTCACCGCTGCGACTAGGGTTCGATTCCGGCTCCGTGCAGTTATCTGATTAAAGTTACCTTGGTCACATGTGAGAAGAGTGTTGTCCAGTTTGTCTCTGCCAAGCATCGCAGGTTTTCTCCGGGTACTCCGGTTTCCTCCTGTAGTAACACTGGACCCATTAGGGGTGGCCTTAACTGGACCTCTAGGGAGAACAGCTTTTGTAGTTGATATGGTTATCCAGTACAAGTGAAGACACTTTACTTTACTTTACTTCACTTTACTTTACTTTACACACTTTATTTCAACCCGAATAGGGATTTTCCAAATCTAACGTTCACATGGAATGGGATAAAATTTGGGCCATCAATAGAAAGGTAAACTACTTGAAAACACTTTGTCTGAGGTTTGTAGCATCACTGGGTTAACCAACTCACCGATTTAAGTAATTTTTTATTTTGGTTTTTTCCTTCTTATGGAAGGTAATTGATCCAATCTCGCCTCGTTACACTGCTTTGAAAAAAGACGAGAAAGTTATGGTCAATATTCCTGGAATTGCTGAAGAGTGTGAAGATGCCTTTCTTAATCCTAAGGTATTGTACATGTCGTAAAATAATCGCGTTGATAGACAGGGAAGTTTAAACATTGATTTCCTCAGCATCATTCTTAGTATTTCTTTTTATTCAACTCTTAATAGTCTTGTAGGGATTGTACAGGGCCTATGGTGAGGAAGAATGAGATATTTCGTGTAATCGAGATTGAGTGAGGTAGAGAGATCGTTGACGTTATCGAAGTATTAGTATCATTACACAGGTGATTATCGAAAATCCCGCGTGGTGATTGGTCAGAAAGGTACGTCATAAATCTCGGTATTCACCTACAGGTGAACATGACAGTGAAGACTCTGAAACAATATGGCGGCTACTTTTGTAAATGTTTGCCGAGGAGATTTTTAAAGTGCTAGTTCGCCACTTTCTTTCAAATAATCACCTGCGTAATTATACTAAAACAGTTATTCGCCTCAAGCTTAGAGAATATTATTGAATAATCGCCGAGACAAACATTCAGCAATATTCTGTTCGCTTTCGGCGAACAATTGTAAATTATAATATGAACAGTTATCTTATATTTCCCAAAGTAACAGAGAGCTGTACCCCTGTATGAAAGAGAGATTTTGTGTCGATGTATTTTCAAATCTATTTTAATTTGTGTATTTTTAAACGAGCCCATTTCACGTTTTAAGAATGCAGAAATGGGTAAGAAGAAAGTTTGGAGGTCCTCTAAAGTGTACATTGAAGGAGCAGATGCGACAACATTGTCCTCTGGCGAAAAAATAACCTTGATTAACTGGGGTAACTTCATCGTCAAAGCAATTAACAGGTACGAGGGCTGTTTCACACAGACAATATTATTTATATTACCGCTACGAATTTTACCTTAGTAAAAACCGACTTGTTGATAATATCTTTCATTCATTCATGAAGTCAGTGATGAACGAAATGAGAGATTGTCAACCTGTGAGTTGATAATGTGTCTCACTTTTTCATTCTTACACTGTGGAACACTGTTTTCATTCTATTTTGAAACCTGGCGAAATTTTGAAAGCTGACCATACAATCGTTTACGCATTTAAGCTATCACTTTCGGTCATATATAGTTTACCCTAAATCCACCCGTAGTTTAGTTTCTGAATTCAGAGCTATGATTAACACCACAAAAACTCTGCATTATAATGTAGGCAAGTTTCTTTCATTCAGAAATGTCTACACAGCACTCCATTTTTGATACTACATTCTCAAACTCATTAATAATTCATGAATTACAGTAGCCACTCGGCGAACGCATACCACGTAACATGCATGCGTTTTGATACCCAATGACAACCTGTAGGAAAATCACTAATGATCCGGACTACATTTTTAAACTTACATATTCAAATCAGCAAGACAAACATGCAGTAAATCAATGGGAATACTCGTTTGAGAAACCAGTTCAAACACTCGTTTATCGTGTTGCATCAGGGGACTCCAAACACTAGAAAACAACAGAAGCCTTGGGACTACGTCTCTCGGTTTTCATTATTTTTCCTCGTGTCTGGTGAAACATGAAACACTCAAAGTCGTGTTTGAGTTATTACTGGATATTCTTACGTTAATGTTTTGGCCATACAATCCATTCCACAAAATCTCTTTGATGAAGGTAAACGTTTCGTTTCTCTCGATATCGAATCTATTTTCAAGTGGTTATGAAACGAAAGTTAGGTTTGTCTTACTTGAACGAAATCTTGATATTGTTATAGAAACGCTTCTACAGTTTTTCCATCTCTCGCCTCGTTTTCTAGATATTTCAGTTTGTTTGATATGTAAATGAGACGATCTCTGCAGCTATTTTCTACTGATATTATTCAACGAAATCACTCTACTCTCTATCCAGTGGTTTTGACTTTTGAACATCTCCACACCAAAATAATATCATAGTAATACCAAGACATTACTCAACCCGATGAAATAATTCTTTGCTTGTAGCCATTTCATGAGCTTTTTTTCGGTTCCCGACAAGCCAGATATGTTGCCCATCAGCATTTTATATATTCCGTTGAAGACAGAGCGCAATACTTTCCTTAACGATGGCGAAATGAAAACAACGAGAGAGGTGTTTTGGAACTAATACATCAATATGACAAAAATATTTTAATGCGGAGCAGTCCAGTTTATGAATTAAGTCACTGTATAAAGTGATTTTGTCATATAATATCGGAGATACAAGTTATATTCCAACTATTCGAAATATTGTGTCACCAAAATAACATAACAGGCCGTCTCACTTACATATCAAACAAACTGAACAGTATGTTAGCAGTGTCTTTGTAGTCACGCGCATGTCTCCTCTTCATCCTGGTTGATAATGTTATCGTTTTAGTAATCAGGCCCACCCAGAGGGGAGGGGGGCCAACTATGGGCAGTTTGCCCCAGGCCCCAACCTCAATAGGGCCCTAGGCCCCAAGTGGAAGAGGGGCCCCGGGCACCAGCTAAAGAGAGGCTCCCTCAGCATACTGATGGATTTATTTCCTTTGTTTCAAATGAAAATAAAATAACTGAATAAGATTCGCTACTTTTATCGAATCGACGCTGTTTAGTTATTCATTGAACGCTGAACCCTTAGACTGAGCCAGGTTAGGACACGCATGTCTTCACCCGAATAGTTATCTTCAGGCTCTCCGGTAAAGAACCAGATGAAAATGTTATTGTCAAGCACAATATCGACCAAAATAATTTTTGTAAGGGGGGCCCCCAAATTTCTATTTTGCCCTGGGCCACACCCAGACTCCGGGCGGACCTGTTAGTAATTAGATGATAGAGCTTGCTTGTAATCAAGGCTTGCAACTAGGGAAATGAACACTTGAAAATCATAACGAATCATGGGATAACGGGTTTTTGTTGTAACTCTCCAACTCCAGTCGCGTTGTAATTTTCTGTCACCAGAATGCTAAAAATGCAATCTGGAGACTTCAAAACTTCAACCTCTCCTGGGGTAGCACCTCTAGACCCCCTAGCGAACTGCTTCACTTAACGACCTAGCTCCCCTTTATCGTAAATACGGGATCTGTCATTGTACTCCCCAATAGTAGTCGTGTTTCGCCCCCTGTGCTGATTGTCCATTGCTGATTGGCTGAATCGTGATGATCGAGCATATTGTGGATAATCTTTAATGATCACGTGTGGGATTATTTAATTTCTCAATGGTAGAAACCTTTGCGACGACTGGCGTTCGTTTACTAAATAGTCTCACTCAAACACGTAAGACTAGACTAATAAATTAATGTATTCTTTTAGGAATTCTTCTGGCGCAATCACGTCCATAGACGTTGAGCCAAATCTGGAAGATACGGTAATCGTTTTAATAGGCCAGTTGCACTAACCGCGATCCTTTTAAAATTTGAGATAGAGAATAATGAATCCACAAAACGCATGCAGGCCATGGTGATTCAGATAAAATTCCGGTATTTGGTTTTGAAGACTTGCATTCTCATACGAAAAATAGATCAAATTTTTCGGTGGTTCCTCAACCTGAATGGCCTTGTTTATCAAAAACTCAGTTTAAAAGCAGATTATTCATTCAAACTACAATAAAGAGACACTTTAGTGTTTTCATGCCAAAATTTGGTTGGAATTATGAATGTTAAACAAAGTGATATTACTTTTTGGTGCTTGTTGGCCAAAACCAATTTACTTTTATCCACTGACGTCTTCATTTTAAAACTTAGCATGAACATGATTAAAACGTATCTACGAGTTTATTGTAGCAGAAGTGCAGAATGTGCTTTCAAAAGAGATGTTTTGCATCGATTCACACAAAAAAACCCTTGGTGGTCACGTTACTAGCGAAGGTCTTGCCTATTTCTCTCAGCCAATTAAGCTTGACTGGTACTTAAAATATTACCCTGATGTTATAATTAGGGTATAATTCAATATCTCCAGCCCGGGGCTGCCGGTGGCACGGTGGTAGTGCACGTGTCTCTCACCGCTGTGACTAGAGTTCGATTCCGGCTCTGTGCAGTAAATGAGTAAAGTTACGTTGGTCACATGTGAGAAGAGTGTTGTCCAGTTTGACTCTACCAAGCATCGCAGGTTTTCTCCGGGTACTCCGGCTTCCTCCTGTGGTTACACCGAACCTACAGAGAGAACAGCTCTGGTAGTTGATAGGTTTATCCAATGCGGATAAAGGCACTTTGCCTTTACTCTTACCTTTACCTTTCAAGAGGGCTGCGGTCACGCAACGTCTCGGCACAACTGGCCAATAAAACAATGACAGAAATGGGTTCAATTGAAACAATGACAGAATTAGGTTCAATATTTAGTTGTGTAAATGTGTGTGAAATTAGAGATGTTGCCGAACAACAACCGCGTGGGTTATTTTAGTCGTTCTGAGTCGTGGTTTTGTTTATTTTATTTAACGCAGGAAGGATTCGTTCGTTGCGTTTTTTGTGGCTGTGTATGTATTGTGGCTGTGTATGTAAATACTAGGGAGGGACACTTTAACTTGAAAGATAAAGGAGTCTAAAGGCGATGTGACACTGTGCAACCTCTTCTCGCAATTTTGTTGTAAGGCAAGTTGCATGAGTATTTGCATCATGTAACATAGTTTACAATCACCAAGTCTCGCAACATTTTTGGTGCTGTAAGCGTTGCGCCAAGTTGAACCAAGTTCTACATTTCGCGACCGTTGTGGCAATGCTGGAACAAATTTCGAAGCGTTCCACATGGTAACATGCTTCGTGTAACTTGTCTGGAGTGGTATTCGTGATTAGCCAATAAAAATTCATGACCGGTTTATTCTTAGTCCTTTCTGGTCGCTGTTTCACGAGAAGTTGCATAGAACATTGCCTAGTGTAACTTCTCTTTGTCGTGCAACTGCAACATGACCAATTAAGCCGTTTGCTTCACAAGTTGCCATGCAAGTTGGATTGTGTAAGAGCGCTTTCACAACAAAAAAGGTCCAAGAAATTGGCAAAAGTTACACAAATAATCAAGTTTATTCAAAACGTTTTCGACTTAATGAGCATTTCGAACACGCTTGCTTGTACAGTAGGACTTTTTATAACTCGTCAGACATTCTTTTACCAATCATTTTGATGAATATAATGTCAGATATGTATGTATCTGTCTCCAGATTTTGCTGGAAAATGGAAATGGCTTGTTGAATTCTGGCTGCTTTAGGCACCAGGGGCACTAAAGGTCACGCATCGATCGAAACTGTATTAATACTGGAAATTATTTTGCTGTTTTAGGATTATAAAAATACTGCCAAACTGACATGGCTGGCTATTACTGAGGAAGCGCCATTGCTGCCAACGTTAGTGGTCCACTTTGACCACATTGTATCCAAAGGCATCCTGACGAAGAATGACGACTTTAAAAACTATGTCAATAAAGACACCAAGGCAAGTGGCGATCGAATCTTAAATTTTTTTATTATATGGTTGAGTTTGTTCTCACTTCGTACGTAAAATCACGCGTGGTGATTGGTTGCTGAACGGCGCGAGTTTTTGAATGACATTTTAGAGCGAGATGGAAATGCTTGGAGATCCAGGCTTAGCAAACGTCAAGAAAGGGGACATAATTCAGTTGCAAAGACGAGGGTTTTTCATATGTGACCAGCCGTACGGCGAACCAAGGTAGGAAAATTATAAAGTCTTTCTTGGTTTCTGGTTGATTCTTCGCTTGGCATGTGTGTGTGTGTGTGTGTGTGCGTGCGTGCGTGTGATCAATCTGCAGATGTACGTTTCGCTGTACCACAGCTCATCAGTGGATTTCTCTCTCTCTCTCTCTCTCTCTCTTTCTCTCTTTCTATCTTTCTATATATATATATATATATATATATATATATATATATATATATATATATATATATACATACATAATTTATAAACTTAAAACTGTTTGTTGCTACTCAGAGTATTACGCCACTGAGAGAAGACGATCTTCAGACAACAGGAAGATTCGCTTAAATTATTCTTTTTATATATGTGGCATCACGTCATTCCAATGGAATATGCGGTGTCGTCACCACCACGTGCCTTTTTCACTTTCCGGTGTTAGCGTCTTTGAAGTTCTTTATGGAGAATTAGGTGCGATGTCGGCATTTCGAGAATATCTTCGTTTGTTTAACAAGTATTTCTTGTCGGCTTTCATAATGTAGAGTTTTTCTTCCAGGCGGAGGTTGCATCGTGCCGCACCACTTTCGTACCCTTTCATTCGTTTCAGGATGGACCAAATTCACTATGAATTCCTTTCCTTCGTTCTTTAGGTCCCATTTAGACTATATATACATATATATAGTCTAAGTGGCAAATGAATAGAAAAAAAATATTTAGTAGTTGTATACAAGTTATATACACACTCCTGCGTATTGTCAAATATTATTGTCTCAACCGCAGTTATTATGCGTTCACTAGTTAATGCGACATCGCAATCACAATCTTTATCCATTTGCCGAGCAAATTTTTTAAGAAATGTAATTGGTCAGCAGAAAAATTCGCCACGAAAAAGTAGAGACTAGTTCCACTTTTTTGTGGCGAATTTCATAGCCAAGCAAACACACTGCAATCTTCTTCTTATGCTGTCCATTTCTGATGATGACTAGGTGAGATGTTTAAGTCTCCGATGTAGCGTTAAGCCCCTTTTACTATGAAAACAGTGACCACATTCCTCGCAAGAGTGTTCTGGGTTTCCTGGATTGTTTCTGATGAAGTGCCTTCACGCTGTATCATCAGCTCTTTTTTGCTCTATGTTTTCCATACCATACCTGATAGCTTTTCCACTTGTCGATTTTGAGCAGTTTCTTCCCATTTACTAACATCGATCCCAGCAGCCTCCATATGTCGTTTTATGACATCTTTAAAGCGAAGCTTCTGTCCTCTGAGTCTGGATCCATCTGCAAGCTCTCCGTACAAACGTATGCGCGGTATACGATCCCGGTGCATGCGCGTGAAATGTCCAGCCCATCCGAGCTGGTGAGCTGCTAAGAGAGCTTCAAAACACACTGCAATAAAGAGTTCTTTGTTCCGCTTCGCGTAAAAAAGTGCATGAGAGGAAAACCAGTTGTAGAGCGCCTGCGCATCAGCACGGATCAACGTCACACTTTGCCGAGACACTGCTACAAGAAGTGTGCAAACCTAATCAAATCACCGCGACCCTTCGGCTTTGTGACCCCAGTTTGCTCTCCCGAGCGTTGGCCAAGAACTCAGGATTAAAGAAAATCTTGTTTTTCTTTCTTTATACAGTCGTTACACTGGAAAATCCACTCCTTGTATCCTGTTTTCAATCCCAGACGGCCATACAAAGGCCATGCCAACCTCAGGTTCCAAATCAAAAACAAAACAAAATAAAGAGAAGGTAAAGAGTTCACTTCTAAAAAGCACGTATGTTCTGATATGTTCAGTTTCTTACGATTAACATCTTTTCTCGAACAGGGTGATCAAAAGAAAGATAAAAAGAATGCGAGCGAACCTCCGGTCAAGGCGGGAAACCCTGTAGTTCTAGAAACATCGCCTGAAGTTGAGGATTTGGTGAAGAAAATCGGCGAGCAAGGTGATAAAGTTCGACAGTTGAAGAGCGACGGTGCGGATAAGGTAGGAAGCCACAGGGGGGTAGATGAAGCTTTCTCCTGCTGCTCTTTCCCGCGTAAGAGACTGATTACATGGAGATTTTCAACCCGGCCGTCTGATAAAACACTTCGAAAACAGAGCTCGCGATTACATGAAGAAAGTTTCAGCCCTGTTTGCGCTACCCGAGCTGAAAAATCCCATGTAATCGCTCGAAAAAATTTCAACCCGGGCTGAAAAGATGATGGACAGGCGTCGGGAGATGCAAATTGCCAAAACAACAAAGGCTACCGACAAATTCCTGTCTGGGTTTACTTCCGATCAATTTCCAGGCTGAACAATTTCATGCAATCGGGATTTTTTTCAATCCGGTCTGCCGGTCTGAATTTCAGTCCGGGCTGAAATTTTTCCGTGTAATCAGCCCCTAACTTTCTTGAACTGTACACGTTCATAAGCAACATTGCGATACGTTGCAATAGCAATGTGGGTACTCTGTAAAGAGGAATGTGCAAAATAGTCGTTACACGCTCACATTCATTGATTAGTTCTTCTCCCTCCAATATCCAGTGATGTTTAACATGTACTGTCGTTGGTCGGTCACATAACAACGTTTTGCAATTGCTAAACGTTTATTTACGAAAGAATGTTGCCGAGTTTCAAGGTCTTGTGACGCTGCTGTCTGTGAAAATAGTTTAAAATGATAAACACATAGAACAGATATTCATTCTTTCCTTACGCTAGTTCTTTGACGTGCTACGAGAAGAGAGTGCACTGAAAAAGACCCGCAGATATTCAGTTGATCGTTCATTAAGTAGAGGTACTCACCATTATCTCTGGGCTTATCTCGTTTCTAAGGCTGAAGTCACAAAAGAAGTGAATGTTCTACTCGATCTAAAAGGTCAGTACAAGACGCTGACAGGACAAGATTTTAAACCGGCTAACAACGGCAAGAAAGAGAAGAAGAAGGAAAAGACGAAAGCGACCAAGGCAGAACAAGCCGTTAAGAAGGAAGAACAGAAACCAAGCCAAGATGAAAGGACAGTGAAAAAGGTTACAAGGTATAGCTCTCTTAATATAAAGCTTAAGGTTGACTTCTTCTCGTCAAACATTAAACGTCTACTTGATATTCGAAAGAATATAAATATTTAACAATTATTCACGGAAGTGGAGGTGAATATTAGTGGATATTTACCGAACCACGAAACGGCGAGGTAAATATCTGCACTATTCACCGACACTGACGTGAATAATAGTTTTAGCATATACCTCGCAAAAAAGTACAAAAAATACATATCTTTGAATACTAAGTAGCCAAATTTCGTTGCTTTTTTGGTACTAGCTGGTAGGGCGACTTCGTTTATTAAGACGTTCTTCCGTAGCAGAAACAAAACGGGACGCCACCTTGTTTTGCTCGAAGATGAATAGTGCTGGATATTCGGAGATCGAGGAACAAATCAGATCATGCCAAAAACACAATTCAACTTGCTTGTTTGATCAGCTTGTTAAAAATGTAAAATCTAAAAATTTGAAATTGCGCTTTTTTGCTTGATTTGTCGATTTGGCACGATTGAAAACCAGGACAGCCATAGTAGGTTCGTGTATAACCCTAGATGTCGGTTAAGAGTGAAGAAAGAGAATTTTTCACGTTAAACTAAAATGTGAAATTTCTTTCTTAAAGTTAAAGAACTGCAAGCAAGAGACAAAACTCAGTCATAAATGCAACTCTGCTGTTCGTCCGAGCTCCCCAACGTACAGCTTAGTCTCTGTAATACTAAACAAATATGTTACATTATATCACCATTGGCTCAGTTTCTTTTGTTCGCAGCAAGTTGATAAATAACTTGTCAACCTCATAAACATATTCATGAGGTTGATATCTACTTACCAACCTCATAAAATTATTAATGAGGTTAATATCTAGTTATCAACCTGTAAGTCTAATAGATCGCTCAACCTGGCACTTCCTTGGAAATGTTAAAAATGACTTAAAACGTTAAAACATGATCCATCAACACATGCAAACAAACCGGCAACATTCCACTTGTAAGCACTATCGCCATCAATATTCTTTTGGAAACTTTCAATATTATCTACACCGATATCCAAACATTTAGCGACCTTATATCCTCGAAAATGGAAATATCTGGAACGAATGTCAACTAAGATTAGCCAAACTTTGTTAAATTAGTTTTAGAAAACCTCACCCATGGTGATATAAGGCGGTTATATACCTTACACCTCGGTGTTTAAGCGATATATCACCTTTCGGGCTTCTCCCTCGGGTTTATATATATCGCTTAAACACCTCGGTCACGGTATAACCTTTACATATTAACTGCTTCCAAACATTGCGTTGTGAGGCCCGTTTTCATTTTGAAGTTTTGTTTATGCGAAACTATGTGATGTCAAAGATCAGATTTCCTTGGAGAATGGTTATGGTTAAGTTTTGAAACGAAAGTGGTTTCGAAGTCACAGGGTTGTGCAGTTCTTCGAGAGCATTCATGTCCCTTGAGTTGGTTAATATAACATAGTTTCAGTAGCTCAAACCACTCATGAGCCAGCCTTTGTGTTATTTAATCAAAGAGAATCAAGTCTGGTGCGTTACACTTGATACCAAAGTAAAAATCAAGTGGCAAATTTCAATAACTCAGCCTGAGGCCCGTTTACAGGAGCGATTTTGTATGTTGCGATCGTACTCCTGGTGTATGCGATAAGCCTATGACACTCTATACAGCAAGATATTCGCTTATGATCCACTGCAATTTGGCTTCCATGCTCTCGTTAGCTTAACACATACACCAAGATGTCAATCGCGAGGCGGGAAATCGTAAGTGCAAACTGGCCTCTATAGTGATGTTTTCAATAGTTTTGGCGTACTTTAAATGCTTTTTATAGTGTTGACTTTGGAGGTTTATCACATTTATTTTTCCATGATAAAAAAGACATATTCAAAAGATTTTGGACAACTCAGATACACAACGAAAGTGCTTAAGTTTTCGTTGCCCTTGGGTTTGGTTGTGTTAATAATTACTCGTCTGAACTCAGACGTACAAGTTCTGAATGTCTACTTGGAGGATATCTACATTCTTGCGTTGTGCGTGAATACCGTCTGCTGACATGACGTGAAGCTGGATTGATAAAGCGTTACATTAAAAATTCAAAAATTGGTGTACCAAACCCAGCTGCAATCAAATACCATTTTCTCCAATTATCAGTAAAGTTCGTCTTTGGATTGGAGTAAACATTGGAGTCGTTTCCATGCGATGTTAAATTTTTCAACCAAGTTCTTTGTCCCTCACTGATCGTTCGAGCGTGAAAAAGGTTAGCAAGTTTGAAAGTTAAATCGGACCGAATACAAATTAACCAAGGCAGTGTACCTATAATCTGAAGGATGTAGGTTGACTCCAACGACGACAAAAAGTCGGACTACCTCTCGGAGATGATGGCAATTTGATTGTTCTTTGGAAGCAATCTACGTTATTCTCAAAACGTTGTCAAATTTTCTTAAATCCTCTAATCTAGAAAATATTTAGAGCGCACCAAACTTAATCGTCTGATAACCATTGAGGATTACAATTACCTAAATCCGATGGGGTCATTACATGAATGACTTTCGCCACAAGTCCGACAAGCGCAAAGATTAAAAAATTTCTAAGGTAGTGTTTATATGGAAGCGAGCCAGTCCTCCTTATGGGACTAGCCCTTTTTGCCGAGATCTCGCCTCCCTGTGAATTCCCTCGTAAAATTTGTTTTCGTTTAAATGAAAGGAGTGCCAGCCCTCCTAAGCGAGACGTCACTATTGACTACCCGAGATCTCGCCTAGGAGCGCTGGAAATTTTCCATGTAAACGCACTTAGAAAGGGCTCGCCCTCCTATAACGCGTGCGCGCTAGATCCAGCCCTCCCAGTAGGGCCAGAAAATTCGCATGTTAAGGCGAAGTGAAATTCAGTCTTCTTATTATGGCTAGCCCTACCAAGAGGGCTGGCTAGCTTTCATATAAACACCCCCTAAAACAAGGCGTTCTTCAGAAATTGCAGGTAATTTAACCTTTGTTAGCAAACTCACTTCGTGCTATTTTTAAGCTTTGTTTGGCTTTAGTTTTGCATTTACTCATTTTATCTTATGATAATTTAATTAAAATGCCTGTCTCCTCTGTATTTTCGTTGAAATTAGACTTGGACTTGAAGCAAAGAAAGAAGAGAATCTTCCTGACTGGTATTCTCAGGTATTACAAATCTTTTACTGTTTTGTCTCGTTCTTGTACACTGTTGTCTTGGTGCTTCACTAACAGTTAGTTCCCCAACAGATCATCACGAAGGCAGAATTGATCGAGTACTATGACGTGAGTGGATGTTATATCCTGCGTCCCTGGTCGTATGCAATATGGGAAAGTATTAAAGGTATTCAGACGATGTTTTTATTTTCTTGTAGGGTTTTGGGGGTCTTTTAACTTCCCAGCTTTTTTCTCCGTGATTGTTACCTCAGTTATACATATATTTGTTCTGCAGCCTTTTCCCCACTGATTTCTTTCAACTTTTTCTCTTTCACATCCCAAGTTTTTTGCTGCTCATGATTATTATATCCACGTCTTTTTATACAGCATTCTTTGACAGTGAAATTAATAAACTTGGTGTCGAGAATTGTTATTTTCCAATCTTCGTTTCTCAGTCTGCTTTGGAGCGTGAAAAGACACATATCGCTGACTTCGCGCCTGAGGTAACAATCTCTTCAGAAGTTTTAGTTTTATATCTGTCTTTCAAAGTACAGGCAGCTCTTAGGTCTGGTTTCCTTATCGTCGCAAACGGATCACCAACTCAGTCCCTCATATTAGAAGTGATACTTAAAGACCTCGAATTCGGACTAGACCGGGTTTTCAAGTACGAGGAATTCGTTCTACTCCGAGGCGAAGCCGAGGATTGGAACGAAGTCCAAGTACCTGAAAACCCGGTCTAGTCCGAATTCGAGGCCTTTGAATGAGTTCTCAGAATCAACTAGTGTATTGGCACAATGAATTAATGTATTGGTATTGAGTGTATGGATAAATAAACTGATTGTGTCAAATTATATTTGAAGTCCAAGGGCTTGAACTATTATTTCTAGCCCAAAGACTGGAAAAAACATTTCAAGTCCTCTGCCCAGTACTTCCATGGTATGTCAAGTTCGCTCACGAAGTGCCATTCAGCGCGTCTGATTGAATGACATACTCATGAATTATTAATGAGTTTGAGAGGTGTTAATATTGTATTTCGTTCATCCAGATTATTGTCTTGTGTTAAGTCAGACGTTTCGGTTTCCTGTACAGAGACCATCTTCAGAGACGTAAAGGACGGTCTCCGTACAGGAAGCCAAAAGTTCAGACTTAACATAAAACAATAGTCTGGATGAACGAAATACAATATTATATGCGAAACCGGGATTCAAACCATTTACTGAATATTAGAAGTTGTTATTACACATTTCCTCCAAATCCTTAACTCTGATCCGCTCAAAAACTTTCAGACTCGGTCACTTGAACCTGGAAACACCTACAGTATCACCATAGAAGCCAGTCTTTGTCCTTGATCATTCTTGATATCAAAAAAGTCTCTTCTGTTAGTTGTTTAATGTTCGGCTCTTAAATTCTGTATCGGTGAAGGGGAAAAGCTGGAGGAGTTATTTTTGAGTATGTGTCATGTAATATTCAAAAAACAACGAGCAGAAGTGCTTAATCCGATTTAATACGCGAGAGGACAGGCGAGTGTTTCAGATAAAGCACGTACTGCAAGTTTTCAAAATGACTTAAAAACTCGTTAATAATTCATGAGGAAAATACAAAGGAAAATCATAACCGTGTCGTGTCTTTATATGTCGTAAAAATTCTACCCAAATCAACTTATTTTAAAATTTGTTTTTTAAGTAAGGGTTAATTAATGATTACTCGTGTGATAAAGGATTTTACATCACAAGTGAAGCTTAATGGCCACGAGGGGCCGTAGACCTCGAGTGGACGTTCAAGCTTCACGAGCGATGTTAAATTCTTTATCACACGAGTGAACATTGATTAACCACCTTATCTCATGACTCACCCACAATGAAATAGTATTTCTTCTCCAGTTTAAGGTCGAAGAGACGTTGGTCGTTAAAAATTAAAATATTCAGTTAGTATGAGATACGTTTTTTTCCAGTCTTTTTCCAGTTCAATAAATTTGCCAGACTGTTATTTTCGTAGGTTGCTTGGGTTACAAAATCAGGACAGTCTGAGCTCATGGAGCCCATAGCCATACGTCCAACCAGTGAAACAGGTAAACTGTGAGAACGTATGCCTTTATTACACCTTTTTCGAGAGAAAAGGATTTGATATACGTTGGGCAAGGTTGACTGCGTGTGCTAGGGTTGCAATGGCTTAAATAAAGTACACTTGAAACTCAGTTTCTGCAGGGAACTTTATGCTCGTTATGAAACAGTACTTACACGCTGCGAAAAATAAGTTTTATTTTAAGAAGAAAAAAAAGATCTTGTTTTAAGACCATATTTCTTAAATTAAGAAGTGTTATATTGTCCCGTAGACAGGATAATTTTTCTTAGTAAACTATCTTGATGAGAAAAAATTTCTTGAAAGAAGACATATTTTCTTGAATTAAGAAAATATATCTAAACTAGACAGGAAAAATATTCTTAAATCAAGATATATTTGCTTAAATTTCTTAAAAGAAGGAAAAATCCACATGGCTTTTCTTATCAAGAATTGCTTTCTTAAAGCCAGAAAATTAGTCTTAAAACTAGAAAAACTATCTATCCAAGATTTTAATTTTTTACATTGAATTCATCAACTGTGCCAGAACTTAAGCCCGAACTTAATGAAATTATCCGCTCTGTTCCCCTTACCTTGTTTTGATTTATCTCTTTTCTCATTGCCATTTCCTGTTCTCATACCTTCCTCTTTCCTCATTGGCTTTGTGTTATCCTATACCTTGTAAATATAATTAAATATGCGGACTCTCTGTATTTATTCCTACTCTGAAGATGTCGCGCGACTAGCGACGAAACGTCAGTTGAATATGTTTTTAATCAGTGTCTCTTTCCGTGAGAATTTTGAGCTGGACTCTTATTTTCATTTTACAACTTGCATGTTGTTTTACATTTTACACGTTGAATTTTGATGGCATTCGCAATCTACCTCCGGATCTACGTCGATCGAGATCCCGATAATTTAGCACCGTGTAAGCGGGTAGACCTCTGATGGTTGATGTCGATGTTTGCATTTTAAATTAACTTGATTGTATTGAAACTATTAATTTTTGTATATATTAAAACTTCAACAGTACACCCTTTCCGACCTCACTTTTTCATGATTCCTGGATCCACCCCTATATTATTGAACATTTGATTTACGAAAGAAGCAATACAACTGATATTTCTCTTTTAGTAATGTATCCGGCTTATGCGAAGTGGATCAAGTCTCACCGAGATTTGCCTCTAAAATTGAACCAGTGGAACAACGTTGTGGTAGGTGACTGATCTTTGAAATTGTCAGTTGTCGCTAAAGACTGAAAAAATTTTTTGGGATTATTGCAGAGATGGGAGTTCAAACATCCGCAGCCTTTCTTGAGAACGAGAGAATTTTTATGGCAAGAAGGTCACACGGCATTTGCCGACTATGATGAAGCTGTACAAGAGGTGCGTTCTTTGCCTGTCTCGCTTTTCGCTGAGCGGATTTAGCATCACGCTGGACGCCCAATGATGGAGGATAGAAGGGACGCGTAAAATAAGCTCTTATTTACATGATTCAATTTGTGGGGGGTCTGGTGGCACAGTGGTAGTGCACACGTATCTCACCACTGTGATTGGGCTTCGATTCCTGCTCCGTGCAGTTGTCTGATTAAAGTTACCTTTGTCACATGTGACAAGAGTGTTGTCCACTTTGACTCTACCAAGCATCGCAGGTTTTCTCCGAGTACTCCGGTTTCCTCCTGTAGTAACACTGGACCCATGAGGGCTGGCCCTTACTGGACCTTTAGGGAGAACAGCTCAGATAGCTGATATGGTTATCCAGTATAACTGAAGGTATAACTGAATTGCTCGTCTTGTGGTAGGTAATATCGTCTCAAAGGCACAATTCCTGCTTTTGATTCGCTCACTAATGATTTTAAGCAAGCGGGAAGCGTGCCAGTGATAGTTAGCAGATCAAAATTTTAGGATTTACAAGAAACCACAAATTACTGACGACGTCTTGGACTGTATGTTGTTCGACTTCCGAAAACCTTCATTGCTTCTGAAAAGATTCTGTTGGTGGAATGGATATCAAATTAAACTAGGCACGTAACCAGGAGTTTTTCCGTCACTATTCACCTCTACTTCGGTGAATAATTGTTCACTATTTTCCGTTTCCCTAGAGAGTTCGAGACAACGGGAGACTACCGTACTTAGGTGGTGTTTACACGGAAGCGAACCATCCCTCCTAGCTGGGCTAGCCCTTTTTGCCGAGAACTCGCCTCCCTGTGAATTCCCTTGTAAAAGTTGTTTTCGTTTACATGAGAGGAAGGGCTGGGTCGCCTCCGTATAAACACCTCTTTAGTTATAACGTGGTAATGCAATAACAGTTTTATTACTGCAACTGTTATAATTATATTTTAAAATATGGAACGTGTTGATGGGACAATTATATATTTAGGGATTTTGTTTCTTTTCTAGGTGTATGCCATACTAGATCTTTATGCTCGGGTGTACACAGATCTCTTGGCAATACCTGTCGTCAAAGGACGAAAAACTGAAAAAGAAAAGTTTGCTGGTGGTGACTTTACTACCACTGTGGAGGTTTATATCTCTGCCAGTGGCCGGGGTATTCAAGTAAGTTTCACTACATGTTAGAAATGTGAAAGAAATACTGCGAGGAAAATGCTTCAAAAATTTGAAATGAACTTGACTTTCTTGTAATGCTGAAGTAACTGACAATCAGTCGCCGGCTGTTCCAAGAACGATTAGCGCTAACCCAGGATTACCAGATGCTCTATTTTCTTTTTGTGTGTTGTGGTTGAAAAATCCAGCTCAGACCCCACAGCTTAAAACCTTTCTAACCTTAAAACCTTTTAAAAGATCACCTGAGTGTCCTTTCAGGGTTAGGACTAGGGTTAAGGATAAAGAGTTAAGCTGCCCTACAATTACCTAAGCTGCACATGACCCCAAAGTTTTGAAAGTTAAATTTATCATTTCAGTTCAATTTTATGTGCACAGACCAATTTACAGCTGCAATTTGAGTTTACACAAGAAAAAAAAAACTGCAACTCAGTTTTCATCAATGATCATTGGTTGATCAGAGGTATGGTTAGCTTAGTATGAGTTTGAAATTCTGGGGCCAGTTGTTTCAAGCACAATTAGCTCTTGGTCTAGTCTATGATTAACAGTTAATCTATTGTTTTGGTTTTGTTTATTTTGGTTTAAAAATTTAGATCAAATTTCACAGCTCAAACGTTTATGAATATACCCAACATCTGTAAAAGAAAATTCCAACTTTTCCCAGCAGCATGATCGGAAAGTTGTCTTTAAAATTTTCTCTAATCCTGGACTAAGCTAATCGCCTTTTGAACAAGCGAGCCCAGGTGCCAGGAGGGCAGAGGGGCTGCAACCCCCTGTCAGGGAACATTAGCTTCCCTGTCTGGAAAAAATCCTCAATTTGTCTCGGAGTTGTCACTGATGATAACACATTTATGTAATGCTCAAACTATGAGTAACTGTTATTAATTTAGACAAGGAAGATAATAGACTCTTCATGTCAAATCTAAAAAGAAACTGTGTCTAGTCAGTTGTTGGCAGTATTCTTGGAAAAAATAACATGTTTTTGACCTTCAAATAAGGATATTATAAACCCTGAATTTTGTTTGCAAAATGCGACTATTTTGTGCATAACAGAACGCCAGAAATGTTCAACGTATTGGTTGACTTCCTGTCAATCATTTTCTGAATTCAAACGTCTTTCCAAACACTCAACGATAACGTTTTCAAAATCTTGGTTCCCTATCCTTCGTAATGGACACAATTTGAATGGACGGTGGCCCAATAATTGCATTTTCCGCAACTAGTTCCGATTGGGTCTTAAGATATATTATTCTGATATTGGAAAATCTCCGTTACCAAACGTAAACTTCGTTTAACGTGGTCGAGTGTAAATGTCAAATATTCGTTGAACATACTCGGCACTGAAGCTTGGAGACGAGGTTTTAGAATAACGACGGCTCAATGCAGACTACGCAAAGCTATAATCCCACAGCCATGCATCCGTCAGGATTATTTAAAACCGCGTCCTTATCGGTGGAAAACTTTTTATTAGTAGTCCAAAATTTCATGTACCCCCAAATGTTTATACCCTAGTTATGGTCCTGATCAACAGTGAAACATTGGGGGCAACACAGTAGATATAAGACTGTGTGGTTGAAAAGTGATATCTTTTAGCTAATCTTTTGTCTCTTTTACCTCGGAATTGCGTTAAAGTTGGAAACTTTTTCAGAATCAACCTCAGAGATACATGAACAGGAATTTTTTTTCCATGATAATCTGACACCTGGTCTCGATAGCTCAACAGGTAGAACGACGACCGTTATCCCGAAGGTTCGAGTTCAAATCGAGTCAACATTTTTCAGTTGACTTCGGCAGTGTTAGATTATCAGTTGGAAACATGTTTAGAGACTTGGTTTAATCCTCTTATAACATTTTTATAGTCGAGTCAATTGAACCCTAGCTTAAAGATACAGTAAAACTTACAGGATTTTGCGAGGTATATGTTGGAAATATGGTAGCTTAGAGATATCCTGAATAATAGATGAATGTTTGTCAAAAACGTTTTCTGACCGCCAGACGGGGATTGAACCCACGACCTTATGATGACTGGTGAGACGCTCTAACCATTAAGCTATCGAGACTCAGATGGCGAGCTAAGGTGCAAGTTTGACATGTGTGCGACCTAAGCGGAAGCCATGATAGGTTAATGTTATATAAAACAGGGTTTTACCAGGTATTCTGTAAGATTATTACTATTCATATTTCTTCAGGGTGCCACCTCACATCACTTGGGACAAAACTTCTCCAAGATGTTTGACATTGTTTTTGAAGATCCTGACAAGCCCGGGGTAAGTATTCATGGCTGTTTTTAACTTACTGGGTGAACTGAACTCGGTGCCTAACTAGTTTTAAATTGTTTGTCACGATTTGTTATTTATTATGAACAGTTATCGATGGAGACATCACGAGTGTTGCATGCGTGTATAAATAAATAAATAAATAAATAAATAAATAAATGGTTTATTTGCATATTATCGCATTGGAAATGAATTACAATATGCTTACATAAATATTAAGAAAATTTACAAGATAAAATATATATAATAAAATGATTATTAAGATCAGTTACGCCTATGAATTAACTTTATTATAACACATTGCCGGAATAATGATGATGATAGGTTAGAGTAGTTTGGCGAGTTTCATCAATTCACGTGTAACATGAACGTGCTCACGTCTTATTTTTTCATTAATACTTACCCTAACTCTAAACTAGCTCCCGCTACCTTAAAACCTCATACTTGGTCTTTACTATTTAGTAATCGTTACGACATGGTATGCCACATTGAATAGTGTGTATATAGTGATTTTTTTCTAGCTAATACGTGGCTTCTAACCGTGTTCATTGGTTGTGAAACGTATGATAAATTAGGAGCACTGACAGCTGTCCACAGTGGATTAAAAACTATTGCGTTTGTTTTTCGTTTGATATTCCCGAAGATGGTCGTCGGAGAGGGGACTGTTTACTTTCCTCGACCTTTCGTCAAACTGTGTTCCTGCCATCCTCAGACAGACCGTAGAGGTCCGACGCAAAAATGGCCGCCAATTTAACCCTTCAACGCCCAGTGTCCGAAAATCGGAAACCTAAAAGCAAAAGAAGTCGTGAGAGAACAAAGTCAAAACAAGGAGAGAACAAAGAACGCAAATGATGACTCGAGCGGGATTTGAACTCGCACCTTTGGGATACCGGTCCGCGTTAAGTTGGATAAAAACTCGGCTCCAATCCCTGTGGACTCGATAGCACAAAGAACAAAAGAAAGGAAATCCAGGCGTTGAAGGGTCAAATTAGCTTTTCGAAACTCGTTCATGGGATGATAATTCAAAAGAACCTAAACACAAGAACGAAAGTTTGGCAGGCTAATTCAAATGCTCATAAAAGAGCGTAAGTTGCCAGCCATTTTTGTAAAGGGTCCATAATTTCATGGTTCTTTATGTGACGTTACGGTAGTTGACTCAGGTTCGTTCTACTCGTATCTCATGCTTGCTATTCAAAAGCACATTCTAAGATGTTCATCAGATGTACTTCTGGGTAATTATCAAGTCTTTGGTCCGACCAACAGTTTGCCGGGGTACATAAATCTGTCTCGATTTGTAATTGTACGTATCTACATCAGTACATGCCATGCAAAAATTCAGGGCTCCTGTTAAGTTTTTTTTTGAAGGATTTAAAAAGCTGAAAATAGCGGGTATCGAAGTTACATGTTCTTATGCCGGGTGTGTGGGGACGGCGTAGGCCGAAGGGTAAAGCCCCGGGAGGTCCTGGATTTTCAACAGTTCAAAGGGTTTTCGGACACGTTTCAGCCCACCCTTTCATAAGTATTCATTACAAAGAGCATTGCCATTTTTATTCTAAATAATTGTTGGCAAGATCGTTGCTTCATTTCTTCCATCAAGTGATGCATTTTCAAAGCAATAAAGTTGGATACATGTCTTCACAACACTCGATAAAAGGAATAATTTAAGGAAGGAATTAAAGGAAGTAAGATTGGATTTTGAACATAGGACTTTGCGTGGGTAATTTCAGTAGATGTTGCCCAAAAATAGCCGGCAACATTTGCTTGCATAGTTGGTAAAATTAACCAGCTATCGGCTATTAACAAGACCTTGAAAATGTGAAGTATGTCACACTGTTGTTTTTCATGATATTTCAATTTCTTTCAGGAAAAGAGGTATGTTTATCAGAATTCCTGGGGTATAACAACTCGTACTATTGGTGTGATGTGTATGGTACATGGAGATAACAAGGGACTTGTCCTGCCACCTCGTATTGCAGCCGTTCAGGTAAGTTAATAGTGTTATATACGAAATACATACCAACATATAGCGGAGTTTTCAAATTGTATAGTTTGACTCTGCGTGCTTTTTTCATTTTTGTTTGATAATCTCTTTTGTATTTTCTTGATTTCAATGAAGAAATGAAGCTGTTAGATTATTTCATGATATATCAACTTACGTTCGAATACGCTTTTGTGGCTTTGAAAACGGGAACAGTTGTGAAATATTTTAGTGTTTTTATGATAGACCATTAATTACGAGAAAGTGTTGACGGTAAGAGAGTCGTGGTGTGTTGACAAAACTTGTCTAAAAGTCCGAAAGACGTTTTCTGTGAAGGCATTTCAGAATGGGGGTATTAATCATAGTTATAAAGTCTAAAGATATAAACGTCCTAGTTAATTTGTTATTTTGGCGACTTTACCCTACAACATTCATCGAGTTCCCATTCTTCATCTTCTATTTCTAAAAACAAGCGTTCGGTAATTATGCGTGTTAAGGTCGTGATCATTCCTTGTGGACTCACAGCATCCTTGAAAGAAGATGTGAAACAGAGCTTGCTCGCCTTCTGTAGAGATTTTCAAGGCACTCTCCAGCAAAATGGAGTCCGCGCCAAACTTGATGATCGGGATAATTATTCGCCAGGATGGAAATTTAATCATTGGGAACTAAAGGTCGGTAGAATGGTTATAGAATGCGTTTAATATGGACCATTCATGATAAGATCGTTATTTCGTAATACACTACTCCACACCTCACCGCACCATACTACAACATGCCGATGCCATAACTACCATTCCGTATATACCATACGAAGCTACACTATACCACACGAAATCACACGATGCAAGCATACCATGGGACACTCTACCATAACATACCACACTACAGTATACCATACCAAATTGCACAATACAGACCTTTTCACACTCTACCATACCATACCACACCATAAGCACCCAAATCATACCGTACCGTAACATACCATACCACACCGTACCTTACCATATCATGACATTCCATATCATGGCATACCACACGACAGCAAAGCACAGCACAACAACAACATTGTACCAGCCTACCACACACTACGAAATAAACACACAGCATTACTCTGCACTACAACGCACTATAACTACAATGTACTACATTTTACTGGACCACATCACGTCACACCACACTACACCGCAAGGTACAACACTGCCCAACTGCAGTGTTCTGCACAGTACCATAGCACACCTCAACCGTGGTCTTCGACACCTTTCTACACCACACGGAAGTACACCACACGGTACGCCACCACACCGTTCCTCTCCGCCGAGTACTTCACCTTACCTGACCATCCTACCTCACTCCATACATCATCAATGTACTGTAATGTTGCCACAGTACACTTCACTACACTTTACAACTGTTCATTGCACTGCACCTGTTCTATGTCCCTTCCCAGTGGCATGGCTTGCATTTCAAATGAAATCTCCAGCTTCTTGATTACCGCACATTCCCACTCTATTTCCACTTCACCATCCCCCACTTCACCAACCCTTCCCCACACTCTCCCGATCTCATGCTGTCCTATGATCGCCTGCCTCTTGTGATTTTAATTTTATCTCCTGCCTCCTGTGATTTCAATTTGATTTGCTCGGTACATTACGTTAGGGGGTCCCAATCCGTGTCGAACTTGGTCCTCGAGATGTGAAGAACAATCAGTTTGTCAGCGTGCGGCGGGACACTGGTGAGAAGGTGACTTTGAAGGCTGAAGATCATGTTTCCCAAATTAAGGAAATACTCGATGAAATGCACAATGACCTATACAAAAAGTAAGAGGAATACTTTTCATTCTTGATTGTGATGTGAAATCCAAATTCGTAGGAAGCTAATCGTGGAGTGAATAAACTAAGTGCAAAAACGTTCTCGTCTAGATAATAACTGTAAAGGTAAAGATATGCATGTTTTGTTCTTAATGTATGTAGGTTGGTTACACACGTCGCTATGAATAAATTGCTCTAATCCGGAATATGAAATAGGGTGTTATGACTCGTCACAGAGATGAGCCCCGTGCGTTAATGGGTTAAATGTTACATAGGATGAGTCAGTGTGGAATATATCCAAATGCTGATAGGAAGCCAAATCATGATACCTTTCCAAAAGAGTCGATAATAAATGCTTGGAATTTCTCATGCGAGAAGCGGAAGGTTTACAGTCAGCCTGTCAGACGTAAAGAAAACTTCAGTGTTAAGACAATCAAATCACAGAAACTCGTTTAATTTAGCATACTTGAGCTATGGTACAATAACTTTAGTACTCGGTGGGGCTGGTTCTTGAAAACCCAGATAGCCGATCTGGCGATGAAGTCTTGGCCAGTCAGGGATGTTCGGACGTATTGTTTCACAGACATTCACGCGTTGCTAAGGAAGATCTCAACTAACCATGACTACCTGTGTGTGGTATATTCATGTGAGTATAGTTTTGCTGTTTGACGATATGTTGTCGGGACGTCACCATGACGTCATCGGAAACTGAAAAATCCTTCCATTTTTAAGTTACATTTTTTGAAGTTCGATTAGGATCTGGAACGTCTTCCCCTGGAAAGTTTGCATGGGTTTCAAGAATGTTTAAAGAGTGCCTGAGATATCCATCTTGTTTATGAAAAAAAATGCACAGAGGCCAATTGAGCTACGAAGCTCTCGGCAATGGCCTTCAAAACTCAGTTGGTGCAACATTCCACCGGATTCGCGGGGTCAAAAGTTGCATTTTTCGCAAGTGCTCCCGGTCAGGTCTTAAAAAATATAAGATTTTGACGCTCGAAACTTTCCATTAGATATAAAATTTTACCACCCAATCAGAATTTTCCACCTTATAGTGCTGTTTGGATATTGATCCCTTTAACTATTAGGTTTCAAATCGGGTCGTATATTACTCTACGTTTGTTGTTCTTGTTTTCAGCCATGTCGAAACGAGAACCCAAGCGACCAAGCTTGATTTCAAGTTTGTTGGTTATAACATGGTTTGAAAATGATCAAACAAGCGAGCTAGGCCCCCATCTCTGCTCCTCGCCCTGCCTCCCTCAGGACCAGCGAGGTCACGGGAGCAGTATCTCTGAAGCGTCCCACCCGCACGTGGACTCCATCAAGAGTTGGAGTGCGTTACGTTTTGCTATACACTCGCAGAATTGTCCCACTGCCTTTGATGTGGGACATTTTTCTCGGGATTCTATGTAACTATCACGCATGATCGCATACTGAGTGGATTGAACTAAAAGATCTCAAAAATAATGGGTAGTTTGACCCTTTGCTGTTCGAGACGTCTCCCTTTGACGAGGAAAACCGTCTGGTGCCAGGCAGAGAAAAATTTAAAAATCGGGTACGGACTTGGATGGGTTGAGGGTTAACGCCCAGTGTTCTACATATCGGACACCTAACACCAGACGAACCAGTGAGAAAAGAAAAGAAAAACAAAGAGAGGGAGCAAAGAAAAAAACTCCAGTTGTAAAAGGGTTAAGGTATGGATTTTGCTGCTTATTAGCTGGGGTCTATCGGTCAGCTAAGCATTAGGTCTTTGAGCAACCGATTACTGTCTGCTATTGACTTAATATCCACTGTATAGAAGAATATAAATGGATAGTTTTCGTTATTTTTAGGGCGCAAAAGGAACTGGATGAAAATATGACGGTTACAGCGGACTGGAAACATTTGTGTACGATCTTAGACCAACGTAAGGTAAGATTTTCTAATATTATAGGTCTGACCTCTTTGGTCACAAAAGTTATTGATGATGGCATAGGTAGGCTAATTACGAACAATTTGAATAATTTGAAATGAGAAAGATGAATCCTCACTGCATAACAAACTTCCATTTAGTTCGGAACTGATGTTAAGTTTCAGTCGTTGTTGAAGCTTTCATTTCCAAATAGCAGAGTTGTAGACTAGAGTCATGTGATTTGGACTTGAGTAGCTACTCTTGTAACTTAGTAACTTGACTTTAAGACTCGGATTAAGTGACTTGTGAATTGACTTAGACTTCCAATAAATGACTTACTAGCGACGCAAGTCAAACGTCACATTCATCCCCGATTGGCTTAAGATCTGACTTGGAACCCCGAGTGACTTGTTACTTGATTTGTGACTCGGACAAAATGACTGGTAACTTGACTTGGTCTTGGAAACATGATTTGTTGTTACCAACTGTGCCAAATAGTAGGAAATGCCTTCCTACCATTTGTTCTTTATATACGTTTGCAATTACGTAACATAGTTTACCACATCGAAGCTTTACACTTTCCTGACGTTGGTAGCTCTTCGCATTTTACTCTGGCAAACGCGAGACGATTTGCTTGTTGATGGAAGAGCTACCGTCAGGAAAGAGTTAAGATTCGACATAACAATTTTGCATGCTAAGCGTGTTATTTCTTGCGTTTTGCCTCCAGATTATCCAAGCCCCATTCTGTGGTGAAATAAAGTGCGAGGATAAGATTAAGAAAGACAGTGCAAGGTAAACTAAAATACGAGCGGTTGAATACTAACTTTCGGAGTTTAGTAAACAGAGTACTTCAGGTTTCGTGCGACCCTTGAAAGTCCTTGAATTTGATTTTATTTTCTTCATGAACTTGAATACCCTCGAATTTAAAGTTGAAATTTAAGATTTGAGAGATTGTAAGGTTTGATCCATGAAAGTTTAATGAACCGGATCTATGCCGACAAAAAGGATTTGTTTTTAATTTGGTGTTGTTTTGATGCTTAATCCCTCCTACGTGGGATGACATCATCGCCTTTACATCAGGTATAAATATAAGCAGAAAACTCATTTCTCAACAGTTAGCAGACGTTTGCACCTGAAGAGTGGTCTGTCGAAATGCATATTGCTCTTTTTAGTATTTGTCTTACTCTGTGTGGGTTCCTATAGTTCTTTTCAGAACTGCCTAGTGTAACCATTCACCATGGTTAATACGTTTTTCAAACCGAAAGTGCATGAATGTGGTATTGTGAAGCCCATAGTCGCATTTTTCTTGCTCTAGTGTGGGGGTTCCCAACTTTAGGTACGCCACGGGCTTTTGAAGGGGTACGCAAGAAATTCGCTTTGGGAAGCGATTTTTTTCGTGCATCCTCGAGAACTGTTGTGAGTAAACACCATGCGAGTTTAATGCCTTCTCTCTTAAGGGCTGTTTACACTTTCACACGGTTTTATGCCTCCCGATTGACATCTTGGTGTATGTATGAAACTGACGAGAGCATCACTAACTGCAGCCAATCACAAGTGGATATCTTACTGCATGCACTGTCAAGGGTTTATTGCATAAACGAGGATGACAATCGCAGCCTACAAATTCACACGTGTAAACGGAGCTTTACGATGGTCATCCAGGCTGTGTTACACAAATTTCCTCTTTTGGGAGAGAGCGTTTAACGATAATAATAATAATACTACTAGTAATAATAATATTATTAACTGAACTTGAATGGTTCAAAGACTATCTTTTTTGTTGTAAATCTTTTGTCTCATATAATGGTTGTTTATCTAAAGATCATAACGTTTTTTCTGGAGTACCACAAGGCTCGATTTTGGGCCCGCTATTGTTCTTGGTATATTTTAATGATGCTGTAGAGGCAATCGAGCACTCGAGTATTATTAAGTATGCTGATGACACTGTTCCGTATATGGCGGGCAAGGACATTCAATCTATTCAAACCAAGTTATCGAAGGATATGAATAGTTTAGCGGACTGGCTCAGAGAGAAAATGAGTTGATAATCAATTTAAAGAAGGGGAAAACAGAATCTCTTATTTGGAGCTGTACAAAGGACTGCGAAGCATAGTGAACCTCTCAAAGTATCCATATCAAGTCCATTTCCCACTGTTATTACAACAACAAAAGTATACAAATACCTGGGTGTATACGTGGATAGTTTGCTGAACTTAAATTCAAATTTCGATAGATGCTATAACCGAGCAACTGGAAGACTGAGACTCCTGGGAAAATTAAGATTCTATATGGACCAAGCAGCAGCTAGCGCCATTTATCGTTTGATGATTTTACCAACGTTCACGTACTGTGGCATCTTACATTTGAAACTCACGCAGACTCAAATAAACAAACTCTCATCATTCCACGCTCGAGCACTGAAAGTTGTATTTAAAAATGGAATTGTAGATCAAGACCATGAATTACCGTCAGCCATCAATGTAAATAAAATTCGGGCCTGTAAAATAGTACGTAAATGTTTAAACAATGATATTTGTGATCATTTTAAGAATTATTTTACGTTGCAATATCATGAAAAGCAAACAAGGAACAATGAATATCTTTTAAGACTTCCTAACATTAAGACTGAGTACGCACGTAGATCCTTTTTTTATGGGAGCAAAGGTAAATAACGAACTTCCACTAGAAATTCGTAGAGCTGAGAGCTGTAGGGATTTCGAGGAACAGTTGAGTGAGCACTTTAGAGATCGCTGAACTTTGATAATATTTTAATATTAACTCTAGTCTGATTTATTTCTATACTCTATTTTGATTGTGATATATCCCTTTTTTACCTTTTTATTTATTGCTTGTTTACAGGACACACATTGATAACAGCAGTTTTTACTGTTGAAGTGTCCATCCTGCATAAATATTCGTTTTTTTATTATTATTATTATTATCTTATTTATACAGGTTAAACTTGTTTCAGCAATATAGATTGCTGGTATCAATCAAGGACCTGTTGTATCAATCAATAAAGGTTCAGATATATAAGCTAAACTAAGGCTAATTATATGTGCAAAGGTAGTTAAAACAAGTGTAAAATACTCTAGAATACATACAATTAAAAATAAACTTGAACGGGGTAACCACGTTAGCTCCCAGGCGGTTGGACTATACCAGGTAACAGAGCGTCACTACTCGCTTTGACAGTAAGGATATCCACTACGTGGTTACCTACTATTATTTAACCAGTAATGTCGGAACAGGATATGGGATTACACAGAGAGTTTGTGAATGATGTGAGGGGCACCCTGCGAGAAAAAGGTTGGGAACACCTGCTCTAGTGACATCTGTCAACCTAAGAAACCAATACTGGTGGTGAGAAATCATGCTATTTCAGGTCAGTCTCTTTTGGGAAAGAGTGTCTTAACCTTTTATCGCTTAAGGTTACCGTTTGACAATTTATTAATTTTACTCTGGCTAACGTCAGACGATTTTACTTCTCAGTGGGAGACGCCTCGGACAGGAATGGTTAATCCTTGAATACGATGCCTGAAATACTGTACAATCCTTGCTGTTAATAACATCCGAGTTTGCTGTTAATTTACAATTTCTTGACATATACCGTGTATTTCATGTCTTCATTTAGGGATGCTGTTGTTGAAGAAGGAGCACCAGCTATGGGAGCCAAGGCGCTGTGTATTCCGTTCAATCAACCACGCGAAGTCACTTCGGAAACGAAGTGCATTCACCCAGAATGCGGCAAGCCAGCCAAATACTATACCCTCTTTGGACGCAGTTATTAGGCCAAACAACCCACCTCACTTATTTTTCACCGGCTCGATTAACGTTCGGGCTCCTTAGGAAATATTTTTTTAGCTATTTTAAAAGGAAACGTTCTGGTTTAGGAAAACTATGAGAATTTCAAATCGCCAGTAATTCTAAAGCACTGAGGCTTCTTTTCGACCGACTTGCACAATTGTAAAACAGAGGCGCCTCCATGAAAGATTCGTGTTTTACTTTGCGTCATCGATTAACTGCATTATTTAGTCACGTCGCAACTCTTCAAGATCAGCCGAGAAATATTTGTGTTCATTGGTTGAAAAATAAGAACTCCCTAAAAGTTAATAAAAAAGTGAAAAAGGTTCCAAGGATAACGTAATGGTTCGAAGTATAATTCGTAGTCGCGTTTCCGTGTCACCTCAAACAGGCTACGAGCCAAATGTACTTGAAGGTGAAACGAAGCGTAGTCACTTATCAGTAACTTGCAATTACCTTTACTCTGGCTCCCGCAGGGCCTTAATAGAACGAAGATATATATCTTCTGATGGATATTATATCTTGAATCATTTATGACGGCAATGTTGTCTGGAAGGAATATCAACAACTTGGCAAATTATGCTTCATCTTTACGCATTTCATATGGTGCAGCAAAACCGGAGGAAAGTATTTAGCAGAAACGTGGAGAGTAAAATTTTATTATGAAATCTCTTCATGTCACCCTGAGGTTGATTCTGAAATAGAATCAAAATACTGCACATGCTCACGGATATCGAGCGTTGTCACGGAATCTTTCGTGTGCTTAAAACGAATAAAACGTTTTTACTCTTCCTAGTTGACTCGATAGCTCAATTGGTAGAGAAGCGGTCCGGAACTCCGAAGATGCGTGTTCGAATCCCGCTGAAATCAACTTTTCTAGTTGACTTTAGCAATGTAGGTTAATCATGAAATGTTCTTAGTTACCCGGTTGAGGATTTTGAAATACAACCCAAACAATGCACATCCTCACGGATAGCGTCAAAGTTGTCACGAGAATCTCGCGTGCTCTTAAAATGGATAAAACGATTATACTCTTCCAGGTCGACTCGGTAGCTCAACTGGCACAGCTATCAAGTCAGCTCGGTCGCAGTATTTAACTTGGAATACAGTTAAACTCATTTGTGCCATCCAGCAAAATTGTGTGGTAATGATGACAAAACTTGGTCTCAGTTTATAGCTCAGCTAGTACATCATCGGAGTTGTATATACAAAAGGTCGTGGATTTTTAAAACTCATCAAAAGCAGCGTAAATCCTTATAGTATATCCGCTACTCGAAAACTAGAGTCATCCATAAATCTCCGTACACTTGACCAAAAAAAAGCGACTTGTCAAGGAAAACTTGCCCGCGTGTACAGGGCTTAACAACGTCGAAATGTCGGGTAATCATCTCAACACTGACCCAAGACCAAACAAATGACTTTTTAAGAGTGCTATTCCACAAATAGAAGTGTAAAGAACAGTCTTAACTACAAACAAAAAATGGTCGAAACGTTAGTTTCATTTAAGCCTCAACATGAGGACTTTTAATAACAGATGTTTCCAACAAATACTTCAGGACAAAAATTACAATATGACACAACATTTTGCTTGAAAGTCATAAAAATTCGATCCTCATAAAATATTATACTTCTCTTTTCATAAATGCTGAACTGTTACGAAGAGAACTATGTACAAAAGCACATCAATTTTAGGTTTGTTTTCTTTTTTTGGTGGTGTTTTTTTTTTTTTGAAATATAGAGTGTATACTAAGAAAGAAATATTAGCAATACACAACGTTCAAATCTTGTCAGGGTTGCGGCTTTGAGTGCTGTAAAAGACAAAAAGCAAGGCAGAATGACATAATGCATCAGTTGACAACCTTAAAACTGAAGTTATGAAGCACTGACAGAAGAACCACGAACCTATACATCCACATAAAAGAAATATAAATGCGAGACCGTTTTTGTATTTAAGGTCGTTCATACAATTATCTCAGATGCTTTTTCATCGTTTTTACGCTCTTTCACGTTGACGTCTTTCAATTTTTTTTTGCTTTTCCGACCCTTTTCTTAAACTTATTTGAATTTTTATTTTGGCAAGGCCGCAATCAACTATTAAGGCTTTTGAGGTGCGAATCCGGAAGACATTCCCCTACTGTGAATTGATGGGTAGAGTTGACGCTCTTGTTCGCTTGATTTACACTCGCACAAATATTACATATAACTTGGGGTGCGTTAGAGAAGGCCAAGGGGGACACCTAGGTACGGTTGTGCCAAGATGTAGAAGAAAAATTAAGGTTAGTTGCCTTTGTTGACAGTTGCTCAGATGTGGTTCATCTGTTGAACGTGGTAGTTTTTACGTAATGAACCGTTCGAAACGAACTTAGACCTGTTGCAAACGAAAATTTTGTTTCCATCACTAAATGCAGATAAGTTGCCGAAGTAAGTCCGTTTGACTGCTTATGTGTTTGAAAGAACTTTTGTAGGTCGTTTTAGGGTCTGTCGGGATTAATATCTAAATGGAACATTTCGACAGTGTCATTGAGCTCCCAAAATTATGGCTTGGGCTTGTGTCTTTTGGGAGCTCGAAGGCGTACCGGATATCATCCTACGGCAACAGCCTTCACTCCGAGAGAGTCACGTCACCCCTAATGAAGATACTAGTCAGGAACGCGCAACATTGGATCATTGACTGTGAGTACTTGCACATATGAGAGAGACTAACCGAACTTTTTGCTATACAGACATCTCCATTTGCCCAGTAAAATCTTAAGGTATTATGGAGGTTAAAATTATTGCAAAATCTGTCTAGAGAGAAAAAAGTCGCACTTACAAGAACTGTCAAGAACAAATTTTAAAACTCGATTTCATTTTTGTGGCTGCTACCACTGCGATGACAGGTAGCCACTTTGCTAGGGGCAAGCAGGGGCATGACAAAAGGAGATATGGGGTGGCCCACCCCCTAATGTCCTGTTTGTCGGAAGTTATCGGTATAGTAAAAGTCCTGTAGGCAAAGTTTTAGTTGTGGAGAACAACCTTGCACAGATTGACCTATGGATACTTGCATGCAAGTAATATTGTTTTCAGAATGGGATTAATCATGTCCTCAATATCAACTTGCTGTGCTTGGAGACTTTTTGTGGAGGTACAAAGCTTACCATTTCCAATCTTCAGAAAGAGCAAAAGGAGATTCCTTAATGTGTTCTTTCTTCATGAATCTTTTCCCTGGTACAAAACCCTTTTCAGGTCCACTTCCACCAAGCCAGATAGGATTACCTGGTGCAACATTAGGCCTTGCAGCCTTCTTTCCAGCAGGAAGAGAATTTGCAGGTGAGATCCTTTCTTCTTTTCTTATGTCTAATGGTAAAAAAGGACAAAAATTCAAAATTGTTAAGAGTAGAATAATTTTTGTGTCATAGGGACCATTTTAACTGAACATTAGCATGTGAACTATAGTTAAAGGTTTATGTTACATGTAGACCCGTTACATACACCTTCCATGAGAGTTAATAAATGGATTATCATGACTTCCTGCATCAATGGTTAGAAGACCTGCATCAAAAAAGTGGAAACAGAAAACATATCTTGAAGAAAATGTCCACCTGAAGGGGTAATTTAATTAACATTTACCATGACACTCTGGAAAATATTTGATAAACTAAAATCAAATTGATTCTACTTAGATTATTTGCTCTCAATTTCTATGAGATGATACCCAACAGCCTTATAACCATCACCTCAGAAATCTCAAGTTCATAAATCTAATTGTTAAATATAACCTTGTGGACTTGTGGGCCCTCTTTTTGCTAGTTTCTGGTATGTTCTGTGCTTTAGCTGAGGGAGTGGGACCTAGAAGTCCATGCCTCAAATTTTAATAGACTCTTCATATCATTGCCTCATGTAGAGCAAAAACCATCTTGGACTGCCTAAGAACCTGTCTCTGAGGGCAGAGATACAAAATTTTGTATAGGTGCCATGTGCTTTCACATTCTCAGCTGGCTCACCCAAAAAATTTAAGCCTGAGCACCAAACTGTTTATGTTTTCTAAGAAATAATATAATTTCTATACGATACTGTTAAATAAGGGTTTCAATGCAGTGGGTGTCATTGTGGGCATGAGTGGCCTACTGTTAACTGTCCAATCTGGGCCTGGCAGTCTGAACAAGCCATCTTCCATTACACAGGGCTTGAATGGTCAAAAATACAAACAAAAATCCTCATTTTTATTTATTTAATCATTGGTGAAGCTATTGTGACACTCAATTTACTTATAGCTTCAAGAGACATTACCTTAAGTTACAACTGTTACATGTACATGTAACACAAGTCACCCAATTTCCTCTCTGCTAGTTGATACTATGAGCATCACAGTTTGTCATCTGATTATACTCATCATGATTGGTACAGGTTAATATCAGTATTATCATCAGTCTGTCAGTGTACAGTCCAGTTCTATCATGTTCCTGTTGAACAATTACCATATAATTGCAGAATATCTAGTTTACCTTCATGACCACCTTGTTTTGACAATCTCACAAACTCTGAATCTGTGTCTCGTATACTTGAACGTTGTGTTATTCCAGCTCCATTTTCCGCTATAACAATAATCACTGTTAACTCAATTTGCTAATCGCAACCTAGCAATATTCACAAAGAATATCACATTAGATTAGTGGTCATATAACTAAAACCAGTAATGTACTACAGTCTACCTTAATTATCTAAAGTAGCTCATTTTTACCTAATTCTACAAATTTCAATCTTGTGAGTTCAAAAGAAACACCAAATTACAGTACAACATGTAAGAAATAATTGTTTTTTTCCAGTCAGCAATGCAAAACAACTCTTTTCTTACATTTTCAACTATACATTAGAAAATTTCAGTATTTATAAAATTAACAGGATTAAATTATAGCATGTGCTTTTGGTGCTACAAGTAATTATAACATGGTGGTTTAATTTGCTTGATATTGGCTTTGTTTGCTATACTAACTCTTTGTATTTCCTTCACATCAACAGCTCAGTTGTATAAGTAACATACAGATGAACTTCCCATAAAGCAAACACTACTAGATTAATACAATTTGTAAATATTACTCAAAAAGTCCATAAGTTGATACTTCATTTGTTAAAGTGTGGTATTACAAAGTCAATTTTCTGAAATTGGTGAAGGGCAAAGAACTAGTCCCAAGCAAAAGGATCATTCTTCTCCACAAGCCAACTTTACCCAGCTTATTTACCAAGAAAATTTGTCCAATGTCAATAAATCAGTGGGTTGTTTTTCTTCTACCAATGATGGAAACCTGTTGCCCATGCTTATGAATAATAACAGATAATAATGTCTTGCAGAACAGGAAGAAAATTTTCCTTGGAATGTGAAAAATTTCTTGAAAATTTGACATGAGGCTTTCCAAACTTCCAGTGTACCTCCACATGTAATCATTTGAAATTCCTGTCACATGATTACTTATGTGACATGAAAAACTTGACATAATTTCCCTATAAACCTGGCTCTCACTGAACAATGCATATAAATATTGAAAATTTGATGATGCCAGTCAAATGCCATCAAATACTGCAAAATGAAATTCAAAGTTGGGCAAGAGTGCTGTTTAGTGGATGCAAACAAACTGCTGAGTGACCTTTCAAGGTTAGGATTAGGGTTAAAGATAAGGAGTTAAGCTGCCCTGCAATTGCCTGAGCTGCACATGACCCCAAAGTTCTGAAAGTTAAATCTATCATTTCAGTAGTTTTATGTTCACAGGCCAATTTACAGCTGCAATTTGAGTTTATACAAGAAAAAAAAATGCAACTCAGTTTTAACATACGGTTACCCAAGTATAAGTTTGAAATTCTGGGGTCAGTTGTTTAAAGCACAATTAGCTCTAGTCTATGATTAACAGTTAATCTATAGTTTTGGTTTTGTTTATTTTGGTTTAAAAATGTAGATCAAACTTCACAGCTCAAACCTTTATGAATGTACCCAAAATTTGTAAAAGAAAATTCCAATTTTTCTCAGCAGCATGATCAGAAAGTTATCCACAAATTTTTGGCTAATCTTGGATTAAGCTAATCACCTTTTTAACAACTGGACCCCGTTCAAATCAACAGAAGTTGACTTTTGCAGTGTATGATAATCATGGAATGTTCTTTTCATACAGTTCTGAGGATGATTCTAGAACTACACAACTTTTATATCATTGCAGTATGTACACCTGTATTATAGCCATAATGTAGCCATAGTTAAACAATATAACCAAGTTAGTTTCTCACATTTATCCTCTTGGTAATACCAGTCGCCTCCTTTACGTTCATAGGGAACAGCTTTTGAACTTTTGGATTGTTCATCAATCTGGAGCAGTCCTGCAAAGTGAAACGGTGTTTTCTTGGATCAGAAACAGTTTTCATCATCATCAACTGCACGTTCGTGTTTGCAATACCATTCATTTAGAAAGGCACAAATGAATGTTAACAGGTCACAAGTGTCATCATTTTTCGACAATGTTTGGTAACGAACAGACAGCAATGACCGTCAGTAACATGTTTATATACCTTTGTGGCCACCTTCCTTGCACAATCTGACAAAGTCAGGATCCGACTCCTTTATGTAACTTTTCTTGCTCATGTCATCGTCAGTTTTGTTGTCAGTTGTTCCACTTAAACAGGATATCTGGGAAAGGGCCGGAGAATCAACAACAGGTCGTTCAGCTGACGGTTTCAAATCATGCATATTCCAACCTTAAAGATCGCATCGAAACTAGTAACCAAAGCTTGGCGGACTGCAATACGTTTAAAAGATAACACTGCAGAGACAAGGCGAATCTAGTGGTTTTGTCTAGTGCGTACAAAAACGTAACAGAACAAAAGTCCTTACCTCTTTCCTCACTTCTGTCGTTCATTTTTATGAGAAAATGACTGATACGGCTGAGCAAATAAACACTATAACTCGCTCTTCTACCGTTTTAAAACGACGCTCCAAATCCGAAATTCCATGACGACGTAAACTTGTGTCCATACCCCCACTCGCCATATTCAATAGCAAGCGACGTGGCCCATTTTTACTACTGTATTTTATCAAATAAATGCCCCCTTTCGAGTAAACTGACTCCTTTACTTGAATTAACGCCTCTTTAATTTTAGCAATTTTAAATAAACGCCTCTTCCGAGTAGACACTTCGTCATGAGTAAATGCCCCATTCATCTTACTTTTAACCCTTTCCCCTGGTTTATAGGTTTTCATCTAATAGCATTAATTGCTGTCCCATGGAAACATAATTGTAAACTGATATATTATGCAAATCGTATTTATTGTAAGCCGAAACAGTATGACTTCAAGGAAGTTGCTTGATGTTTCTGAATTGAAAAATCTCGAACGATATAAGAACGTAGATCCGTGTTTGTGGGCGAAAAATAGTAGTGATGTCGAAGAAGAAATTGAGACATATCAAGCAACGGAAATGTCCATGTTATGTCTGAAATGTGACAATTACATTGATCTTGCTCATCTACCAGACCATCGTTCATTTCACGACGCTCTCTCACTGTTTCAATACGACAATCAGACAAAACCTACGAACGAGAAAGCCTTAAATTGCCAACGTGTTGCACTGGTGAAAGGTTTGAACGAAATGCTGAATCCCAGTCGCTCTGCATACCACAAAGAACTGTCGAAAATTGACCTCGCCTACGAAATATTGAAATCAGAATTGAATGGAAGGTTGAACATAACGAGGTCATTGTATTCCAGTGGTCAAGTTGAGGTGACTGTCAAATCGTTCAAGACAAAACTATGTCGAGGGCTATCTCTAGGGGTCTGTCAAAGTGCTAACGAAAAGTGGAAATCAGCAATGGAAGATGCACACAGTTTTGTAGGTGATTATATCACTGGCACGAATAGTGGATTTTTTGCAGTTTATGATGGATACAATGGTCAGACAGCTGCAAGAAAATGTGCTTGCCAGCTTCATGTTATACTTAAAGAAAAACTTTCTGAGCTAAATACATTTGAAGAATGCTGTGAGAAGGGCGACTGTAAATTTTCAACTTGGTTTCAACAAACATATGATGAGATAGACAAAATGCTAATTCTAGGAGATAATGAAACGTCAAGAAACCGCTGGAGTGGTTGTTCGGCCACCACTTGTGTGATGTGTGGTGGACGTCTTCATGTTGCAAATGTTGGTAATGTAAAAGGCATCCTTTTAAAAGGTGATGGTACAATACAGACCTTAACAGAAGACCATATTCCCTCCAACAAAAAAGAGAAGCGCAGGATAAAATGGAATGGGGATATTCAAAAGTGGTCCAAAACCACCTGGGTCAATGGCATTACCATGACAACAAGAGGACTTGGTAATCATGGTGATCTTAACTTAAAATTGAATGTCATTAACATCCCAGCATTTTCTTGTGTTCCTGTTGATGCTGATGACAAAATAATTTTGATTGGGTCTGGTGGTTTTTGGGAGGTGTTTGGTGAAGAAGAAGTAAATATGTTAATAAAAGACTGGCTTAAAAGGAAAGTAAATGAGATTGTTGAAGGAAATGATGTTGTCGGAAGTGAGAGAGAAAATAAAACTATGTATTCTGATGATTTCAATGGAATCAATGATGATGGTGAACATGAAAACACCTTGAGCCTTAGTGAAGAAACAAAAATTGAAATTCAGTTGCCAAACCAAAACAGGCAACCAATAGTTGAGGAAGAGGAATATAAGGTGCATCCAGATGATGACAATGATGAAGAATACAATAATAATATTTCTGTTTTCCCAGGCAGTAGTCTTCAGAATACCTTAATTGAAGGAAAAAGATGTGAAAGAAATGAAAATGATTGTGAAAGTGCAAAAACCAATGATGTTTTTAACAAAACATCTTTTGGCAATCTCCATCACACCACATCAACAAAGTTACCAACTAAAAGGTTGCTAAGTGGTTTATTGGAAGACTTTTCAGAACAGGAAGATTGTAAAATTGCTGTGGAAATGAGCAAACACCTTGTAAGAGCAGCTTTGAGTGGTGGTGCAAAAGATAATGTCACAGTAATGGTGATTTTATTGACTAGAAACTAAAATAGTCTGTATAATGAAAGTAATCAGTGAGAATTACTGGTAAATCTTTTAAATTTCTCACACTTCTGTAACACTGATAAATTTTGTTTAAAAAAGCAGCTAACATAATCTTTAGTTATTACCACTATGTGTAAATTTGTTGAACTGAACAGGGGGTATGCAGACCCAGCAAACCCACCTAGATCCACCACTGTTAGTTTAATTGATGCTTACTTGGAGGCTTAACATTTTGATGCTTAACATTTACTCATGGAAATTACCATTACCATAAGCTTCACTAGGCTAAATCCTTCATCACACTCATGATGATTGAATAGAACCCTACATAAGTACCATGACTGCCCCATTTCTAGTCTATCCATGGTCTTTAAGGGGTATTTAATCAGCAATATCCTTGATTTATGTGCATTAATTATCTTTATATCTTTATTATATCACGATTTATTTCATACCAGTGAAGTGTGAACCTCCATTCAATCAGGGCATACATGACACACTGCCATTAAGTGACCTTTCATTGACCCATTCTAAATTTGACCACAAAACTAGTTGTCAAAAAAATCCCCAAGAGAGACCTTTGTGTCCTACTGTGGAGCCCCACATGAATTGCCTAAGTGCATTGTCTGCATTTTAGAAGTACTAAACACTGATTGTGTTAAATGATAATTTCCCTGAATAACCAAAAAGACAAATTTACTTAAAGTATTTTGTGGTTAATAAAGGACACTAGTTAATACGTTAGTCTACCTTATATAGTCAATGGTGTTGTTAGGTTGAGCCAACAATGCATGAGGGAAACACCACGGTGACCATGTTTGGATGTCAAGGAATTTACATGGCATGCGGACAAGTTATTCAGGCTTCACGCACACGTATTGATTAGAATTGACAATATAAGCTGGTGTGACCTGGAAGGGGTAGACATGGGTAGTTTGTGGTTCCCCTGCTCTATCAAGGACAGCCTAAGCATTGTTCTATTACTACTTCTGGAAACAAATTTCTCGAGAAAAAGACTTTAGTTTACGAACAAGTATTGATTGTGTTCTTGACCTATATCATGTACATGCTGAAATACACTTACGGGTTTCACGTTTTCAGGTGTAGTTATGTAAACAGTGTACCCTTGCAAAGAGCACGTTGTTTACGATTGTTAATTACAATTTATGAGAACTAGTACAATTTGTGAATGTCACTGAATGATTTAAGACTCAGTTCCTCCGCTTGGACAAGAACAAGAATTACACACTAACGAAAGTTAGCGTTTTCCCGTAACTAGTCAGAGTGTTACAGGAATGTGAGATTATATATGATGAAGGAAACTTTCGAGTGTTAGAATCTTACATTTTAAGACCCAACCGGGACCAGCTGCAAAAAATACAACCCTGGGTTTCCTAGCTTGGAATCGAAGCCACGACTCAGCAAATATAGTGCAGTGCTTTGCCAAATGAGCTACGAATCCCGTTGTAGAGAACTTAGCCACGGGTTCGGTATTTATGATGGTGTTAACGCCGGTGAAGTAATGAGTATATTCAAGAATATTTGGGATTTACACTGAGTCACATGAAATTGCGATTATACTTGACGAAGGAAATTTTCGACTGTCAGAATCCTACATTTTAAAACAGATCGCGTGGCCAAGTTCTCGACAAGCAGTGCACTAGATTCGGTGGGTCGTGGCTTCAGTTTCCAGCTGGAGTTGGGTATTAAAATGTAAGATTCTGGCGGAAAATTTCCTTCATCACATATAATCTCCATTTCATGTCATCGAATGTTAATGCCAAATATTCTTAGAATATACCTATCACATCAATGACCCCATTCAAACTGGCCTTGTAATGAACAAAACGTCTCTTTGTTCCCTCGGTCTAATATTCGACAATTAATTCTAAATATATAAAAAAAAAAGCTTAAGATGCATAAATCAATTAATAACCCTCGGCTATTTTATTTTCCGGAAACGTATATAGCGTAACCTGACCCGACTCCATGGTACCGCCGCCATCTTGCCAAACCAGTAAAGTTTCGAGGGAACTCCGAAGTACTGTTCAAATTTATTCGAGAAAACTAGGTTCTTTTTGTCTTGCTTGTACAAGAAGAGAACTAGCGATATTGATTCGTATGGGAATACGCAAATTTCTGCTCTGTGATAGAGTGAAGATGCTGAAATATTCAAAAACATGTAAGTGATATCGTACTTCCACATGAGACTTGCGGTGGAGGAATGTCGCGTAGTCCATGTCAAAAATACATTGTTTTTAATCATATTCAGCCTCACTTGAGAAAGATTTTGAATTTGATTTCTTGCCTCACATAATGATATCGCTATATTTGGTTGTAAACTAATTACTTGGTTCAATTTCAAAAAAGTCAACAAATCATAAGTTGAGAAAGCCATATTTAGTGCGAATTTAAAAATTCATAATGTTTGGCACCTTCCAAAAAGCAAGGTAAGGATTTGTACAGTTCACATGATACCAAAAAAACGTAGGGATTTTTTTCCAAGAAAAACCAGTATCTTGTATCAAAATCTTGTTTTTATCCACGAAATGCTGATAGATTGTTTCCGTGTCTATAAATGATATTTTCGTAATTTGCAATTTTTAATTGCTGCTTGGTCTGTTTCAGAATGCATTTTTGATGCTGAGCTCATACTGTACCCGTCCAATCCGAGCTTAAAAGGCAAGAGTATGATTTTGTGTGGGAGCTAATATCACCGGGATATTATCAAAAGCTTAGATGTTTCTAGAATAATGATATTTCACAAAACAATTTCGACCACAAAAGTCTAAACGCGAAGGACACCGACTCGTTTGTTTAGCGAATGTTGGCCGGATGGGAGCGATCCACTCATTACATGGATCTCGTTCATTGGAAAATCTCTCTCGAAGGCCAAGTAAAGTTCGTTCGGAAGGGAAGAAAAGTGCCTCAAAGTTCGCGACACTCCGAAAGAAGTTCTTCCGCCATCGTCCTTCTCAGAAAACTCGTTGTTACAGCAAACAGATCAGGGAACTGACGCAGAACTGGAATACACATCAGATTAATGCTCTGGTTGAAGAATACGAATCATTGTCGGCTTTGAAGGACCTTTCGATTCAAACAAGTTTAGCTCGGCCTCGAGTAAACACTTTTAAGAAAGATCTTCTGAGTCTGTACGAAAACCAGGATTTTTCAGATGTTGTCCTTGAGTTCAAAGGAGTACTCTTCCCTTGCCATCGTTGTATCTTGTCATCCAGATCCCCATATTTTCGTGACCTCCTTGCCAAATATCCTGGCTACGATGGCCAAGTACATGTGGACATCAGGACTGAAGAACTATCGGTGGAAATGTTCAGAATTATGTTACATTATTTGTATAGTGGAGATGTTCCGTCAATTGACACAGCACTTGATAATCTTGACTTACTTCTTAAGCTTGGAGAGGAATTTGGGACTCCTAATGTGCTGGAACTGGACATGAACCACATGCTAAACTCTGGCGAATTTAGTGATATGATTTTAGTTTTTACAGACGACAACATGGCTTCTCAAAACAAGGAATTGGTGGAAGCGGAGTCTTGTTTTGAAATACCATGTCATCAAGCAGTGCTGGCAGCACGCTCACCATTTTTTAACTCTTTGCTAACCAAGCTAGGAAAGAAAAGTGATATGGGAGAACCAGTAAGACTGGTACTTGATGAGAAGGTTATTCCCAGACAATATGGTCGTGTGCTCTTGCAGTGTATGTATTTAGATTGTGTTGATGTCTCATCTGTCATTCGTTGGGCCTCAGGAAGTGATGACAAAAGTATGGAAGACCCTCACAAGTTGCTTATGATTCCTGAAGTTGCCATGGAAGTTTATGAAATTGCCAGGTTTTTGGACTTTGCAATGCTAGAGCAAGGTATAGACACATAGTTAACTATTTTGAATGAGTTTAAGATTGTTTAGTGAACTTTTTGCTGGTTTTATACAGTATCAATCTTCATATCACCACAACACTAAAATATTCCATAGTATTATTTGTGACAGACAATTACAGAGAACATGCTGGTTGAATGTCAGGTTGATACAGTCCCATGAGACCAAGTTAACCTAACCTTTTGAGACCACACTAGCTGCATAAGTATGGGATTTGCTACAGTCAAACAAATTCATAAGCATTTGAAGTATCAAGAGAATTGTAGAAATCATCCTAAATCATCCTGTAAGTAAGCAAAATGATCATGTGTGGCAAAATAACACACCCAAAAGATACTGCAGTTCAAGTATAGTGGTGGATCTAGGTGGATCCACAGAGTTGGCATGTACACTTGTTCAAGCCAGCTTTTACATGGTGGTCATAGTGACTAAAGATTAAGCTATTTTCTATTCAGTAACTTTTGGAGGTTACAAAAGAAAATTTAACTTAGAAATTTTGGCATAAAAATTTGCATTGGCATGATATTATACAACATTATTGACTCTCAAACTTACTTGATTATACTCATGGAAATAGTATTGTACAATGATAGCAAAATATCTTTTGAGATTGGCACCTACAAATACATGAACAAAGCCCACTAAAAATGTCCCCGGACCCCATTAGCAGGGCTTTGTGTTCGTGATAATGAACTGCATCCCCTGTGCATGACACTCTGGATCTGCCCCTGTGACGTGCAATTGCAATCCTAACACAAAGTTGTGTTTACATGTGTGACAATTCTTATTGTGATCTGGAATCCAACGGAAAACCTGAGTAGCAACCATCATTCCCTGAAGCCACCAAGGGTGTTAATTCTTCAGAATTTCAGAATTTATTATTTTTCAGTATACATGCTCCAAATTCCACCTTTTCCTGCCACTTATCTGCCTTTGGTTATTTTTATGAGCCTACTGATTACAAGTTTCAAAAACATTCAACAACATGAAAGCTGACTGAAGCATACCTGGTAAATAATGGAATTATACATAGAATTGTGTGTCTGTAATAGGATTGGACCCCCAACTGTTTACCAATCATGATTGTCATCCACCAGAACTGGGTTGAATTTATTGCAGTTGCAGTTGACTGTTTATATGATAACAATTATAAGAAGTGGAGTTGAAAGAGGTTTGATCATGACCACAATCCTCTTTTTAACCCTCTGAAAGTCTTGTATTGCTTCAAACTGAGTGGTATTCTTTAAAATGTGTTGACATTTGAGATTACAGTCTAATTTGGGTACAATGTGGGGCAGAAGTCTTATACACTTCTCAAAAATGTGCATGTTGTTTTATTTGGATGACTTCAATGAAGGGAATTATGAATTTTTTTTTAATTTGTGGAATTAATACATGATATACATCCTCAATTGAGATGCTAAGGCAATACCATCACATCAATTTTAATTAAGCAATGGGTATTTTGCATCTGGACACTGGGTAATGCCACAAGTAATCAAGTATTCGATAAATTGTGGCCATTTCACAATTCTATCTAGGCAAACCCAGGCCACTCAAGTGTAGCACTCAGCTCAAGTGCCACTTATAGTGAAATTTTTTGAATCCTTGTACATTAGTCAGCTTGTGTGATCAAAGTTTTGCAATTTGCTGAACTCAGTCTTTTAGCATTGGTTCTGTCAATGTTGATGGTTATAACTGGTCATGAATTTAAAAATCTGGAAAAGGCCTAAGCAATTTCCCCTTTGCAAATCCCAACCATACTTTTGTTGACATTGTTTCACAGTCTTGGGAGGTCAGTTTTGTAATAAAAGTGAGCAGGAAATGATAAGAGATGAGCAGCAAATCAAACTTTAAATTATGAACCCTTTAGCTTCCAATCGTACATATCTGTGTGATTTAATGAATGCAGATTAGATTAATAAATTCATTCAATAGATTTTCCGAAGTGTTTTGAATTGATTGAATGATTCAAAATTTCCTCAAGAAAATCTGGGATCTAGATGGTTAAGCTACTTTGTTTGATAAGAACCTCTTTGAGAAAGACAAAGATGCTTAGTTATAACTACCTATTGAAATAATTAATTATGGTTTGTTCATACATAACTAAATCATTAGTATACTAACCCTTTAACACTTAGTTGTGTTTTTCTTTTGTCCTTTGTTCTCTCTTTGCTTTGGCTTTGTAATTGTTTGCTCACTGGTTCTCTTGTCCTTAGGTGTTCAAACATATCAGACACTGAACATTAAAGGGTTAATAGCAACCAAATAATGGGTTCCCTTTAGGCAAATATTAAAGGACATATAATAAGTTTCGCATCCCAGTCACAATTTTATTCTCAGGGTCTTCATTCCCTGAGGCCAACTCAGCTAGGTCATGCAACAATCCTTGCCCAAAGATGTTGCTTTATGGTATGTTAGTGAGTACCACAAACAGAAAGTAACTGAAATGTGATGGTAAGTAAGAAGTGAAGCCCATCATACAAGGTAGCATTGATTCAATTAGCTGACCAAAACTGCAGTTGTCAATAGCTGAACTTGAATAACTCACAAATACTCAGAGAGTACTTGAATTTGAACTCACATCCCTGAAGCAATCTGTATGTAGGAGCTGGCACATTGACTGAAATTTCTTATTGGGAGTCTAGTACTGAGTACCAATTCTGCTGAGGGTTTATTTACAAATATCACTTTATTGCTTTCTGGTTCCTTTTGTTTGTTTCTATGGTAACAATTAGAATGAGTTTGAACACCTATCGCCTTAGCTAAACAATTGTATATGGGGTGAGATAAGGAAATTAAGATTATCTGAATACAGCCCAGTTACCACCCCCCTCAGTCAATTTCATTGACTTAAATTTCTTGTTGGGGGTCCATAAGTACCAACTCTATGGAGGATTTATGTACAAATATCACCTTTATTGTTTTCTGGTGCATTTTATTTACATTTGTGGTAACAATTGGAATGAGTTTGAACACCTACCCCTTTAGCTAAACCAAAGTGTATGGGGTGAGCTGGGGAAAATTCTCCCATTACAACTCAGTGACCTCCACACTGAACTCAAAAAATATTGTGGTGGAAAAAAGTGAAGCAAACATTATTAAAACATAACAGTGATTAATGAAGCTATTGTGTGTTAAATTGCACTAGATTGCATCTAAGGTTACAGTCATTTCTAAAATTCCCTGAGAGCATGCTGTCACTCCCTCAAGAAAGCCCATGCCATTTGGCCACTGAATACATCCCCTCCCCCTCAAAAATATCCTCCATAAAAAATACTAGCCTGCTTCTTCTTGGGAAAAGTGATATGAAAGACAGCGGCGTAGGAAGATGTTTTTTTATAGGGGCACTAAAATTAATAGACTATTGGGGGTGTCAGGGTTGCGAGTGTCAAAGGCACAAGCCATTTCAGCTAGGGAGTCTGGAGTCATACTTCCCCAGAATATTTTGAAATTCTAGAGTCTCAGAAAGATCATTTCTCGCATTTTGGGAGAGATTTTTAACAATTTTAAAGGTTAGAAAATGTTACTCAAAATGTTATTGAATTAAGTGATAACCTATAACCTGATAACCTAGTGATAACCTTATCTGGCCACCAAATTATTAGGGCTGCGCCAGCCCCCTGCACCCCCCTGGCTCCTATGCCTATGAAAGATGCTGGTCAAAGGTAGATTTATGCTGACAATTAAGTATCAGTGCTTGTTAGGCCCTAGCAGGGTTGGGGCTAGATGGTATACCTCAGAAGGAGGATTAGGGTTAGGTTAGGATAGGTTAGGTTAGGATTAGGGTTAGTTCTAACCCTAATCTTGATCTTAACCCTAATGCTAACCCTGATCCTACTCCTGTTCCTCCTTCTCAGGTATACCTTCTGGCTACTACCATTCTACCAGTCCAGCTAGGTCATTAATTAATCAGTAATTGGTTTACTAATTTACTTATTTATATATTCATTTATTCATTCCTTCCTTCCTTCATTCATTCATTCATTCTTTCATTCATTCACTCACTTTATTCCATTTATTTGTTTATCTATTTATTTATTTATCTATCTATTTATTTATTTATTTATTTATCTATTTATTTATTTATCTATTTATTTATTTATCTATTTATTTATTTATTCTTGTTATGTTTATTCAAAGGTGCTGAAGACATAATTGTGCAAGAACTGTCACCAATGTCTCTCCTAGCAACACTAGAATGGAGTGAACAGCCGCATGGTTCTCACTGGGTTTATCGACAAACTCTACATTATCTCCGTGAAGAGTTCCTGAATATTGCCAATACAGAGGTTTTTCTGAACTTGCCAAAGAGGTTTCTGATAGAAATATTGAAATCTGACTTCCTCCAGGTAAAGTATCCGTCGAGATTTCTCAATTAAGGATGGAAATTTAACATAAACTTTAGGAGTTTCCCGCGTTAGAAAAATTAAGTAGAAATTTTAGTACGCAGGAGAGTTTAGCTAATGTCGGATTACACAGAATCGTACTAGATCTAGCAGTGTTTCTAAAATAAGATTTATTGCACATAATAATTTATTATTATTATTATAACAACTCGCACACCACCCAACTAATAATAATAATAATAATAATTATTATTATTATTATTTAATCTTAACACAAATATTAGAAGCCAGCATAATATGCGAAATACAGCCATTAAACGAAGAGGTTAAATATATTTTAATGAATCTTACATACGGTATAGCCGTTCAAACTGTAAAAAAAGTTTGCTTTCCAAGGGGCCTTATAGCTAAAAATACTAAGAGAAACAATATTACAACCTATCTAACTATGATTACAACAAATTAAATGCGTTTTATGAGCTATAATTACTGTTTACGAAATACAAGCACTGTATAATTTTTTATCTGGCTTTAACTAACATAAACTGATCTTCAACTTTAATATAGCTAGCCATGCTCTGCAAGTTTAGCGAAATGTGGCCATGTCAGTTACAGACGAGAAACAAAGAAAGCCAGGGAAATTTAGAACATACTTAATGCCCGACGTTTTGTCGCTACACTTGTTCGTTTTTTAAATTGTAACCGGTATGGCGATATTTCGTGCAGTTTGCTGAGCATTACTGTTTATGTTAAAGTTACTATTTTCACCTGGTCAATCAATCGTAGATATCTTGGAAAAACTGATCCTATGTCTTCAACGTTATCGGGATGGCATAAAAGTATTAAAACTGTTAAATTGTAATTTTCATCGCTAACTGCAACTTCGATTAGTTTTTATTTCCAGGGACTTTTATTGGCGTATGTAACTTGTCTCACATAAGCATCATGCAATGTGAGGTCTATTTCGACAGCGAAGACTGTTTCAATAATTGTGGGCGCAAAAACGGGCCTTGCCCGAGCGAAAATACGTTTGACTAGACAACAGGAAGGGTGACTGCTTTGAAGCCCTGCTTTGATTTTGGGTATCCAGAACGTTTATGTGCATTATGCATTAAAAACATACAAGTGCATTGAAGCTTCCTGAATGTTCAATCTGTTGTCTTGACAAAATGTCGGGATTTTTCTGCTCTGTTTCGCCAACGGCCATTGCACTCCTTCACGAAATTCCAAACGTCTGCAATTTATAAAATGTTCTTGAACGAAACATCATTTTTTTAACCTTTTTTACAGGCAAGTGAACAAGATATTTTGCTAGCTGTTACTAAATGGGGCGAAGCTCGAGTTTACAAAACAATGAATCCATCAGGTACTGGAATTATACATTGATTCTACAAACGTGTGGATTATAGTAGGTAAAAACTGTCCCAAGAGTCGTTTCGGGTAAAACGAAAAGTAAAAAGTGGACTAGTTTTGACTTTCAAAAATTTTAGGCTTATTTAACCCTTTCAGGGGCATTGTTCAATGCTGCCGTTTGGCACTTTATTAATTTTACTCTAGCTAACGCCTGACAATTTTGCTCGTCAAGGGGAGAGCTCCTGAAAACCCGTCCAGTACAGGGTTAGCTTAACTTCAATCTATTATGAGATATTTTTTCATTTTTATGGCTAGATACGAAAGAGCACTACACCAGCTCACTGAAACGAAACATGAAACGCAAGGAAGTGGACGCCAAATCTTTAAAGCAAGTTCTTCACGGCGTTTTGTCCCTCATTCGAGTCCAACATTTCCTTCCAAAAGACAGTCCCGTGCTTGAGTCAGCCATTCAGCGAGGTCTTCTGCAGAAAGAAATGCCTCTTGATATCGGAGAAGGGGAGAAACAACAGAGGTCGTCGTGGATAAGGGTCAACGATGACAGAAAATACGTGAAACCAAGGTTGTTTGCGGCATATGTCGATGAGGCAAAGGTATGCGTGGCTTGGGTCACATTTTTACCATAGAGTATAAGATAGGGTATAACATAGGGTATAACATTGTTCAAACACGCGTAAAATTCTTCCTCCGATTATGAAACACCGACAAGCAGGTGAAAAAAATGAGAAGTTATAGTTCAAACACGAGTTTGAGTGTTTCATCTGCAGTTCCTAACTTGGGGAATAAAACAAAAACCGAGCGGCGTAGTCCAGAGGTTTTTGTTGTTTTCGAGTGTCTGGAGTCCCCTGATGAAACACGATAAACAAAGTGTTTGAACTAGTTTCTAAAACGAGTATTCCCATTGGTTTATTGCATATTTGTTTCACTGATTTGCACATGTAAGTTGAGAAATGTTATCCAGATTACTAGTGATTTTTCTATAGGTTTTCGTTAGGTATCAAAATACATGCATGTGATGTAGTATACGTTCATGGATTGGCTACGATAAGTGATGATTTATTAATGAGTTGGAGAAGTCGTATTCTTTAACACTTTCACGCCCAAATTTTTTTCTTTTGTTTATTGTTCTCTCTCTGTTTTTGCTTTATCTATTCATTTGCTTCTTTGTTCGAGAGGTGTCCTGTATATAAGACACTGGCTGTAAAGGGTTAACAAACCACAACGAGGTGTTTTAAAGTCTAAGGAAGAACCCTTAAAGAGTATTTGACTTAACACGCACCTTAAACCAACACGTATTTTGACAGAAAATCAAGACGAAAGTTGCCCAGATTAATCTATTTTACCGTGGAGGCATCTACATGTTTATTAAAAAAGAATCAGGCACACCAATTTTGTTTAATTTTGTAGGCAATTATGCGTGAACGAATGGTTGAAGAAATGGAAGTAGTTCGTCTTAGAATGATCCGGAGGTCCGACATGCCAGACATGGTAAACTGTATCACAACTCGCCATAGTACGTCAGAGTGTGAAGAAGGACCTCCATCTGTTATCGGGAACACAGTTCCGTATCCTGATGCTACCACTGTGAAAGCAATGTTGAGCAGAGAAAAAGAACTAAAGTCATGCAACCAAACTCAACGAGCGTATGCCCTTTCTTTAGGTTAGTAGTAAAAAATATATTATCATGAGTACCAGAAGAACGGTGACAAACGTAGAGTGTGTGTATTTTCAATTCGTAAACAGCGTATCATAAATGTACGAATTACCGCCACGGGCGCTTAATTTTTTTTCGCACTTACTGGAGGGACGCTAATTTGCACAGGAGTGCTTAGTTGAAAGAACAGCTTTTTCTCAATATGTTGACACAGACAAAAACATTAAACGAAAACCCAAGACCATTTCAACAGTTAATTTCCTTGGTATAATCTCTTAACTCAACTTCAAAAACTCGTTAATTATTCATGAGAAAACACAAAGGAAATCATAACCGTGTCGTGTCTTTAAAAGTGATAAAAACACGCTTGACTTTCTCCTCCAATTTTTGCGGCTTAGAAAACACTAATTTTCAAACTTTCTTCGTGAATTAACGTATTAAGGGCTTCGATTTCGAAATCATTTTTAAAACTTGCAGTATGTGCTTTATCGGATTTAAAACACGAGGCGTTAGCCGAGTGTTTTAAATCCGGTAAAGCGCTCCTGCTCGTTTATTAAATAGTACATGACTTTGACATCAATACCAGTATTTATTTAAAAGTCAGGAGAATTTCAGCAATTCGAATCCTAACTAATTGTTTTATTCGATGTCTATGTCTGAGCCTTCACTATCAACAACGTCAGATGATTCCTTGCCAACATCCAATTCTATCACAATGTGTATTGCTGATTATATTTGTCAGTAACTTTTGAGAACGCTGCAACCTTTTCGAAAATTTGATATGCCATTTTACACTTGGAAAGCATAAGAAATTAGAACATTTACACCTAGGAAATTGGAGCGTTTTTATATATGAAATACCCAATCGTCATGTGAAATGACTTGGTTCAAAATTTCACATGTGAAATGTTGGTATGTGAAACACGTATTTCACATATGAAATAGAAGGTTCATATGTGAAAATCAAATTCACCTGTGAAGTGTTCATTTCACTTATGGAATTGAATCGTTTTCTCATATGAAGAACTATTTTCATATGTCAAATGGGATACGAATTTTTTCTCAAGGAACCGTCACGATCTATTCCAGAATATCTTTGTGCAGATTTTGTCACTCTCTTTTTTCAATACAAATCTTTGCAGGAGATGGCAGGGCAGTAAATCACGAAGTGAGAAAACGCGTTGTAAGAGAGTTTGGTCTTCCCGATGTTGCTGTTGAAGTCCTCCGTCACGCACCCACGGAAACCGTTGGTGACTTTCCGGTAAACCAAGAATCTCAACAAAGAAACACCAAACAGATAAACCAGGTAATCCAGTTCTTAGTCATCCTCAGGGTAACATGAGAGAAAGTTAAATGATTCGTCATGGTTAATCATGAAATGTTCACTTCAAGGTAATCCATGAGTGGTTTTTGCTTCCCTCTCGAAAACCTCTGTACACCATTCTACTGCTTACCCATCCATTGTCTGATAAATGTTACGATGGTACAGCGGTCGTGACTAGAAGGCATACCTGAGATAGAAGCGACCGGAAGGGACTGAAAAAAATTTCAAGCGCCCAGCACGCCTGCTGAAATGTCAGTGGTCCTAAGATTCAGGAATATCCTGAATCTTAGAGTTAACGATTAAGGTCAGGATTATGGTTAAGATTGGGGTTAGGATATGGGTTAGGATATGGGTTAGGATTGGGGTTAGGATATGGGTTAGGATTGGGGTTAGGGTTGTGGGGTTAGTTGTAGCCCTAGCTGTAACCCTAGTCCTAATCCTAACCGTTGATACCCACCAATGACGGTTCAACCGAAACCCCAGCACCTATTTTCAAAATTTTTCATCTTTCTCCCCCAACCACCTACCCTTACACCTGTGATATGTTATTTAGTGCCCAGCGCTACCCGGTCACCTCGTCAGGTATATATACCTTAAGGCCACGACCATGGTACAGCACCTCCAGTAATTTTACGTACTGAAATTGCTTTAGCCCAGTGCTAAGTGGAAAGCTAGGCAATGCGAGAACGTTCCACTTTGGGCGCGGAAGGTGGCAGAAAAATGAACAAATGCTTGTGCAGTAGTTGTAGTGGAAGGGTAAGAACAGGGGTAAATAGTGAAAGAAAGTGTACTATGAGAAAAGAGACGTGTGGAGTTAAAGAAAAGTGAATGAAGGAGTGACCAATTTTAGCTTGTTTGAAAGAAAAAGTAACTTATTTCAGACAGCATCTAAAACTTGTGCGGGCTAAAAGCATTAGTGGTTGAAAATCTTACTACAAAATCTATTTTAATCGATTAATGTATTTATTTACGACACATTCAAAACCCGATATAAAAATGCAAGTACCAAGATTGGCGACCTCAAAGAATCAAACTGTTTCCCTTGGTAGACTAAGATTTTTTAAAGCAAGTAGAGAGCCATCGAACAATACTTAGTCTGCACGCCTTTCCACTTAGACTGTTGCGTCAGTTGCTTGTGTTCTAACGTAAATCCTCTATTATGTCCCAGGGGAGCTTATTTATTTCAAGCCCTTTTGAGGGGGGTTCTTAATAGAGGGAGGGCTTATTTAATTTCGTCAAACGCGTATAGGTTAGCACTTGTCAAGATCAAAAATTAGTTGGTCGTTTGCCTATGGAACTATCGTTACTATTGTGTAAATTTTTATCTCGTGAAGGTTGTAGCTTAGAATTTTCGCCGACGAAAGTGAGCATTCTCGTGGCTCGACGTATGGTTCCGAGCGGCTATACCGCTTTCTCAAACGACCTGAAAATGGTATTTATACTTCATAAGGAACTAGAGCGCAAGTACTGCATGAGAATTCGTGCCTGTATTGGTACGGCAAAAATACACTTAATACTATCTGTTTCAGAATCATCCTCAGAGATACACTAACAAAAATTCTTCATGATAATCTGACACTGCCGACTCAACTCTGCTCAACAGGTAGTGCGGCGGACCGGTCTCCCGAAGGTACGAGTTCAAATCCCGCTCGAGTTAACATTTTTCAGTTGAGTTCGGCAGTGTCATGTTATCATGAAAAGTTTCTGTTCATGTATCTCTGAGGATGATTCTGGAATAATGTTGAAACACTACACATCCTTTCATGGATAAGCGTTAAGTTGTTGTGAGAATATCTCGTGCGCTAAGTTGGATAAAAACTCGCCTCCAATCCTGTGGACTCGATAGCTCAACACGTAGAGTGGCAGGTCGTTATCCCGAAGGTGCGAGTTCAAATCCCGCTCGAATTAACATTTTTCAGTCGACACCGGCAGTGTCAGATTATCATGAAAAATTTCTGTTCAAATACTGGCTGTCGTTTATTGTTATGGTGGTAAGTGAAAAGGGGAAAAGAGGAGGGGAGGGGCTTAATAAAGTTCTAGCTCCAAAAAGAGGGGCTTGTTAGAGAGAGGGGGCTTTTTTGAGAGGTTGGGCTTAATAGAGGCTTACGGAACTGCAAAACGTGGCTCAGTGTTTGTTACTGCATACTCTATTAGGTGTTAAACAAAGGTCACGATAGTGAACCAGATGTAGCCGTAGATGTTATGGAGACGACGAAAACCTGTCCCTAGTTTCGGGCGACGATGCCATGGCAGACTTCCGGGAAAGGTCACAAAACTTGATCATTTGCTGGTCGAATGATGGAGCAAAACGCCAATTTTTATTTGATGGCACGACTTCAGTACTGGAAGGCAACCAGCTGTCTCCGCAGCATTTTCCTAGCAGATTGGTTAGTTCCATGAAAAGATTATTCAAATTTAAAGCGATATATATATATATAGATTTATTATTGTATTCAAAATCCTATAAATGTATGATCTGGTCTAGAATCGACCGAATATTTGTCCCATGTCTGGGTTGGCTTATGAAATATGGAAGAAATGTATGTTAGAGTAAATTAAAGCGCGGTTTATATTAAAATATCTTCTTAACTGCTTTTGTTTGTGTTGACCGTTCAAAAAAGTGTGGTACTAAGATCTCTGATATTGAGCGTATGGCACTTGACGTCACAGCCGCCATGCTGGCGTACCTTAACCCATTAAGGGCAGGGACACACTATAATTTTACTCTGGCTAACGCCAGACGATTTTACTCGTTAAAGAGATGAGCTCTGCTCTTTAATGAGTTAACAAGAGAATTTAGATCATCTTCTTTTGTTTGGTACTCCTACAAGGCCGCTTCTAGAACGAAAGAATGGACAACGCTAAAAGAAAAAAACTCTCTAAGAAATCTGCCTCGAAGTTCTCAAAATTTTCGAAAAAAGAAAAAGAAAAGATAAACAAAAATTCAGGCGTTAAAGTTAAAGGGTTTCTAACCCTTTCAACGTTAACGTTGAAAAACTCTTTAACTTTAACGCCTGAATTTTTGTTTTTCTTTTCTTTATTTTTTTTTTCAAAAATTTTGAAAACTTCGAGGTAGATTTCTTTGAGAGTTTGGTAGTTTTCCTTGGAATTTGCAAAGATTGTCTTCGAATTTCTGTAGGTTCCCAGCTTCCATTTACAATTTCGTTAGTTCCTGTCTCGCGCTGTGCGTTGCTACTGGAGGATCAGTTTTACTAACCAATGGCGACGCACAGCACTTACAGGAAGTTAGGAATTCTACTGAAGGTGAAAGGAAGGACTTACGACAGTTCGTCAGGAACATCGGCAGAAATATTACTTGGAACATTTCCCCTTTTTCTGGAACAAGTACAGCAAAGTTTTCCAAGTCTGGAACCTAATTAATCAAAATTTCTACCTACATAGTAACTCAAAGTGCAAGCACTACAAATAGTTCCTTTGTGAAATTCCCTAAATTTTTTTTCTTTTTTTCTGTATCTTACGCATTTTTATTTGCTGTCTTGTTTAAATGTTCATCACACAATTGGTTTACAATTTCCTAGAGTCAGTTTTCTGACGGACGATAGGAGAAGCAACTTAGTTCACCTTTTGCTCGTCTGATTGGCTACATTGATCACTGGTCCTTTTCGAACATATAATACCCAGACTTTTTGATTTCTTCTCACAATTCACTCAGATGCAGGGCTTTGGCTCGACATGTAACCTACCCTTTTATCAGGTTTTTTGGCAAAGTACTGTAGCTAAACCTTTTCAATTTCGTTTTGAAAGGTGTTTCAGTCTTATGCCAAGGCAAGATGCTCAATAGGAATCACCTTACCTGTGGAGAACATCACTTGCAAACCCTGCGAAACATGTTGACGACACAAACGATGACGTTCTATCGTATAATGCTTGGTGATATTAAGTTGTCATTTGCGTTTTGTAAGACGTGCGAATTAGGGATTTAGAAAACCAACGACTACGACAACAACACTGTCAGAAATGTTGAACAGAACGTCTTCGAATGCCACAGAATTAGCCTCAGAGAGCCTAAACTACTATATTTTTTGAGTAGGTGTTACCCAAGAACGGAATTCTCCATGATCGTCGTTTGCAGTCCGAGGAGGACTCCCAGGAAAGATTCAGGTAGGACCACACGACTGAAAACAGTGGATTCCAGAAACAATACCGGTTAGAGTATTTGTGTCACTCGAGTATTAACCCTCCTTTCTGAAATGTGACTTGCTGTCAAAATTTTGGAAAGCCTACTGTTGTATTTTGGGAACACCTCTTTTCCCGGATTTTTTTTACCCTCGGAAAAATTGGACATTGGTATGCCCAAGTGTATCTCAGATGTTACTGCGTGTAATGAAGCGTTAACCATACGTTAACAGGAGGTTGTAATAAGCTGACTAGATCATTCAACCAAAGACGTATCAGATTTCAGCTGTCTGAGTATTTCTGACATTCCGGGCGGAAATCTGAGCTTGAAAGCAAATAATTGATTTCTTATGTAATTAAGAAGCTGGTGCTGTTTTGACAGAGTGATCATGGGAACCGTAGTATTTCAGTCTTTTTCGTAAGTTGTAGACGACACGGCATCGTGGTGGCTGGAGCAGTTCTGAGCTGAAAGATGAGGAAGTTTACTTTGACTGGCGATTCAGCAAGCTGGGACAAGATGTGATCATGTGAACGCCAAGCGTGTTGTAACCGCGAAAGTTGAGATGTATATCACCCGAAGACCTAAGCTGATCAAGGAGAGCTTAAATTAAATTAACATTTGCTTACTAAGCGTAAGTGATGAACAAAACGACTGTTTATTGGTTGTGTTGGTTGTTAACTGCGTTGGGATATGGCACAAGCATTGGCAACCGTAAGTTGTTCGTTGTTATACTAAATCATTGTATTAGAAAATGTTGTCGAAACAGAAGACTTCTCCACCATCTCGTGGTTAGATTATGGAACATGTTGAGTTGTAAGATACAGAACACTTCAGTCTACAAAGTATTCAGATTTTGGTTCAGCTGGATCTCACCTTGTGTGTTCTTCGTCAAACACAGAATTGAAAATATGGAAATTCCGTTTTAAGCCTTTAGCCTTCTTAGCTTGGATCTCGAGTTACTGAGCGAAGTAACCTCGAGTAATTTGATACCATAATTGTGGGACTTTGGAAAGTAATCAAATGAGGCTCTAAACAATACTCCAGGCTAATCAAAATTCGAGAATAACTTGAGCGTATTTCAAGTCGTTTTATCTCCAAACAACTGGAGTGACGAATAATGAGAAATTCATGTATGATTGTTTCAGCGTTTCATGAGTATTGCTTCAAGTATTTAAGTTCCTGCCAAACCAAGATGTCCATGCAATATACTTTAATCTAAGGAGATCAAAACAATCCATATGACAAGTGCTGGCCGGTTGATTATCCTCTAGTCTCCAAAGCATTCATTTACTAAAACTTACGAAGAAAACAATGATGGTAAGCCTGTAATATAGATTACTGTACTAGTACCTATCTTCCAAGCGAATTTCATTCATTAGCTGGCACAACGTTTGAGGAGGGCCATAAATCTTACTTAATAACGTCTCTTCACACCCGGATCAGACTGTCATTACTTCCACCTGCAAACGTGTGATTAATTATATACTGGCTAACGCCAGATGCCAAATTTAAAGAGTTACGAAGACTTGGTTTTCAGTCATTACAGCTATTTGTGATATCCCTAAGGAAAATTTCATATGTCATTTCGAATGCGAAAAACATATGGAATTGGAACATTTTCACATATGAAGTTTCCGCTTCACGTATGAAATGGGAGCGTTTCCACATATGATATACCTAATTCACATGAGAAATGAACTGGTTGAAAATTTCACATGTAAAATCTTGTTGTACGAAAAATTTATTTCACTTATGAAAATTAATTTCAAATTTGTAATTTTCATTTCACATATGTAATCAAAACAATTCGCGTATGAAATACTATTTTCATTTGTGAAATTGCTTGTAAAATTTTTGTAAGGGATTGTACCAAGAAACTACGGCCAAGCATTGTACTATGGCAAGATGGTACAATAGCCAGTCCGAACTTGGCTATTTTAGCGACAAGTCGGATATTTCTAACTTACCAATAAAATAAAGGTTGGATGCAGCGTAGACAGTGTCAGACGACGCGTAAGAGCTATGAGGTCGTGAAGGTCCCATAACTGAAAACAGATAATCCTACCGTTGTAGCAAAGGTCCTTGATCATTGACTGAACCGTGACTCTCTGGCAATGAGCCTTTCGCCCAAAATGTTAGCATTTTGTGTCTTCAAGTTTCAGAAGCTGTGCAGTCTTTTGGCGTTGTATTGGTTTACTATATTACCGATAGCAGATTATTGTGATGTGTCTTGGAGTAGTGTTAGTGTTAAAGAATATTTTAAGCTGGATCGTTTACCGGGAAAAGGGGCTTGAATTGTTCAACTTATACGTGATAATGCAGACTTGAATGATCTTAAATGGCTGTTTTGGAGAACATTTTAACTTACAAATGTATAAATGGATTTGTTCCTTCATTCTTGTCTCATCATTTTAAAGTTCAGAATAATAATGAGACACGAAGAAATGAGATAGATCTATTGTTACCTGTTTGCAAAGCGATCATTTTATTTTAATGGCGCAAAAAATTTTAATTCATTACCAAAAGATGCAAAGATGTGTGATTCTTTACGTTCTTTTAAGAAATTGGTGAAGAAATTTTATTTAAATAACTGTTAATTTTATTTAATTTTGTTCATAGGTTATTTTACTGTTGTTTAGTCTTTATTGTATTCCGTTGATGTTATCCAAATTTCCAGGACCCTTTTTGATAACAGTATGTTTTGCTGACAAGGTTACCCTGGTAAAATAAAGTTTTTATGTCTTATGTCTTGGAATTTTTTGAAATTAACCAAGTATGGAAGAGGGCACAAAGGTCAATTCTGCTGATTAGAAATGCTTTCAAGATAAGAAATCTTCTATTCAATTAGGCGATGCCAGCGGTCGTTCAAAAATGTTGGAAGAGGAGGGCGTAGGAGTGGCCGTCCCTTCCCCGAGTGATGGGCGCGATAATCGTTTCCGCTAATAACCTCATCTCTCTCCCACCCCCAGATACTCCTATATTTACGTGATGGGTGCGGATTCTTCGTCGTTGTCCAAGGAATTAATCCTTCAACGCTTGGATGTATTTCAGGAAGGGTCAAACCAATCTTACTATTTTGATCACGTTAAAAAAAAAGCTCAGTTTCTATCAAAAAATTAAAAAAACAAATCCCATCAAAATACAGGTTTCGTGTCCTCATGATTGTCATAATCGTTATCATCATCGTTATCATCGTTATCATCATCGTTATCATCATCGTTATCATCTTTGTTATTGTGATCGTAACCATCATCATTTTCCTCATCATCATTGCTATTATCGTCATCTGCATCATCGTCATCACCATCAAGGTTATCGTTCATATGGTCCGTGAGAGATATTTTTCAAGACTATTTTCTTGACGTCTTTCCTTCAGGTACCGACGAGCTATCTCACATTCGTTATCCAGTGGAATTGTCTGTCGGGGAATGCATTTCATTTAAATCTTATCCAACGTATCAAGTGTCGGGGAACTGGACTTGGCGAAAGGACACGATTGCTCTGTCGGCATCAGATCGTGTCAACATCGATGGCAATATTTTGAGCATATCCGATGCAAAGCCTGAAGACAGCGCTTATTATTCCGCCGAAGTTCGAACAAACAAACGAAGAGAGTCATTCAAGTTCTGGCTGACAGTTAGAGGTATGCTTATAAAATCAACTTGATTGTCACTCAAGAACGGAGTTTCACCGAGAAATTGCGTCACGTGTTCCTAATTTGATTTGCTGAACTGGTTACCAGATTTGATTAATTTCCTTGGAAAATTGGAAAGGTTCATTTTACTAAGTTTCCAGGAAATTGCTAAACTTCGTTTTAAAATTTCCCTAAGACCGTAACCTTCTTTCATGATTTCTTAACCTCCTGTTCTATGCTGCTCGTTGTTAAGTTGTTTTAACCTTTGAGATTAAATAAAAAGAGCAGAGATTCATTCTTTCATTATTACGGTACTGTATATATATATATATATATATATATATATATAAGTAAGTAAAATAGACAATTTTTGCTGTCGCTACTCTGAGTAGCGACAGCAAAAATTGTCTATTTTACTTCTTTATTCGCTCTACTGGTATGGTATTGAGCGCTCTTCATCTTCAAACCAACACTGCAACCTTCCTGGTCCTCACCTTTGGTTTATATATATATATATATATACAGTACGCTTCTGAATGCATTGTATCTCTTAGTAGTAGGTTAATTGTAAAAGAACTGACTTGCATGTTTCAAGACAGATCTAGTTATGCTCAATTTAAACATACCAAGTCTTCAATATGTGAACTTCAGCTCGCTTTAACGGTCTGGAAAGATATTGGCGCTTTGTAGCCTTAGTGCCATCGACATGGTCATTCTGCTAAGGTCATAACCGATAGAAACTCCATTTTTAGGACATTTTTAGTGCGTACCTTCTCAAATGGATCGCCCAGTCAACCTCAACCAAGTCACTTGTTGATCACCTTTGAGTAAAATACGTTTGAGCAAACTGATGTTTACGTAGACTTAAAGATTATTACAGAAGATTTGGGGCTAAAATCCTTTAACCTTCTTCGGTCAAAGAACTTCGTAAAATGCGTCCTTATATAAGTCTCTGCTAAAAGATTTAAAGATTCGAAAGTTTTACAAAAACAACTGTTAACAATTGGCTAACATGCTGTATGCATTAGGGACTTACACAGTGGCGTAACGGACTATGGTCAGGGTTAGAGCAAGTCTTAAGGGCCCCCGACCTCTAAGGGGCCCCCGATGAATCTGTAAAGACAATTGAGATTAAAGTCTTGAAATTTATGTCTGTACTAAGAGGGGTGACGCCCCCCGGAACGAAAATCTCCTAAGGACCCCCAGTAGTTCCGTTACGCCACTGGAGTTACATTTGTTCATTAATTCTTTCCAAGCTGTTCCAATCCCCTGTTATTTTACTGTAGCTAGCCCCAGACAAGTTTACTCTTAAACGGGAGAGGTCTTGCCAGGGAACAGATAATAGGGTTCTTGTCACAAACAGAATGCCACGCTTTCAAAAAATTCTTTTTGACCACTGGTAGAGTCGACCCAAAATTCGGCATCTTGAGAATCAAACCTATGATCAATTTTCCGAGCGTGTGTGTGTTTTGCCATCAATGAATTTTTATCGTCTTTCTTTGAAGTTCGGTGGAGTTCTTTTACTTACGTTTTCAGTGATCTAGCAGTCAGCCGCATACAGGATAGGCTTTTTCGAAATTTTTGTGGGAGATTTGTGAACAATTCAGGGGATGTATTTTTTGCTGACCTTGTATTTTGATTTCTTTAAAACGAACACGTTCATAAACGGTAAGTAAACAAGCGACCCAAATGAACAACTTTCCTCAAGGTTTCATTTTGAATTTTCCGAGCCATTAGTGAAATTTGATTCAGAAAACATTTTTATTTCAGAATCTTCCTCTGGCTGACATGAAGAGAACATTTTATGATAGTCTTACACCTCAAAGGTGGACATAATTTTTGCCGATTTTTGACAGTGTCAAATAGCAATGAAAAAATTCTTTTTAATTCTGCAGAGTGTGGCGATAACGAGAAGAAAAACCCGTACTTCCAAGGCAAATGTAAAAGTTGGTGCGAAAGTAAGTGTACCTTAAGATCAAAGTTCGTGTACATAGTTAATACTTTCCAAATAGTCTTCAATTTCTGTCGTTTGACGAAGATCAGATATTCTAACAAGAAAGAAAATTTCTTCTGCTTTAAGGTAAATGTGAACAAGGCTGGAAACATTACGAGAACCAATGTTTCAAGTACTTTGGAGAAACTAAGTCTTGGGAGGATGCGGAAGACAGTTGTCAATCCTTGGATGCAAGATTGGCTGTCGTCGACGATGTGAAGAAGAACGAGTATGTAAATGGAAAAACAAACCAGAATTTCGGTTATCAGTGTTGAAACGAATAAGGGACTGCTCATTATTTATGGCTGTGGTTGGGGCCAAAGAAAAACTATTTTAACAGCCAGAAAACTTTTCACCCAACCAACTTAAGACGAAAAATTATAAAATAGCCAACCATGTATAGATTAAGAAAATTATTTGTCCAGCCCAAAGAGTCAAAGGACAAATAGGAAGGCAAATAAGAAGAGGAGCATTGCGTCCAAATCGAAATGGAGCAGTTTAAACTCAGAAAGTGACATGGCGGGTGATGATGATATTCCCATAGACATTTTAGATACTGGACTCTGAACTGTTTTTAATTTTATTTTAACATAAGGCAACCTTAAAATAAATGTGGCCATGAAAATTTTTTTACCCAACTTTAAGAGGAATATTTTTTGTTTTATGTCTTAGAATTTTCAGATACCCAACTATTTTCTCTTCGGCCCCAACCCCTGCCATAAATAATGACCGGCCCCAAATACAGTATTCGAATATTCGTTTGGATCGAAACTATTCATATTTCAAAAAGTTACCAAAGAGTATTCTTTTGACAACAAGTGTGGCAGCTGGCAACTATATTGCATGATACTGAACTACAGGCCGTAGGGTGACGGCATATGAATTTGATATTTCGTTCATATAGGTTTGTTCACTTGAAGCAGCGCTAATGTATATCCTTGTTCTTCATCCAAGTACATAATCTCACATAAGTTATGAAATAAGTTGCTTATTACACGTCACGAGCTTTAATTAGTCCAGAGCCGTGTTGATATAAGAGAATTTAAACACAGAATTTTCCCGCCTTCATGTAAAATCTGCTTATTATTTCATGAAAGAAATATAAAGGGCTTTTTGGACGTGTAAACGGGCCTTAAAATGGTTTTACAGTATTTCTACAACTCGATTAAAACCTGCCAAAGTTTACTCGATTAGTTAACACAGCCTGAACAATGAAGAGGATTTATATTTTTTTGACCGTAAAGCGTGCAAATTTCGCTGTTTCTTCTTTGGTTATTTTATGAAGGAAGCAGAAAGTACTTTCCTTTTGTGTTCCTGTTGTTGTTTTTAAATAACTAAAACGCCCATTTCAACAAGATCTTCTGTTTAATTGAATGTCAAATCCTAAAAGTGTTTCACAACTTGTGAATCACAAATAGCCATTATCTTAGTTCAAAATTGGAAACTATAGGTTAATGTGCCTTTGTCATCCATTAGTTAAATAAAGGGCCGTTCACACTAGCGTGTTAGATCGATCTGAGATCGATCTAAGTCAAAATCAATCCGAGTGTGAACGCTTGAATGCGAACTGAGATCGATCCAAACGAGTGTGAACGCCTTCACGATGCGAACTGAGATCGATCTCAGATCGGTCTCAGATCGATTCAAGTTGGATCGATCTCAGTGTGAACAGCCCCTTACTCTGATTATTTTTGTTGTTATTGTGTCGGGTCATCAAATGTTCTTTGGGCGCTTCAGTGGCACTAAGAACTTGTCTAACGTATTTGTGAGGCTTGATCGCTTAGGAAATCACGTAGCTTGATAGATCATTTGGTATTTTATTAAACAAATTTGTTGCTTTATCCATAGATTTATTGGTTCGCTGTTAGAAAGTGGCGAGGGGGCGTGGATTGGATTGAATGACAGATACGTGGAATCCACGTATGTGTGGAACAATGATGAAGACAAAAAGGCAAGCTATTTTGCATGGGCGAACAACGAACCAAGCAACACGAACAGCAAATGCAATATTGAAAATTGCGTGGAAATGAAGTATCCGAGTTTAAAATGGAATGACATGGTCTGTAATGGCTACAATTCTTATGTGTGTCAGTTAAGCCGAGATAACAACAACGGTAAGAGATACAAAGGTAAAAATCAAGTTATAATGGATTGTGTGGTTCACCGCCCTGAATATATATGTATGTGAAAACGACAAAACTGAGTGAAAGTTTGAGGAAATTATGACATTCGACCAATTCTTCTTCAGGCTGGCTCACTCAATAATGCGATTAAGTCTTCCGTTGTCAAACTCTCATGTTTGCTTGTCAAACTTGATCGAACAATATGCGACAAAGATTCAAGGAACATTAATTAACTTACATCTGTAAAACATAGATGTATTTGCTTCATAAACTGAAGGACTTTAAGGTAATTTTGGTATAACGAAATTCTGGTCAAGTTGGTCTATTTCCTTTGTGAAGTACATTAACTGACTAAAAAAATCTGTCAAGGCATTAGAAATACATTTCTCTTTCGCGAAGTACAACGACTCTCCGAAGAACAGAACAACAACGTATACAAAATATGTCTTACGGCATTAGAGTTTCATGAGTGATTTTCAGCTAGTAAGTGTATTAGGAATGCGAATAATTTTACAAAGAAACCAAATATGGCTAAGTATTAGGAATTCTGGCATACTACGAAAACAAACGAAAACCGCTGCCAAACACCACAAGCATGTTCGTGTCCGTTTCGGAAACATTTATTTATTTTTGTCAACTGATCTTTTGCCTTACGTATGAAAATTGAACGTTTCAGACAATGCCATGTAAACGGTTCTTTATCATTTAAACGCAATGCCTTGATGCGTGCCTGAAGATCAATAAATTTCAAAGAAACTGTTCTCCAATGGTCTGAAATGGGTAAACAAGCGAAAAAGCCGAAAAGGTTCGCTGTTTTTGCCGAAGAAGATTTGGCAAGAGCCCAATGTTGATGTTTATTTTTCAACATTGGCAGCAGAGTTAGGCAAACGAAGCAGACAAATGGCCGATTCCGTTTATCACGTCAGCTGAATACAAGTACTTGAATACCTTACGACCATTTTGTTTTGCATGCAAATGTTTAGTACCCAAAAGGAATGGAAAGACAGTTGCTTACATTAGCGTAACAAAGATTTTGAAATGTCTTCTGGTAGTTGCATTCAGGAGTTAAATAAGGGGAACCAGCCATTCAAACCACTACCTGTACAAAACGCCTTGAAGAAATAAGAAGAACATCCGCTCACCCACTCACATCATCTACTGTGTTGTCTTTAATGACATGTTTGTATTCATTGATAAATTCTACAGTTAAATTTGTATGAGAGAGAAAGCAGGACGAGAAACTTGTTGAGAGCTCTGATATAGTAGCAGGCTGTACCAGGATCGGTACAATTTCATAAACAGACCTGATACATCTGTCCCGATAGGTAGTGTGCGTTTTCACGATTGAAAGTTTCTCATTAATCGTGCGTATTCTCGATGTTCAATAACTTGTTATTGTTTTAACATCATCTGAAGTGATGTGATGTATGGCCATAGGTCCTTTGACATTCTTGGCCTAACAAATATCGAGCTCTTTATCCTCTGACTGTAGAGTATCAGTGCCTGTATTATCCGTAATGAAGGATTCTTTTAGCCCTTACCCAACGAGAAGTCTCTCCATGACGAATAAAATCGTCTGGCGTTAGTCAGAGTAAAATAATACTTATTACGTATACTACATATGTAAAACAATACAATAAATTTCCACCTGAAAAGCGTTGGTGACATATTTCATTGTGTAATAGTGCTTGTCCTGCAAGTTCATTCAAGTTTTCAAAAATATATTTTACAACAAACTTATGATGGATAATTTACTTAACTCTTTCGAGGTAGGAACTCTCTCTTTGATAAGCAAAATCTCCTGGCGTTAGCCAGAGTAAAATAACAAAAGTCTTACACCGCTGGGAAAGAGATCACGAACACTTTGACGTTGTTAAAAGGTATTAGGTTCCTTAGTTTCAGCTTCTAAGTTCCAGATTTTGGACTTGGTAAATGTAGTACTTTAATTTTTAATAATTTCGATGTCGTTTGGATCGTATTTTGTCGATTGTGAATGTATTGATTTTATGGACAGCTACAAAAACTAATGGTTCACCAGTAATTATGTGTTTGCCTTGTTCAAGTTCATAAGTTTATCAGTTTATCTGCATTACATTCTTATCTTTATCATCCCAATAGCGTATGCCAATATATGTTTCTTTCAAAAGCTCGCTAATGTCTCATGTGGAAAATGCAAATGAAGATCATAACCGTGTTGTCTTTAAATGTATAAAAACACGCTTACGTTTCTGCTCAAATTTTTGCTTCTCAGAAAACATTAATTTTGTCTACACGAATTAGCGTTTTAAGAGGTTCTCTTTTGAAGTCATTTAAGAAACTCGCAGTATGTGCTTTGTCGGATCTAAACCGCTCGGCCATCGCCTCATGTTTTAAATCCCGATTAAACAATCCTACTCATTTCTTGAATATTATATAAATAATCTTTTAATGTTGTATCTTACAGTGACTTTGACTTGGTCGTGCGACGGAAGTAGTTGCTTTAAGTATTTTCAAAGACAGCTCATGTGGAGAGATGCCAAAATGAAGTGCGAGGAACTAGGAGGTGAACTACCCAGAATTACAACGTTGTCAGTGAATCAATTTGTCGGAGGAATTATTCAAAGCAACATTTGGATTGGCTTAAATGATAATGCCGAGCCAGGTAATTATAAAAGGGTAAAAGAAAGCATCGGAACCATGAGGAAGTATACATAACATATTTTTGTATAGCATGAGTTTCGCTGCGGGTAATACTAACTGCCATTGGTTCAGCAATCATCACGTTGCATTATCTAAACCTAAATTATCCCATGCGGGCAACAATTTTAAAGTTGGAAGGACACCACGTTCTCGTGTATCCGTAAATAAAATAACTAAGATACCAGAAAGACTGGATACCAATTATAGGCCTCCAGTTTGAAGGTAGATGTGTCGCAGTTACATTGGAAGTACGTGTTTTGGCGAGGATTGGTCAACGAGGTTTTAAAGTTATCTTCGGTTAGCGCATAAACAAATGAATTTAGGTGATGAGACCATTATTCATTGCTTCATTGATAGGAATTCATCTGTAAAATATTTAGTATGTGAACGTATTTAGTAAAACCAGGCAGTAATTTTAAACTTTGCTTTGGTGTATAATATTGTGGTTATAATCTTCTGTTGAGGTACCTATGTGTGGAAAAACACTGAAGTCGGAAAACTGTTTCATAAGCCAACTTATTTTAACTGGGACAACGGTGAACCAAATGACAAACTTTACGATAAACACTTGAAAGAGAAATGTTCTGGAGAAGACTGTGTGCAAATCAACCAGTGGGATGTCGTGAGCTGGTATGACATGGAGTGTTCTACCAAACTTCCTTATGTCTGCGAGAAAAGTAGAGGTGAATTTTCAAGAGAAAGTTCTTTTTACGTTGTTTCTTTCTTCCTTCCTTCCTTCCTTCCTTTCTCTTTTTGTTTTTCTCCTTTCTTCCTTCCTTTTTATCTTCCTTACTATTTTTCTTTCATTCCTTCCTTGTTTGTTTGTTTGTTTCTTGCTTGCTTTCTTTTTTGCTTGCTTTCTTTCTTTCTTGTTTTCTTTCTTGCTTGCTTTTTTTCTTTCTTTGTTGCTTGCTTGCTTGCTAGCTTTTTTTATTCGTTATTCATTCATTCTTTCTTTCATTCATTCATTCGTTCATTCATTCGTTCATTCATTTGTTTATTTTTTTTACTTTTTTTTTTTTTTTACTTACTTACCTATTTGCTTATTTATTTATTTGTCTACTTATTGACTTATTTTTCATGTTTGTTTATTAATTAATTCATTTATTTGTTTCAGAAAGTCTACTAACTCTCGCCGCAGCTCTCGGTATTTCAGTTGGCTGTATTACAATCGTCATCATCTTGGCAGCGTTGATTCAGTTTGGATTGAAACATCGGAAACATAAAGTTCAAGCACAGAAACTCGTTTTAGATACGAGAAAACAATATTCAACTGCTGATGGGTCCTAGGGTAACATGTTGTAAATACACTGATTCCAATTCCGTGTTTGGAAAAGACCTTTGCAACTGGCGAAAAAGTAAAAAAATGAGATGTAATAAATCATGAACGAGAAGGAGTGTTTTATCTGATATCCAAACACAAAGTAGTTTGTTAAAAAACGGGACGATAACCAAGCTTTTTAACCAACTTCGAGGTCTTTCGAGATCTGTCAAAACACTCCTTTCATGAGCATGATATTACATCCCAAACGAATCCGTGTTTAGAGGGAAAGTCAAGTCGAAAGTTGTCAATATTTTAAACTGATTGAGGTCAGATATTCAAACGCCATCTCGTTGCTGACTTGTTTTGTATTTTGTTCCTGAGTCATTCATGAGAGGAAGATCGAACAATGAATGACTGGAGACAATGGAACACGATAAAATTTTCAATATAAATAAAAAGATAATGCCCTGGACGTCTTTAGTAAAAACAGGATAAAAGTTAATCTGAGTAAGGTGTGCATTATCTGATTCGATAAATAACGAGCACAGTTTTTCAGTGAATTTTCTAGTTCATCTAAATGATCTCAAGGCTAAAATCTTGATATCACCGTAAAAATTCAAATAAACGCCCACCTTCAAATAAGCGTCCATCTTGGAATACGTACTCACCAAACAACGAGAATTTTGAAACAAGCAACTACCTTCGAATAAGTGCCCACCCCAATGCTTTTAGTAGTTTGGTAACCAGAGGTTGGCTGCCTATATTTGTAACAGAAGGACATTTCAATTTTTTCATCTTTGGGCTAACCTCGCTTTAATGCCTTCACTGTTCTACTTGAAGATTATAGTATTTTTGTCAAAGTTTGTACTGATATGTCCATATGCGCACAAAGTTCTTCCAATCGCAGCATCTCCTCTTCAAACCGCTTGGCAACGGCTCAACTGTTTTGTTTTGGTTTGTGAAAGTGAGATAAACTCCTGATCTTTGTTTTGTTATTCTCAGAATAGAAAATGTCCTCATCAGTCGAAAATGATGCAAATTCACATAAGTGCCCACCTCCAAAGTCGCAAAATTAAGTAAGCACCCAGGGCGCTTATTCGAATTTTTACGGTAAGCTTTACGGATGATTTAGACCCCGTTCACACGATGCCGATACGAAATGAAACCGTAACAAAATCATTACGGTTAGGCCTTGCGTTCACAGGCTACCAGTATGAAAAAACATGAAACCGTAATGCTAATCGTAACGATTTGAAACCGTAATGCTAACCGTAATGATTTGAAACTGTAATGAAACTGTACCTCTACCGGCATCGTGTAAACGCCTTACCGTAATAATTTCATCACGGTTTAACGAAACTTTTTTCGCCGCCAAAAAGTACCGGTTAAATGAAGCGAGAAGGTGGGAATTTACAAACAAAAAAAATAAATATGAAGTTAGTAAAGCTAATAGGTGGTTCTACTGGTGATTCTTTTGTGTTTGTGCAGTGCGTTACATTTTAATTTATCTTTATTACAAAAATATCTGACGGACTACACGAAGAAACGTCGATTTTTAGTATTTTTATTGCAACTTGGTACAAACAAAAACAAAGGAAAAAAGAAAAAGAGACGACGACCGCGATTTTGGACACGACCACGACACTTTCTCATCGGTCCAAGCAAAGTTTCGGACCGATTCGTCGGATGTTTTTTGTTTTTTCGTCGGAGTCGTGTTGGCATACTGATTAACACGCAATTGACTGCGAACAACACGGTCAGCAATAATTTAAAATCTTGCAATCGTAACGGCATCGTGTGAACGGAACAGCAAAACGGCATGAAATTATATCGGTATCGTGTGAACAGGTTCGTACCGTGATATTTTGATACCGGTGCAGTTTCGTACCGGTATCGTGTGAACGGGGTCTTAAATCAAATTTACTGAAAGAAACTGTGCTTTTTATTCATCGAAATAGATAATGTATGCATTATTCGGTTTAACTTTTATCCTGTTTTTACTCAAGAAATCGGTTGACAGAGGCTTGTAGACTTCTTTCCTATCGAGATATCCGTACCCTGTACAACAGAAAGAAGACACTACTTACATGAGACGCGAATTGATCCATCGTTATAAGTAAGATTCCCTCTTTTCGTCATATTGCAGCCTCTGACCTAGATACTGTATAACCGGATTGCTGGAGGACTGCAAAAAAAGTGCCGCCAAAATGACGCCCAGTTCATGGCCGTCGACCCGTACGTTGACGTTGGGGGACGCAGGCATGGTCAGGCCGCTGTGCAGTCTGTCAAGGGCGAAGTGTGAGCCCTTATAGCGAGGTCCGGAGCGATAGTTTTGATATACAGGGTCTCTGAAATGCCCTCGTGCATTTTGAGACTTTGTTTCAACAAAATTTAAGTTTCTTTTTAAACGAACCTGTATTTGTTGCGATTTCACGACTGCCTAAGCTCTCTCATAATTCATTATCGAAACTTGCTATTACTCAACAACTGAAAAGCCTTAAAGGGGTTTGATTTGGTATGTGTGGGTATTAAGCGTACTTCGAATGTTCATTAGTGGGTGCGTGGGTAAGTCTATGTGGGCATTAGTGTGGGTCTATTGTTTGTTGCTATGTGTAAGTCTTTGGTAAAGTGCTAGTAATTGTTAAGTAAGTTGTTTTCGTTGTAAGCTGCAAAACCAGCTTTCAGAAGTAAGTCGCTGTTTAATAGTAATGAATACGATACATTCAGTCGAGTCCCAGAAAATGTATTCGTTCCTTTGCACGTGGTGCTTATAGCTAAATCATTAGTTCCGTCCCAATTTCTCGCTGTCGTGCGTGCTCAGTTTTTCAGTAACGGGACAGAATTAATGACGCTGCTGATCACCGCCTACAAACGAACACAACATTGGCGGGAACCCGGCAGAATGTATCGCATTCTGTTGTAACTACAAACAGCGACTTAGCTCAGAAAACTGGTATCCTAAGGTGCAATTACAAAAAATTCAACAGACCACAACTATTACCAGCACCATACCAAATAATTATACATAAACATTAGACCCACGCTAACACCCACATAGACCTTTCAAAAAGACTAACCCACGCACCCACTAATAAACATTCGAATAACGCTTAACACCCACACATTCCAGAGATGTATACGCCTTTAAAGTTAAAAACAATTTCGTTCCTTCATGTATTCAAGATTTATTTTAAAAAATGCCGATTCTATAATTCCCACCTGGTAAATCTTTGGTCAATATAATTAAGAAACTCCGATTTTAAACTGCCTTGTTTTAACACAGTTAAATACTGAAAAACACTCAATTAGATGTATAGGACCACTTTTATGGCCAAAGTTAAATAAAGATGTAAGGAATGTAAATAGTTTTAATTCCTTTAAGAAGGCAATAAGGAAGGTAGGTTTTAGTTTTTGAGAGGGTTGTGGTTATAAAAGCTGCCACCTTTGTACTAGCTAAGGCGTAAGTTTTGAAATTTTTGCAACTGGTGGCTAACTTCTTTTTATTGTGTCCCCAACTAGTGCGTATCAGCGCTAGAATTTGTTTAACACATAAATAGTAAAATACAAAACACTGGTAACTCCAAATGTTAACATTTTTATTGATTCAAATAAATTTGAAATGTTAACAACATTTGAAGTAACCACTGTTTTGTATTTTATTAAAATACTTAGTGGTTCCCACAATATAAATAGTCACTGTCTACAATTTACGTCATGGTATGACAATGGCTGCATGGTGAAGCGTCTAGCTCTGCTTGGAAGATGGTGATGACTGTAGCGAAACCGTTTATTGACTAACATTAGTCTGGTCTAACATTGTTGGATGAATGTTTGATTTCGATCAAATATTTTCCGCCCAAAATGACTTGAACCAAATGTTGCATTGTTTGTCGGTTTTAACCATTAGCGACAAACAATGTTGGCCGATGAATATTTGGCATTTACTGTCAATCACATAAAATGGAGTTTATATTTCATTAAGGGCGTTTTCGAGTGTCGTAATTCGCATATTTTAAGTCCATCTCTAGGACGTCCGCCTTGGGAACTTGCCCCGACACCCTTCGAATCTAGTGCATATTCTTGTCGAATTTTCTACAAGAATGTTCTAATGTTTAGCCCCACTTTGATTCTTTGGAACGTCTTCCACTTCACGTCATAGCTGCCATGTTTCTATTATTTAATGGTCCGTTTCCATTCAAGAAAATTTACCAATGGTGAAAATACTTCCAACTCAGGCTTCCTTTTCCACCCTAGAAAAATTGAAGTCGAAAATTTTCGAGTTTTATTTTTGTTCCCGATGATTATTTGGCTTCTTTATCTAACTATATCAACAAGGCCACCATTTTTTATGTCAAAAGAATCTCTGGGGAGTGTGTTAAAACGGTTCATTCGTTCATAATGAAGTCATTACGTATAGATGTTCTCCTAATGATATTGTTTTTCTTCCGCACGGGAATCGAAAACAAAACAAATTCGATAACTCTAAACTTTTTTCCAGCGTACAAAAGAAGCCTTAAGTTGCTATTTACGTCCACAGCTACAAGGAGGAAAAGCACTGACGTCGGCTGTAGTCAGTTGAAAACGGCTTGTTTACACTTCTAAGCTTGTTAAACGACTCGACATTTATAGAAGTGGACAGTTGGATGCTTTACTACGTGAATGGATATGTCCTAAAGCTGAAGCACTATATGTCCAGACAACTGCTTAGCTGGACTTGTTGGTCCAAAGAGTGCTCTGAAGTTTTAAAGAAAACGCTAATGGCTTTGTTCATACAGGTAAAAGTCAACTGCTATCTCGTTAAGCAATCTTTCTTTACAAAATATGAACGATCTTATCCCGTCGTGATTTCTCGACCATCGCTTGTCAATGATCATTCATTAAAATACGGATGTACAATCTTCGGATAGATTGAATGCGCTGTTCAAATTTCTAAATCGTTCGCTTGAGAACTGAAGGCTGTGATGAAAATTCCACTATTGTTGCACGTTACTGGCTAGCATTTGTTGCTCCAGCGATGATAGTTGGATGCGAGTCTGATTTCGTTCAAACAACGTGCCTTACAAATGAAGAGGAGCATCAAATGTTGCACCGTTCAGCTGCATTTCCAACATTAAAGCCCAGCAATGTTGACCAATTTTGCACAACAATGTTTAATTGTTTAGCCTCGGCTTAACCTTGGATTCAGTTGTTCAAAAAGCGATTAACTTAGTCCGTGGTTAGAGACGCTTTTGTGTACAACATTCTGCGGTGACTGCTTATAGTGAACTTAAAGTTTTTGTTAGTAGACTTAGAATGTACGTGTTGTTGATGATAGATCGTCCAGGTTAGTATAGTCTTGAGAAAGCTGTTGCTGATTGACGTTTCGACTGCCTCAGCGGCTGTCATCTTCAGAGTCAAAAGAGGAATAGTTATAGAATGGTTGGAAAAATTTTTCTGCTATTGAAATTCGAACTTGACCGGCTCGACAAAATATTACAGAACTACACAACAGATCAACTGGTAATCCTAGATTTAGAACAACTGGTTCTTGTTATTTTGGATCTAAATAAAAGGGATTTTAAGCCAGCTAGGGTGACGACAGCGATACATAAAAATACTAATTTTAGAATTGACTAGAAGCCACGAATTACTGACGCAGTACAGCATACTATGTTTGTTTTTTTGACCTTAAAATAACTTGGAAGTACCTAAGGGGATCCTGTTTAATAGTTCGACCTCAAACTCGACTAATCACTTTGGCCAGTGCATGAACTAACGACCTAAACACATGGACATTCGCCAAGAGGTGATGCATATAGAACGAGAACGACGTTGGGTTTACCCTTGAGCTCAAAATAATTAATTTTATTGCATAAAAAAATTAGTTTTTATGTCTGACGTCGTCATTGAAGTTCTCGGTGTTAGTTAAGCCTGATTCACACTATCTTTATAAGCATAATGAGCATACGCAAGTACAATATGTAGTTGATAGTTAATCTCTTTGGCATTTGAAGTGCTTACTGCGCTTGCGTATGTCATGTTTACAAGGCCCATTTCAAACGTCGAACTTTTCATGTGTCGAATCAAATACAAATCAGTTTGAATAAAGGACCTTGCTCGTTAACATTAGATTCGACACATGAAAAATTTGATGTTTGAACTGGGCTTAAGACCCCTACTAAGGCAGTTTTCCAATGGGCAAATTTTATCGCGTGAAACGACCTTTTCTTTTTTTATCTTCTTGGCTCTCAACTGTAACGAATGAGATACCGATTCAATTTACACAAGGAAATGTCGATTTGCGCGATAAATTTCGCCTGGTGGGAAACGTCTTTATGTTGTGTAAGGAAGAGAGTTCGCTGAATTAAGTTACCCAGAGTTATTGAATTATTTGGCTCGTTGTTGATGGTTTGCAGTTAATCCATTCAGATTCATATTTACGGAAGACAAAGATATTGCAGGCAAAGGCTAGTGGCCCTGACCGCAAAAACGTTCAAACGCTGCCAGGTGAATGACGTCACTAGCCCCGCTATAAATACTAGGTCTATTTATATATACCCTGTGTTCAGACAAACTTGATAAATATGAAAACGGCATTTTCGTTCCAATGTTTTCCGTTCACGCTATCGTCTTCGTATTGCTGTTGCTATCCAACTTAAACTGCTCCCCTGGTCCCAGAAACGCTAAATAAACTGTGGAGCATGCGCAAAGGACAACTGTGACGTATGCGATTCAAAAAGCCCTATCTTCGCCGTGCACACTAAATCACGCAATAGGCGTTCTCAGTTTTATCCTTTCTGGAGAGCATTTTCAAAAAGAACCGTTTTCGCTTTTCAAAACACCGTTTCAGTGTGGACGGAAAGCCAAGACAGTAGAAAAAGAAATGTTGAGAATTCTCGCTTCCAAGAAGCTGTCCTTTGAGACAGGTCAAAGTTATTTTGATTTTTTTAAAGCTCTTATTTGTTTTATCCTTGCTGCACACACGTCACACCCTTACTCTCAACTCACTCTCGCTCGGTTCTCACTAATCTCGTTAACCACGTCCGTCGTAATATCAGTTAATGGCTCCGATTTCTCTTCCAGTTTGACCAATCATAGCGTGACTCGCATTCTTTCTTATTCCCAGGCATTCACACTACTAGTAACTAAATACATTCTTTGCCACTCCCCAACAGAAAAGATGGGTTTCCAAATTTATCCGGATTATTGTTCACAAATGTTCCAAATATATGCTGTGTTCTAAGGTGTACTTGAAACAAGAAGAGATTAGTGTTTATCTACCAAAATGTATAAAATAATAATCCAATGAATGTTGCCCAGTTATTTAACGAACGCTTTCAGGAGATTTCGGACATGAGTATATCATTGGCTCTTCTGCTGGTCACGTGACATAATTTATTGGAGAAAATTTTGTGTCATAAAAAGCAGCAAGAATCAATCAACCATCGTGCGAAATTTCATTCAGCGATGTTAATTATTTTTGTCAAAATTATGGTTCAAAATAAAGCCGTAATTTCCACCATATTTAACAATCATAACTTCGAGCAGCACAGCGGTCTTTCCTCAAAAACATGGCGGCGAAAAAGGTAGATTGTCAACATCAGTTCGTAATTTTCAGTATTAAGCTTAAGCTAAAGTCTATTCGTATTTCTTGAACTGATTAATCATTTTTACTGTTATAGATGATAGCATGGTTTGGAGTGTAATTTGGAAAAGACACACTAGGGTGAGTTTTTCTAAGACTATGACGAGAAAACATTCTGTTTCGAACCGATAACTCAATTACAAATTACTGTTAGCTTTTTCTGTCCTGTGTTACCTTGAAAATACACAGTTCTCAGTTATTGGAAATCGAGAAATTGTTTCATGTGGTTAATCATGTATAGAATTAGCTTTTATTATAGGTAGTTTCTAAATAGTCTAAACTTCATTATGTTTCTTTTTTTGTCTGTGTGTTTGTATGTGCGTGGCCAACTTAAAGACCACCTCAGCTATTGTAAATATCTATTCCTTGGCGAAACAGTGCTATGATTAAATTGCGTCTAAAACGTAGTGATAAAACAAATAATCCCAACTAAAATTTATCAAGAGCTGTTTGTATGAGACGGGGCTGACTTACACGAAAATCTTTCCTCATCTATAACACATGCTTTAGTTCATGCCGCCAAAATAAACCAATAGTGTCAAGGATATTTCTGCTGACTGTCGTCAACAGGTAAAGTAGTATCTTGGTTAAATAAGTCTGCCCCACAACTCCGACTAGACCGACTCATAAACGTCTCCTCAATAGTGGCGTACCCAGTGGGGGGCGGTGGCCATGCACCCCCAGCCATGATCATTCCAAGTCCGTCAGAAGATCCGAGTAAACCGTCGGTACATCATTAGCGAAAATCTTATTAAAAAAGATTCCGAGGATTTCTACTTGAGTTTTTCGAGTTGCTTGCTGATTTACTTCAAAGACATGGATTATTAAAGTCGGTAGTTTGAACTCTTCTTAATATTCCCTCGCTTTTGTTGCAATGTTTTTGTGTGAACTGAAGACTTAGCAATTTTGAAAAAAAAAAAAAACCAAAAAAAAAAACCAAAAAAAAAAACGGTACATGAAAGTAATCCGTGTAACAGGTCTACGTCACCATTGTGTCCATGAAGTTCACGAACGCAGTAGTGACGTAGACTACAAGAGCTTGCTTTATATAGTTTTTCGGTACATCTTCTATTGTGTATCCCCGAACAGCGCGGACATGGCTAGGCCACTGTTCCTTAACCGCTTTCTCTAGAGGACACTCCCTGCTTAACGCGTTTCACTCCAGATTCCCTCCCACGAATAACCAAAGAAATCTATTTCAATGGGAACAAATCTGTACATCCACACAGCCAGTGGATATGGAGGGCGCTTTCCTTTGGAACTATTCCTGGCCTTCGTATCGCAGGATAGCATTAAAAAATGTGCAGAATACCGATTACCAAAAGCATGGAGGTGCACCCAGGATATTTATAAGTGTGGGCTAGAATGTCAAATTATCTTCTCCTAGGGGCTTTTGGTGTATGTTACTCCACCAATATTTTATATTTTAATGTCTCTTTAAGGCCAATTCCGGGTATCATGAGTTGGCAGTCCTTATACACAATACACTATTAAGGTGATGGGGAAATTACAGCATTTTACGATCGTCTGCCAGACGTATCGTAACCTTTAGGCCTTTCACTTTTTATTTTACGTTAAATTTTTGTTCTTCCTCTTTCGAGGTGTGATACAAATAGGAATTATTTTTGTGGCTGCTAAGGAAGGGCTTAACCCCCATAAACCCTCCTTGGGTGCGCCACTAGCCAAAAAAAATGGCAAATTTTCCGAAGACTTGGGACACTAATGTTTTGGGCACAAGAAGCCATAATTGTCATTTGTGTAGAAAACAGTTTGTAGCCAGAATTCTTGCAAGTGTAAGTTGACGGTTTTTTTTTCACGTCCGCCCCCAATACCAACTAGTTTCCAACGTACCTGAATCGATGACTTGCAATCAATCCCTTTGGATTCAAAAGACAATGATACGGCGGCCATGTTGGTGCCACTTACGATAGACGTCAATGAGATTCTTTTGTGAAAGTTCCACCAACATGGCGGCCATGACGCCACGTGCAGGCCACCTATTAGTCGCGAGATTCACCCCAATCATCTGGCCGTTTACCTCGTAAACGAGAAAGTTTCGGTTGGGCGAAGGCACTCGATTGTGTTGATATAGGGCCTGGTTACACGTGCGATTTCTGTACGTTAAGATTGTCGATTTGGCGTATGCAATAAACCCATGACAGTCTATGCAGCAAGATATCCGCTTATGGTAACTCTGAGTAGCGAAATCATTTTATTAGAGATTCTACGTTTCGACTAGATTTTAATAGCATTCCTGAAGGGCCGTTTGCTTGTGCGATTTTGCACGTTGTGATTGTCATCCTGGTGTATGTAACAAACTCATGACAGTCTATGCTGAAAGACATTCTCTTATGATTCCCTGCAGTTTGTCCTGGACGCTCTCATCACGTAAACACACACTCCAAGATGTCGATCGCAAGGCCAAAATTGCACGTGTAAACAGCCCTTGGTGATGACTAAAATCTAGTCGAAACGTAGAATCTCTTAGAGAATTATTTCGCTACTCGGAGTTATCATTGTTGTGTACTATTATTTCTGTTTCTTTCTAGACCGTAATAGGTCATAGAAGAAAGCAATAACCGCTCAACCCACGTGTGTTCATATTCTGGAATAGTTCCACAAGAACGCGCCCGAGATCCCCAGAGGCCATCCGAAGGTCATGCTGGCGGGTGAAAATCCCCTTTAGGATGGTGTTTATATGGAAGCGAGCCAGCCCTCCTGGTAGGACTGGCCCTTTTTGCCGAGATCTCGCCTCCCTGTAAAATCCTTAGGAGGGTTGGCCCTCCAAAGCGAGATCTCGTTATTGACTACCCGATCTCGCCTAGAAGGACTGGAAATTCTTCATGTAAACACACTAAGAAGAGCTGACCCTCCTATAACGCGTGCTATATCCAGCCCAGCTAGAAGGACCAGAAACTTTCCATGTAAAATTGAGGTGAAATCCAGCCGTCTTACTAAAGCTAGCTCTTTCAAGAGGGCTGGCTCGCCTCCATGTAAACACCAGCTTGGAATAGACAGTTTTAATAGTTCATGAGGTCGAAAACACGACTCCAGAAAAGGCCAAGTAGAATGTGCCATGACGACAGGACTATTACACTTGACGCCAAACTATAAATAGCCTTGTAACCCGTGTAAAGTGTGACTTTTCGCAAACCGGATTAAAATATCATACTCAGCGGAACAGCACGACAGATTCACGGCCAAGTGATACAAATAGAAATAGAGCTAAATTTAAAAACAACATGTCGTGACAGGCTATCTGTGATAATAGCAAAACGTTGCACAAGAGCTACAGGACTTTGTCATGTGACATCACATGATACAAAATAAGGCATGCTGGATTGAAAGCTGAACGACAACACATCCATATCCAAAGATAATAAAACATAAGTAGTTGGCTGTTGACATCATCTTATCTTCGATCGGATGTTCATTCCTTAATTTGTCATGCGCATTGGTAGATTCGATACCACGATATACAAAAATCCGGCAAAGGCTTTTTGGCCCGCCGTAACTTGTTTCTCCATGTACTGCAAACCTAGTTCTAATCGATTCACGAAAATTAAGCCTTCATATCTTCATAAAGTAGTGTACAATCTTTTAGCCAATTTAGAAGAAACGTCACTTAAATTAATCCTTATCTAAGCTATCATCAAGTTGTCTCGGTATTTATATAATAGGTTTAAAATCACAATGCTGGCTCATTTCATTCTCGTGACTTATGTGCCAAGTGATAATTCTGCCACATTTTATCTTAATTTCTATTGATGTTTATCATAAAAACTGATAGAGGAATTTCTCAGTCAAGTGTACCGAGAGGATAGAAAACATTTATGTCGTGTTGTTCTCAACCTTAGCTTGAGGATGTATCCGCTTTCGAAAAACATACTCGGCTGTTTGTTAAAAACTAACGCCGTCTTGCTGTAGTTGTCAATTTTCACAACGGTAGCCGTCTGTTCAAAAGCTCATACCTTGATTAGGGAAAGTTTTTGTTCAATAGATGTATTTGTCAGATAAAGATGTAAGGGAGGAAGACAAAAGCTTCAAGAGAGTGTCAAAAAGAGGAAATTCCACTACAATGCTTGGTTCGGTAGGTAGGAGGGAAAGAGGCGTTGCTTCCTCTATTTTACGCCCACCCAGGTGAAAAGTCTGGATCCTTTATTGTATGCCTAGCAGTAGTTCCATTTCTGCACAATTTGCTGATGATACTCATGTTACTGTTACCGACACTTCAGGAAACAATATTAGAACAAAGTTAAATTAGAGAACTGTATTTGTGTAGGGGACACAAATTTAAGCAACTCATTTGACCTATCTAGCTGGGATTGCTGTGGTTAAGAAGCAACAACAATAACCTGTATTTACCCAAACCAAACGCACATACGTTGGAAAGAACATTAGGATGTCAATGCGCCATGATATGGAGTTCTTTAACTGTGAATTGTAGTTAAGTTGCTCATCGTATATAAAAGTTACAAGCCTAATTTTATGACTTTTTATCTTTATTGTCCATAGAAAATCTTAATCGAGTAGTTAAATTTACCTCTATATATTTTTAGATTATATATTTTTAGATGTCGCAAACGCACGTCTACTAAAGTGAAGGAAAACTTCTGCTTTTCATTAAATTTTATCCTGGTCAAATTTGTCAGAATGTCAAAGAAAGGTGATGCGAGCTGAGGTCACCTGATGTCTAAACGAGACACATGTTGAAGCTTGTATTGAATTGCATTCTTGTTTGCCCAGGTCTTTAAACCTAAACGGAAGTCTGACTTTGGACGATCCTAGAACAACATAGCCTGGGAACACTCCCAGCTATTCAAAGGAAGAGAAGTACTGCGCAACAACGAACAAAACCTTGCTACCCGCTTTTCCAGATTCCCTGAAAAGTTTTTCTCTTTCTTTGAATAGTTGGGACTGCTTGCAAGCTAAGATCAACTGAGTTGACATTTAAATAACTTTCTTGTTTACATATTGGACTCACCTGACGGTGGGACTGAGAAAAATCCTTTAAAGAGGGAAAATTGGTCGTAGTTTTAAAGAAAAAAATGTAAAAGTTACCTCAGGGCATTCTTTTCTAACGGGGTTAGGCAGAAACAGTGATTATAGACGCTTGATAATATTAACACACGCAATTTTAATTAATCGTTGTCACAAACTTAATTTTAACTCTAAATGACTCGAGAGCTGTTTCCCATATTGTTTACCTAATTTTCTATATTTCTAGGCAAAACACGTTGATAAAATCAGCAGTATTTTTGTTTCGCACGAGGTTCTTAGGCTTGAATTTCAACGAGGTCCTATCGCGTGAATCGCTTCTGGAGCAGGGGAGTATGATTAAGGGGCTATTAAATTATTTATTTACGCAAAAAAATGTAAGCAAGTTTATCTTCAATCATAGTTTGGAGATCAGCACAAGGGTTTCAACTTTATTTCGGATTCTGTTTCATTTTTATAGACAACATTGCGGTAGTTAATCTCATGGAGCTGTCCTTCAGTAGGCCTGGGACAACTGCTATAAAATTTATGAAAATGTTTGAGCGCTCGGGGCGCAATGAAATCTGAAACATTTCAATAAAGTCTTTAGCAGTAATAACCGGCCTCGCTTGATTTCAATTTGTTTTCCTTTACTGCGTGATAATCATCCAAATCTGCATGTTAACCTTCGTGACAAGATATAGTATGTCCTTGAGTAGAGACGCTTTTTTGACGACTGTCGTTTTCGTAACATCCTGTCACTTATTGAAAGAAAAAGGGCGGTCTTGGGATGCTCAAAGGACTTGCTATAAGGATGACTATTTCGCAGCACAGCACTTGATATGAATTTTAAATTAAGAAACCATTTTTATCCGATATGCTGTCAGCTGGCCTGTCAGTATGAGTTCTCATCCTTAAGCGGCACGCCCCTACACCATTTAAGAATTAGCTAAGGTAAACAGGCTATGAGTTGTAATATACAAGACCACTGCACCGTATCAGTCTGCGAAATAGGCTGATACGTCCGTCATTGGTTTAGAATAAAAGCTAATATATGTATTTGAAAGCCATGTATTAAGAGGAAAACGTTTTATGTATGGCTCTAACCTTCCTTCCGTTTGAAGCGTTTAAATAAAGTTTCCGCGACATATCCCCAAATTTCTTGGGCACTGTGTGCGATCCACAGTAAGATTTTCCCCACTCAAATGTTATTTAACTAAGGGATGCCAAAACGAAATCGCATAAACAATTTGTTGGCTTATTGTTGTCGCGATATGGCCCAATGTTTTTTTAACGTATTCATCATATTTGTTTTGGGGCAGATATTAACTTCATATATTATGTGTTGAAATTGATCCTTAGTCCTGTCTATGCAGCAGGCATTTTTGGTATGGTTTTCTTGCATTCCGGTACGCTTGCCAAAACTTTTTGGCCTGGCATTCTCAATGAAGGTCATCCAGAACAAAAAGAAAAAAAATTTGAGCGCACACCCAAAATTTGTCATGCAAACATTAAAAGGCTGGGTACTTTAATCTAATGTACTTATTCCAAAATTCTCCATTTACAATGGCATCACTGGGGGGGCGTGAACGCACATTCTACTCGTCTAAGGGCTGCAGTGCCCCATTTGGTACGAAACCACTTCAAACTTTGAAGCAGGAAAAATGATTACAGACTGTATTATAGCTGGCTTTTTTTCCGTAGAGCATATTTATTTCCTGCTCAGTTTAGCAGAGAAGTACAAAATCTAAGTTTACAAGCTTATTCCAAGACTAATAATTATGGCCTGTTCCCCTTAAACATCTGCTGAATACAACTACCAGAATGCCTTACGAAACTCGTTTGTAATGTTAATCGGAGCAGATGTCTTTCCATTCGCTTTTGGAATTCAATGTTTGTATGAAAGTGAAAAAAACAGTAAAGTATTTTGGTAGTTTTATTCAGCTGGCGTAATAAGAAGGAGCGGCTATTTGTTCAAAGTAAATACACAATACAAGATTGATGAGCAGCCTCTTGAATGTAAGAATGAATGAACATTATTTATCAGGAAACACGCCGATTGTACACTACCACAGTGACGGTTTTTATCACAACTGATCTGTTCAAATTACACGACAGCATAATTCGTCGGGTTTTTTCCCCAAAGAGAGTTTAACAGTTAATGTAAACCGATTTCTCGTCCCAACAATACCAACTTGCTTCTAATACCCTTTGTTGATGCAATATGAGCAAAACCTGTTAACTTTGTGTAAAAAAGACGGTAAAGAATAACAAGGGTTACCCTTAAAAGTCGACCACCATTCGATTTATGTCTTCCGAAAATTTGTTGTGCTTCCCAACAATTTAGTGGCACCATAGCAAAAGTCAAGAATTGCAAAACGTTGTTGTGCATTAATAGCAGCCTGGAGGTTAATCGGTACGCGACATTTTTGGATTTACTTAGTCAGCTGTAAATCTTTATAATCTGACCAGCTTTGACGTGTAATATATTGGAATAAGACATTAAGTATGCGAAGATACGAATCTTTTCTGTTGTACCTTTTGAGCGAGGGAAGCGTTAATATACACATGATAAAATAAAGATTCTCTTCTCCAAACAGTTATGGAGTGTTCTGTTTGTTGCGTCGAAATCGACGAAATTGTCACGAAAATATCAATAATTGGGAAAGTAAAGGTAAAGTGTTTTTATTTATACTGGATAACTCCAACAGCTCTCTAAGTTGTTCTCCCTAGAAGGCCAGTAAGAGCCTCTCTCATGGGTTCAGTGTTACTACAGAAGGAAATCAGAGTATCCATAGAAAACTTGCAAGGCTTGATAGAGTCAAACTGGACAACATTCTTTCCACGTGTGACTCACTTAACTTTCATTAGACAACTGCACGGAACCGAACTCAATCCAGGGTCACGTGCACTAGTGCCGTATCCCCGCTTTACCCGTTTGGATTTGATGGGGATCGTTTTGAAAGTCTTTTTATAACAGAATGTCATCAGCTTGTAATGTGCTTGACTTCCAATATGGTTTCCATAGTTTTGTCTTCCAGTCTAAAGGGTTTGATTGCAGCCCAGCATTATGACTTCTCGTATGATTAATATGAAAGCCAAAAATGGTATTTTCACTGCGAGCCGTAAAGATTTAGATTAATAGATGATATCTTAATTGAATGCGTTGTATTTTTTCTGAATGGAAAAATATTCATCAGTATCTGTACTACGTCCCAGGGCCTCAAGTAATACCCGTGCAGATACGAGAGTGTCTGAGTTGGGATGAAGATAAGACGATCGATTCTCGGAGATTTTATCCGTTGTGATTGTTGATTGTCACTGCTTTAAGACTACGTCCAGCTAAACAGTTAACTTTACAACGTTTCAGGCATAATAAGGAGAATTAGTCAAAAGTTCAATTTCAGGGGTTTTGACAAACTTGAAAGCCGTCAATCTTGTTCGCATTCTCAGTGGAGTCGTTTGCGAGTGGTGGTTGCGTACCACGTTTTTCCTCAACGTGCAGTTCTACACAAAATGTGCAGTTCTAACAAAACTAGATCATGTAATTTTCATCTTGTTTGTGCAAAAGTACATCGAATGGAAGTAGTAATAGGATCAGACATAGGATGAAGCTACTCTGAATTAATGAACGGTAGCTTGTCAATTTGTGTTCATAAACTTTTGAGCCAGAGTAGCTTCATACTATGTCTGATTCTTCACCTGGCTGCGTTGGGACCCTGTTTGTTTAGTAGTAGGATATTCATATAGGCTCATACAGCCTAAATCTTACAAGTTACGACTATGTCAACGATATCTCTTATTTATTACGTGTCTCCCGACAACAAATTCTGCTATGCGGAAATTGTGGAGACAGCAACTTTTTGCTATGAGATTAACAATTCTATATTTGGTGTCATTCATTCCCTGTTTTCTCCTCAAGATGTCACCGTTCATCATTTCTGGTAGTAAAGACCCTATGTAGTTCTGAATTTTTCTCAAAAAAGCCGTGCTTGCGTATTCGTATTTCTATAGTTTTCCGTGTGGAATATGTACGTGTACATATGAATATGAAATTGTCTTACAAATTTGATAAAAGTAGACTCAAAGTGTGCATACATCATTCTGAGACATCCTAAAGATTTTCTGTAAAATTTTAGATGTAAACAGATCCTAGCATTGTTATTAAAACTTGATAATTTGCTTTCGATCCTTTAAAGCAAACTCTTACGGCAGTGAATATTATATCGCCAGAAATTCTACTTCAAAAGACAATTTTCCACCGGAAATTGAAACTCGTTTGAGGCCTAAACTGTAATTTCTCGTTTCAGTATCTTCCCGAATTTCTTATTTCGATATATGCTTTCCAGAAATCTCCTAATACTTTTTAGTCGGTCTGTATTTGTCAAAATGCCAGCTGTAATTTGAAAACTAATAAGTCGGTGGAAAATGGCTCAAACAAATTCAATGCTGTATCTATATACATAAGAGAAAGTAGAACTTTTTGAAGCTGAGAAAGTGTCGTTTTCTTAGATTGTCTTATTTTTCAGGCACTTTTGGTCAGCAGTTGTTCAAATGCTGTCGGTCGCTTAAAGAAAAAAAATGAACGTAGCATTTCCCCGAGAAAAAGTCGAAACGAATTCATAGGAAAATTACATTTTAAGGTATGAATTACTTCAATTCCAAATTAGGATGTTCTTTTAAGTTTTAAAATTGTGCTGAGACGAAAAGAAGTTGGATTGGCTAGCCGACACCAGATGCCGAAAAGATTATCCTTTGCCTGGCTTTATACTTCGGTTATTTTCAGATAAGCTAGGCGTTGAATGCTATGAACACAAGACAACATTTTGTATTGGACAATGCCATATGAAGACAGTTACAGAGAAGTTTATTTCAACCATTTTGGCTTGTCACTTCAGAAATGATATCAAATCAATGATTAACTTCAGTCTCGGTAAATATCGGTGAATATTTATCACGATTTTATCTCGTTGAATGTTTGCTATGCAGTATTCACTGCGACTTATGTGAATAATTGTTATATATTACTGGTTTGTGTTAAAATTTGAGCAAGAATCCATGTCTTGGAAAATAAGCTAATTAGTGAAGTCGACTAGAGAGACTGCCTTGAAATCTGTGCGAACATATAAAGGTTTGTGGTTAACAGAGTCAACGCTTTTTCCATTGGGAAATTGAATGTTCACTGTTCAGGAACAAAAAAGACTCAATTGTGACTCTTTCGATTAATGACATTTGTTGTTCCAAAGTACAAACTGACCAATCATTAAGAAAAAAAATTAGCTAACAACATCAGCCCCAAACAGTATGGTATGAGGCGAACCGTTCTAAATCCCATGTACTTGGTATTGCGAATATTGTATATTATGATACGAATCAGACAAAATAACTGCGTTTACGACTATATCGGAGTTAGAAGGCAATTTAGCCGAATAAATCGAATATAAAATTTGCCTTAATCATGGACAGGAATATTCCGCACTCTGTATATTATTTACACGTACTAATTAGACAGCTATTTCTGTTGTTCTTTCCATGAATTATTGATGAGTTTTGTAATATGTGTTATTTAGATTACTGAAGTCAGGAATTGATATTTACTTTAACAGTCTGTCTTCAGTATCCATTACTAACCGAAGCCTTATGAATTGTCTAGAAATTAGACTAACGCAGTTCCGTCGATGAAATTTTATTACATGTACTGATTACAAACTGATGTCACCTCAGTTCGTGCAGTAACAAGCCGTTAGTATCCACTCTCAGTCTTCCAAATTGGAAAGGTAAGATACCTTAAATTCGTCCTCACAGTTTTCATTATTTTTCTTGCTTTAATTTTTTATTCCGGAATTCGTGGCAGTTGGGTTTTCCAGCTGTCCGAGTCTAACAGCTCTGCTTTCTGAGAAATTTATGGATATTAGTAGTCTTTCGGACAAACTGTGACATATTCAATTGCCTGACGACGCAATTCAGTTATACAAAGCAACGGAAAACCGTTTATTATAGTCACAGGGATAAAAAAGTAAAGTGTTACTTAAATAGTGTTGAACGACATACAAAAAGACAAACCGTTCGTGGAAGACGAGATACTGAGGTTTCGATGGAAGAGCCTTCATCGAAGTAAAGCGTTTATCTCTTAAGTTCGGGAATTCCCTGACTCTTTTAGGTTTTTACACTTCATTTTAGCAATTGGTTTCTGGACGGGAGTGGAGAATAACTTTGCAGTATGCGTAGCATGAAACTTGGGCCAGGGAGACCGAGTCGTCAATCGTTTGCGATGCCGAGGCCAAATACGATTTTAAGGGTGTATATTAAAATACGAGGAAGCTTACTAACAGAAAAAAAAATGTGAATAACAACGAGAAGCGAATTTTGTGAATAACATGATGCGAAAGTAATCTGGTGGTAGTTGTGTTGCTACATTTGTGCGCACGCGACTCTAATGCTTGTCCACTCAGGTCCCTGACTCGGTTTGTGAAGAATACTGTTCCACTTCGATGTAGACTCGTATAGTCTTGAAATCAACGTGGCATAATTTAACAGCTGTCCGGCTAAACAAGAAAGTATTAAGTACGACCACCTAATCCGCTCATGGTTCAGCAAAAACATCATAATTATCGATACTCTTAATATAATATTCGAAAATATCGCATTGATTTATAACGAATGAAAATACCATATTCAAGAGAAACGTCTCGCTAGTCGATGCTCTAGTTATTTATCTTGTCCAAATTATTTATCTAGTTATTTATTTTATCGAAGAATTGCATAGAGGTGCTCCTGAGCAGCAGGTTCACATATTAGGTGTTGAGGCAGAAAGCTAGGCCAATGAAAGGAAAGGCAAGTCGTTACTATAAACTTTAGTATTTGCTTCTTCCATGGCTGCTGTGTCTGTGTTCCGTTTGGGCTAGTGCATGTCATATATATCAAAGTATCTACAGTATTGCACTGCGCTGGCAGACCCAACAAGAGCGAAACACCTGTTGGAAGGCGCAGTTGCTTATCGATTCTGAAATTCTCGGTAGATCAGTTCAGGCCAGTTAAAAGTTTGTAACGAAGTATTTATGCTTTAATTCTTTGCTCAATCTTACGAGTGACAACTGCCCACGACTGAAGTCAAGAGTAAGAATCATGCATCTGTCGTTGGCATCCGACGTTTGATTGCGTAAGGGTAGAATCATCAATTCGTCTTTTCCGAAAGTTGCAGGTTTTGTTTGGGGTCTCCGATTTCCTTCCTCAAGGAAGTTTGCTCAGTGGGTTGGGATTAACAGCTTTGGAAACTAATCAGAAAAACTGCAAACATGAATAGTTTCTTGGTGGAATAGATGACCGCGAAAAATTGAGGCCGCTGATGAACCTCTCTGATGGGCATAAACCTGAGGATATTTCCAGTTACGCTTCGTGTCCTGAAAAACACAAACAAATTATGGGCGAAAACAGCTGTTTCCTGGAACGCACACAACGCAGGGGCGTCAGGGATTGCTACAGTGGTAAAGATCTTCATAGGAGTGCTAAATTGGAGGATTTAGGAGCACGATTTCCCCAGGGATTTTACAAGTAAAACCTGGTTCACACAAGCGACATAATCATAAGGACAAGGTCAATACGAAAACAAAGCATGATATCTCCTCTGGCACTTGCGAAGACAAAACAACAAGAATTTTTCTTTGTTTCGTCTTTTGTTCGGCTCTTGGCTTATGGTTGGACTATGATCTTATGCTTATGATTACGACGATCCTTATGTCGCAGGCTTGACTTTATTCCTTTGTTTTGCCTTTTGTTTTGTCCTTGTGCTTATGCTTATGCTCACGTGTGAACCTGACTCAAACTGACTTTCATTTTAAAGTAACATGCATATGGATGTAGCCTGCAGGCAGGCTAATATGGATGAAGCACTGATAAAATCGAAGTAGGGCAACCTATAATGTAATGGGACTTGATATCGTGAATGGCTCTATGTTAATACTCCAAGCAAGCGCATGAATTAACATCTAGGGTATATTAACCTGGAGTTATGGCAGAGCAACCGATATGGAACGGCTCAAATTCTTAGAAAGTCTTTCTGGGCTCCGAACTAGACTAGTTCTTCGGATTCGAAGTAGCCGTTTACACTGAAGTAGTGAATCCGGTATAAAGAGTCTTTCACACGAATCCGGATAAATATGAATTCGGAAAAGAATCTGGATACTTCGTATCCGGAGAGCTAAGACTCCGGAGGAAGTTTCCACGTTTATGTGTACAACAGCAGAGGTAGCCAGAGGTGCGACAACTTTCTCATCTGGACCTTTAATGAACAAAGAAAGGGAAGAAATTTTTCAGTTGTCCAGGGTTACTTTCAAAAAAGTTTGGGAGGAATTACGTCCATTCTTAGATAACAAAGCACTGTTTGCGTTAACATGAGCATACATCTAACCCATATATTTTTTCCTGAGTAAACAGCAAACGAATCTGAATAAATTTTTAATGTGACTAATCGGAATAAAATTTTAATGTGAATCCAAATACTTTTTGAATCTGAAGACTTTTGCTGTAGTGTAAAACACCAGGACTACGTCTACAGAAACGTGTTTTTACACTATAATTTTTCTTTCAAAACAAAAGAAATGGATAATGTTTTGTCTCAAGAGCATTTTCAACGCCGTCTTTGCTCTACCTAGCGAAACACCTAAAACATTTCCACTCTTCTATGGCTGCGTTGTTGCAAAGAAAGACTTAACTTGTATTCACTAAATTGGATGACCCGTGTTTCGGCGAACATACTTTACCCAAGCGGTTTGTAATCAAATACCCTGTCTTTTTTCCTTCAGATTTTTTCATTGTTTTTTTTGTAAGCACCTTTTCGGTAGGAACGCCTGCTGAAATCGCCATTTTGAGAAGATGCCAATTTTTTTTTACATGCGTTTGAAATGAGATACAACTAAATGTTTCAATTGAAGTGAAATGGCGTCAAAGAATCTCGATGAAGGCCAAATGCATAATCCAACCACTAATCTCTAGAGAAGAATGGATCGAACATCCTACTGTTTGAAAGGCCCAGAAAATGAAGCCAGCGAAATTTGACCCGCGCCACATCTAAAGAACCAAAGTCGTTTTAAATTTTTTTGCCAAGCACTTTCAAAAATATTTCCTGATACTCTATGTGGCAAAATGGAACTACTTCGCAGATCGAAAGACAGCTTTATCAACAGAAGCCCTTTATAGAAGTCGCACAGCTGGTCCCTTAGGAAAGGCCGCCGCAATCCACTTTCGGCTTGATTTTCAGAACATGGGATGCTGGATCCAGTCTTCTCTAGAGATCAGGGAATCCAGCTCACTCCAAAATGTTAGATAACATAACGTATGGTAACACGAACGACGTTGTCCTCTTGTGGCAAAGTGAACGTGACTTCTTTCTCCGTTTAAAGATATTTTGCCACTTAAAAACATTTTGAAAGCGTTTCAAGGGTCTATTCGCCTAAGAAACAGAAGGATATCCAATCTCTGCTCAGTCTCAGCTAGAAGAAATTAGAAGTTCTAGAAGAACAATATCCAAGTACTTCGTACCGACTAATATTCTGCGTTTGAGTTTTTGTTACGGTGGACAGTCACAGAAGTACCAGTTCGAAAATAAACGTTTGTCCTTATTAGTTCTATTATTAGCGCTTCACATTTGATCTTTGTATTGTTTTGTTCTTTGTTCTTTTTTGCGTTTTGCTATGTTCTTTCATTAGTTCTGTTGTTGTCATTTCTCGTTGTACAACCGCGGTATGCATGAAAACGGGTTTAGTATAGCTCAGCCTTCAGTCATTTATATATCTATAGATGAAACATTGGTCCTGCCAGTAAGCAGTATCGTTGAAAGGGGGGGACTAGAATGTTGAATAAGCCTCCTCTAGGGGGCTCAGAATGCATGTTCCCTCAGAAGTATTTTATATTTTAAAGGGTTTCTACGCAGCCAATTCCGGCATTGTAAATTGACAACCCTTCTGCACAGCACACTAATAAGCTGGTGGAGAAATTATTACATTTCACAGTCGTCTCACAGAGCCGATGTATCGTACTGTCTATGCCATTCGCTTTTAATTCTACATTACATTTCTTTTTTTTTTTAAGTGGACCCAAATAGAAATCATTTTTGTGGCTGCTAAGGGAGGGGCTTAAGCCCTCTAAGCCTCCCCCCTTGGGTGTGCCATTGGGATTAAATAGTCTACAGAGCCTCTTTAGGACTCTCGAATAGGGAAAACCCAGTTTGACGTAAACTTACTTACGTTATTGCTAAGCCAACTATGCAAATCCTTTTCACAGGTTTTTCCAGAGGAATTATCTTTAAGTCGACGGGACACAAAGTCTCCCCACCGGAGGTACATGTATCCCCCTCTGACACCACCCTGTCGGACATGGAGCACACTACAGACCAACTACGTAAATACCAGAAGGGTCATCAAATATGAATAACCCCAATTTCTTCCTTTTGAGAATATTTCATGAATCAACCTATATTGCTGACGTCAACCACGAAAAGTTGATTAGAGCGGGATTCGAACTCGCATTGTTACCGGACCGCAACTCTACAATTAAGCTAGCGAGTCAACTGGGAACAGTATACTCGTTTTATCCAATTTAAGTACACGAGAGATTCTCGCGACAACTTGCCGCTAGATATCCGTGAGGATGTGGATAAAACGAGCATAGTGTTCCCAGTTGACTCGATAGCTCAATTGGTTGAGCAGCGTTCAGGTAACTCAAGATGCGAGTTCGAATCCCGCATTATAGTCAACTTTTCTAGTTGACTTTAGCAGTGTAGGTTAATACGCAAAATGTTCCCTTCATGTAACCCTGGGGAGGATTCTGAAATAGAACCTTCCTTTGGAATTCTGTGTTTTACCCATATTTTCGAGCTGTTGCATTTTTAAAGTGGAATACAAAAGATTAAAACCGAGGTTGTGTGTATATAACGGTAAGTTGAGTAATTATTCAGCTGAATTTCGCAAGGTAGACATGTGCATACAAGTAACCTCTTGTCCAAGTTATTTTGATGGTCGTTTGGATGCCATTTGAATAGGATTGTCGACCTGTCCAATGAAACTCTGACAATCCTTGGCTTAATATTTTTCTTCCGATAGATCTGAAAATGTGATCCGCTTTTCAGTTTCTGTCATTCTTTGGCATTAGTTGAACACGATTATGCACACTGTTTCCGTAAGCATTGAGAAAGCCTTGAGATAAGGCTTCATAAGTATACATCTTCACTACATACTCTTAGTTACTCAATGGGTACTTACGTTGCAAGTCTATTCTGGGATTTTGTAATATCTTTGTTTGTTTTGATATTTGTCATGATTCCACTCTTTAAACGTTTCGCATGTTTGGTTAGGGAAGCAAATGATTATTTTGGACCGATCGAAAGCCGTACATTTAACAAACAATAATTTAATCTTCAAACTGGAAACCTTAAAGAAAACACAACAAAAAATACAAAACTAAGTCACATCCTCCGTATCAGACTGGGTTTGTATGCCCCAAGGCTAGATCACTATCTTGGAAAGTAATTTACCCAAGAACCAGCTGTGTCGTTAATAGGACGTCGTATAAGAGTTCAGTCTGATGTCACTTAGTCATACAATCTCATGCTGTTCCTGAAAAAAGAAGTCTCTTTGCAAACACGGGTAGAGGTATTAGCTGACGTGGAGTTAAAGGCGAAAGGTGAGACAGCTCGTGGTATAATAACTCGATTGTCGTTAGACATTTCTGTGGTTGGCTTGGCTGACGACAAGAACATCTTTATCTGATAAGGAGCTCTATGAAGTTTTAATTTCTCCATCAATCTCGGCTTTTGAACTGACCTAGCCGAGCAATCTGTCCAAAATACCACCACTGAATTCAACGATATTTCAGTTTCTGAACGTTTCTTAAATGTCCATTAACACTAAATAATTTTTTACGGCGACAGTCATTATTTTGCCGTGACATTGTGAACGCTGGGCTTGACTATTTTTAATCACGTTTCTAATGATCTGTTGTGGCTTGCATGTGTTCCTCTGTCGTTCACGTTTCTGTCATTACTATGTGCTGTTTATTTCTCCAAGCGAAGACGTAGTGCTAGTTTGGTGACGCATAAAACAATGTTCTTTAGGTCGTCAAACAGCAAACCGCTTTTACGTTCTGGACTCTGGAGAGTTTAAAAAGGTCGTGGTATAGCCATTACATACAAATTTACGGGTGGCATGCGTTCTAATGCGATTTCAAATAATTATTGAAATCTTTTCAAGAAAACCTCGTCTTAAATCGCAGCAGAAACAGTAAATGAAGGGCTCTTTATGGATGCCGCACTTTTTTGGTCTGATTGTGCAGAGTTACAGTTTATAAATGACTATAAGGTTTTTGGCGTTACCTGAATCAAATTCTGGTATGATGAACCTTTAATTGAAAAGAATTCTGAGCTACACAGGTGCTAGGATTTCATATGAACTTACCCTAAATTGGCGCTGGGCATCTAGTTTTTTCTATGTAAACATATATCAGTTTTTGAATTAATCAATTGGAATTTCGTTTAAGAGATATTGGACTGGATGAAATGGTTTGGTATACAGTCATATAGGTTTTCTTCATCGTGATAATAATGGAGGCTATCCGAAGAGCAATTCTTTCTGATTGATAACGCACGCTGATAAATATTTATAAAGAAAATACAGAAAACTAAACGAAATAGAGCGCATACAAAACCACCTTCATAAATTTTTTGAATCTGGGTATAGATAAATTGCTGAGAGATTTTTCGAGTTTTTTGATTGCTCTGAAACAGAACATTTTTCGGCGATAAGCCGAAAACTCCTCGCTTATCGAGAGTCATTAAAGAAGTTCAAAGTCCTGCCCTCCTTTAGGAAAAGAAGGCTACAGTTTTCGTTGTCGTAGGGTCTTCAAATTCTTTAAAAATGTCTATTTATAGGATATCCAATTCACAAAATAATCGTACTTCAAGAACAATGCAGTTTGAATTTAATTTTATTTTGTTTATCGCTATCTATTTACATGATCTATGTGTCGAAAACAAAAAATATATCTGAAAATTATTTACTCAAGGATCTTCGAACTTGAGAGGATTGATTATTGTAGTATAAGAACAACATCCCACACAACCTGACAAGTTTCGGGCACCTTAAACGGAAGGCGCACGAGGTCATGTTTTATTTAGGTTAGTTGAACAGTTTAGAGACTAAAAATGGTAAGATTAGAAATTGCTTTGGCTTACTGGTAGAGAACAAAGGTTTTCAAATTTGGCGTCAACTCAGGCTGGTTAAAGAAATTACGCTTTATTACGTACGAGACATTATGTAGGAGAATTATTCGCGACAAATATTACCCGAGGTAAAAATAACCGATCAACGTTACTTTTTTTACGAGTATCTTTGGGACTTAAATTAGCCTCAACATTTTGAAGAAGTTTACAAAGGAACCTTTATTGGTGTAGCTTTGACTTAGGTCTTCCAGGGTTGGTTTTCTCTCGAATAAATGGTCTTAATTTTCAAAGCTTTCATCCTCAGTGAAACGTACCTGCATTTAGGACTCCGATTGCAAATTAAGGTTACGGAACTCATCATCTCTTTGTTCTGACTCTAAATTTGCTGCCTTCGGAGGTATTCAAAGCAAACCTTCTTCCATGTCCGTGTAAATCAAGTTACAGATCATCACGACTGATTATCCATCCCCCTTTCTTATGATTTATTGATTCATGGCTCACCGATGAAACTCAACATGTCCGTGTGATAATTCCAATTTTCCTTACTCTCTCCACTGTTCTGAGTCACACTTGAAACGGTAACATCTTTGTTGGACGGGTATATCATTCGAATGTACTTTGCTTTCAGCAAGATGAAGTACTGTGCGAAAATATGGAATCACGAACTCGTAATCATACGACACCATTAGCGACAGCACAGCGTCCTGGCTAGTTCATTGCTTTCGACAAGATCGACATCGCGGCCGGCCGTTTTGAGAACTCAAAGAAGTCGGAGAGTTTCAGGGAAATGTGATTTAGGGAGACGAGACCAGGAAAATAAGTGTTTTTCATTTCGTAACATTAAATCCGGCCTTTTCTTCCGGTGAAAATCTGCTCTCCTTAGAACAACAAGGCCGGCAAAACATCTAAATTTATCCACTACACTGCCGGAGAGGAAGAACTAGGTGATTTACGGTTTTCAATGAAGGGGATTATTTATAGGGAGGTAAACCGCATCGGCAGGTTACAGACTTTCAGGAAATACATCAAATTGTGGGTGTGGGCAGTCATTGCCAGTTTTTACTGCTATGAGAAATTAGACACTCTTTCGACGTGGGTTGAAGTGAATTTGATGGTTGGTTGGCGAGAAGCTACGTCATGGAGGGGGAAAGTAACATTGTCCAGATTAGCAGATTGAATATTCATGAATAAGAGGTCACACTGTAGGGAAGAAACCATCAAGAAAGCGACGAGTGTGTTGAAAGTGAAGAAGAGAGAATTGTACCGCCTTCGTGACTTAATTCTGTTAAAGAGAGGGATTGTACTTGTTCTGAGTGTGTATGATCACGAGGCCTCACAGCTTTGATCGTACAGCAATTTCTTGCTCAGATCATAACTTCTTTGGTACGTCTTACTTACGGTTTCTCGTATCAACACATCTTGTATTCTTAAAGTGCAGTTTCGGTTAGATGTTCTTGCGATTTTTTACTCGGTATAATATTTATCTAATATTTGATCTGATCGCTTTTGACACATCCTGTGCGAGTATCGTGTTTCAAATTTGTCGTCACGCTTAGGCAAAGACGTTTCTTTAAGACGGTTCGCATGCCAAAGATCAATCAGCGATCGACTTATCAACGAAAACATTCAGGTAGTTTCAAATTAAACGCTTTGTAACTTGTTAAAGCAGATTTCAGACCCGTGTGTTGACGAAGGAGGCAGGCGACAAGGAAGATTGGCCATAGATGTCTTCTTCATGTATAATGGCCACGAGACTCAATTTAAATTTTCTATTCAGGTCAAGACAGGAAGCTGATAAAAAGGCTAAAACCAGGATCATCTACTTCGATCATAACATGTCTACTGCCCTCTGTGTTGGAATTGTCCTGGCTCTCCTTTCCTTTAGAGGTACGCTTGCCGAGCAAGATTGCCAAACAAACCTGAGCGCCGGTGGAACAGTGACCATTAATTGTCGAGGTTTGGGTATCACAAGCTTTCCAAATACAGGCAACGCGACAACTGTGTAAGTATATCAAAATCAATAGCGAAAAGCTTAGTTATCTCAGTTGTTGGTCAGTTGAACCCAGGGAATGTCTTAGGCATCTGATTTTAGTGCAGTATACAACCGATCAAGACAAAAGATTCGGATAGGATTCGCTCAAGCAGTTTCTTAAGTGAAGGAGAATCATTTCAGCTCTATTTTCCATTTTGCTATTTTTGAATTCCACTCTGGGTTATAAAATAAAACTGGTCGAAGTTGAAGGTTCATAACACCGAAAAGTCCCCTTTGCTCTTTCGACGACAGGCTGATTGAAAGCTTGGAACAATAGAAGGCGTATACTGTAGTTAGGTTAGTAATAGACACATATCTTTCAAGTAGTCATCGAACATCGGATGATTATGGACCTAAAATTGAGGCAACGTTCACATTGCGGAAGAGGTAGTCGATATCGCATTGTTTAAGACGCAAAACAGTTCAAACCCGGTAACTTTTGGTTCCAACAAACGCGGTGCCTGAAGGATGAAAATAAATGAAGCTCCCTTTCAAATTGCTGACCCGAATATTGGTGCTTGGCTGGTTTCGACAAGCGGAGGGCTCTTTATTTAAGTCAGAAGTTTGAAACGGTCCGTAGAAAGTTTCAAAACATGTTTACTAACTTTTCGTTGAGGGGTGCAACATCTTCAGAGTATAGAATTACAAAGGTGAGAACAAACTACATATATGAATCTTTCCAGTATGTAATAATAGATCCATATATATATAGGTTTTTTCTCACCTTTGTAAATCTGTAATCTGATGATGTTGCATGCAGCAACGAAACGTTAGTAAACATGTTTTAAAACTTTTCGACTTGCCTCCTTTACTATGGCAATACATTTAAGAATTCTGATCTGGGCTCTTATCTTTATATTGCGAATGATAGTAAATATTCAAAATCATAACATCGCGTGAGTAGCGTATACCCCCTTGCAAATATGTAACATTCATCGTGCAATATCATTTAATAATCAGCTGATAAAATCTCTCCGTTTTATAACGTTATGAGTTCTTTAATTCTGGTCTGTTACTTGAGATTTAATGACAAAATTCAGTTTGAAAAACGATTAGCGACACCCCTACAGGCACGGAGAGGTCTTACAGCGTTGAAATTCCACTGAGGTGAACTGTATCGAAGCAAGAGGGAAGAGCGAATAATACTCCGACCCTACTGCTCTATAGCAACATGCGCTTGTTGTGTTGCAAGGGCAACGACTTGTTAGGACGGGAATTGTATCAGGGAACGCAATGATGCTTTTAGTTAGTGTTTTACTAACAAGGCAGCCTGTTTCAAGTCGGTGTCATTTGATGAATTATCTTTGCAAATACAAGAATTTGTGTGTAATCAAGGTGATTCCAACCTTTGTTTTAATGATAACAATTTACAACTGTTGATTAAATGTTTACGAAGCTGTTACAGGGACACAAGACGCATGGATAACTAAAGAATTAGCTCAAAGGATATTTGTGGTTATTTTTGAATTCGAACCATTCCTAATTATGGTTTCCAATTTTGTACGTTATTTACGAGTGCATACATGTTTTCAATGAAATCTGAGGAGGGGCAAACATTCTCAAATGACACACTGGCAATCTGACTGGATGATTAAGACGAATTTTTTGCATAGACAAAGCACGCTTTTTCTGTTTGCTATACATTCAAGGTTTCATTCTTAAAAGCAGTTGCTGAGTTTAATGCAAAGTAGAAGCACTAATAAAGTACAAACTGTGGAAAATGCACGGAAGCCGAAGCAGTTGCTTTTGCAGAACTCCAATCATGTTGATTCGAGAAACTAGTTATTGATTTGAATAACAGATTGAGGTGCTAATAATGTGTAAATTGTGGAAAATGCACGAAAGCGAAAACAGCTATAGTTGCTAAACAGTAACCATCTCGGTTGTTGTCTACCCGCTGAAGAAAGAAACCAACCAAAAAGTCGACGGTAATTCGAACATATCAACGGTAAACTTCTGTCACTACTGCAGGGCGAACGTATGTCAAAAAATAATTTATTCACGATGACGTTAATGCGTTACAAAAGGGTAACAAAAAAAACGCTAAACGTTCAAAGTTTCTGGATGCAAAGGTCTTTAAACGATTTGAAGTATCTTTAAACAAGGTAAATAAAGATAAAAGCTTCCAACCTGCCATAACACATCCATTTCTATGGCTTATAGTGTCAAGCCACTAAACCTTGGCTTATCACGTCACATCAAGAGATTTGTTTTTCCTTAGAAATCTAGCCAACATAAATATTTAATAACTCACTGAATTAAGGATATACCTCGGAAGCACTTCACAGCGACATTTTCAATTGTTAATAATCCGCTGTCGTTCATTATTTCCACATCTTTCTGGTACCTTTCTCCGTAATTGAGAGAGGTATTCCCTATCTCAGGACGATGGAAGATTAATTTTTTAAGCTGCTTTAGTTATTTTTTATTTGATTAGCTAAGTACTAGTTCTGTCGACTATCGAATCTTTTTAAGTCGTCTTTTTTTACCATTACATTTCTGCAGAAAAATTCTCGAAGCTAACCTAACCGAACTGGATTTTGAGAACACCAATCTATCGACTCATGTGGAAGTTCTGTAAGTGAAAAAAAGTTCTTTTGCACATCGGGACACTTATGTATTAGTTTCTAGGAATCCAGTCGCGCTTTATCGCGCGCCAAATTTTCGAGCGATAGAATCGTCTACGTTCAGATTAAACCGAGCCCAGTGGCGAAAAATATAGGGCTGTCTACACGTGCGATTTTGTGCTTAGCGATTGACATCCTGGAGTATGTGTTTAACTGACGAGAGCGTCGAGAACAAACTGGAGCCAATCATAAGCGGATGTCTTGCTACGTAGACGGTCAAAAGTTTATTACATACACTAGGATGAAAATCGCAACGTGCAAAATCGCACGTGTAAACGGCCCTTAATACTTCAGGGCCTCTGGCTGGAAATTGAGCCTGCGACGCAGAGAATCTAGTTCAGTACTCTAGCTAGCAAATCAGCTACGAAAGTCGCTATCGAGAGCATGGTGACGAGCTCACTCTCGAAAATTTACGTACACTAAGCTAAGAGTCCCTTTCCTAATGTCGAATCCGTGTAAATTCCTAATATTCCGTGATATTTGATGACATACAAAAGAGATTTAAGCTTCATGTCGAACCGTACCACCGAACGCCAAACATGCCATTAAAAGCAATATTAGAGATGAGAGAAGCTACACAATAAAGGAAAAAGTGACATCGCTACGATGGACACTGTGTTTCATCTTACTCTAATCGAATCTTATTCTAATTGAACAGAGGACTCCCAGTAGCCTATCGCATCGGCTTGACTTTTGGGCCAATTTTCATGAAAACAATGGCAGGAGTAACAGTTAATCAAAATGGAAATAACTATTGATCATTGGACATAACTATCCTGGCAGTTGCATTATTGACCCTGGTGATAGATTGCTCGAGCCTTCACCATTCTGCTCAAACTTTCGCGTTGCAAACAAACAGAACATTTGAATCCATGAGTGCTCAACGAAAATGTCGTGATAAAATTGTCGCTATGCGCGGAAAATTCCGCCCAAAGCTTTAAGATGCCTTTTGTTCGACTTTCCGATTTTCAGAAACGTGACGTGTCCTTTTTATCTAGGACAACGGCATTAAATTTCATGAAATGTCGATCAAATGCCAAGCGATTGTCCTTGACTTATCTACATCAACCTCCTACGGTAGGTTTTTCCTGAGACTCTTTCTTCCTCATTCCGGTACGCCCGCGACGAATTAAAATTTTTCTCAGCGGAACTGAGCGTGATCAAGCCTCCGTGAATTGTCGACAGGCAGTCTCCGGAAGACAGGAAACTTGTGACTGCAAGTGGGCGAACCGGTAGGCCAGACCTGCGATTAACGAGACACACATGTTATCATCTTTTCACATCAAACTTGGAGATGCTAAACTTATCATCACCCCTTGATCTCTGACACAGGAAGATAGGTGATGTCACGTTCGACTTGCATCGCGCAGCTCCGCGCTATAGTACGCAGAGGCCAAACCTTTCAGGGGGTATGATGGAAATTCAACCCAAGGATTAGCAACCAATCCATGGGTTTTGCCGATCGAGATGTCTTTGTTTGAGATGGTGTGTGTCCCCCCCAAATACTCCTCGGACGTTTAGTCACACAGCTCAACACTCAAGGTTTCGTTCGGAACAGCGTTCAGGGAAATTTGAAACCAAAAGCAAGAAATTTACTGGATAAGTGCGAAAAATCATAGAACTCCAAAGAAGACCTGACGTCCCACTGCAATCAATTTTGAATTCAAGGTTGAAATCTAGTTGCAATTTTGTAATACAGCGTTGGGGTTCGAGCGTTATGGTTTGGTGTGGTAATTTTGATCAGGGTGAGGGTTAGGACTAGTATCTGAATTTAAAAAAAAAGATAAAACTAGAATTGGGGAAGAGGTTAGAGTAGTATTAGGTCTGAGACCAGGGAAAAGATTTAAGCTAAAAGGTAGTGACTGAGTTATGTTTAGTGACTTGAATATTTATATATACAAATTGAAGCCACATGTTCGCCCTACGTAGCCATGCTTGAAATCACAGTTTGAACCACAGTAAAGTTATCACCCCCGTTTTCAACGTGGGTTTGGCGTGGACCGTTGCTCAATATTTCTGAAAAACTCCACACTTTACTTCAGGGCCGTTAGCCCTTGGGGCAAAGGGTTTCTATATCTTTGTCGATATTCATCTTCCACTTTTCCGGCTCAACGCTCAAATTCCCTTGCACCTTATCCACAAGGATGCAGTTTACTAGCTCTTTTTACACAGAACAGCACTTCTGTTTGCTTCCTAAATTATGGTTGTTGCCGTAAACAACACAAACAACGATTGAGACCTTCGAAAGGAGATACTTTAAATACCACAGACAGATCACGGGCTGTGGATTGTGCAGGAGCTTTTCTTGCCAAGGAAGATTGCTTTTCTTTTAACGTCGCCACAAACTCAAATCTCCTTACCAGACTAACGTCAGGCAGAGTGCGTGAGTTTGATCTGTGTTGGTAATATCACCAACTCGTAAATGGATGCAACTACGTACCTCAAGACGAAATGTTGACTCTTGGTTTTGTTGACCTGAATAACAATTGTGTCGTCACGTGACAATCTGTTCTACAGACCCTGTGTAGAAATGGCCGCCAATTTAATATTCCTGCATGAGTTCACAATTCAAAATAATTCTAACGCAAGAACGAGGCTCGAAAGTCCAATTTACATGCACACGAAGAGATACTTAAAATTGGCACCCCGTTTCGCATGTGTGTATAAAGGCTTGTATTTTTCTATAACTGTCAATCCGCATGAAAGGAGACCATTGAAAAACAACTCTCCAGAAATCGGAAATTGGACTGCATTCATTTATTTTTTTCTTTTGATTTCCGTCGGAAGTTTTTGTGGTAGGATGTTTTTTTTACTTTTATTGTGCGTTTCATCAGATATAGCATCATGATATTTCAAGAGTGATGGTACTCCCAAAAACTCTAACAAGCAAAGAGGACATTCAAAAATGATTTTAATGGCTTTTCCATACATTTTGACCAGTGATCTATAATGCGCTGATGTCCGTGACACTACATCATCTCTTTGGTAATTTTTCACGGGCATTTGCTAACGCGCTTTGGTTTTACAAAACGAGCCGAAGACGAGCCGAAGACAAGCCGTAGTAAATCTCAAACAGTTCGGACACCTTTCTGTTTCCGAAATCCCTTACAGTTGGGCGCGTTTCTGTTTTCGAAAACAAGACAAGCTTTCGGCATTGTCATCTCAGCGAAGATACCAATCAGGAGATAAAAAACATTTTCCCTGTTGAAACATGAGTGGGAGTTTGGGAGAACAAGGCGATTGGAACACTAACCCTAGCTTCCATATAACCGCCCGAATCGTCTCGATCATCGTGATCACCACGAGAATATTTGAGGCGATCAGGAGGATTCGGGCGATTTTGGTTTCCACGTGGTCACCTCGATCATCCGAGAATAAATCTGCGGTGTAATCATTTGGCCCCAAAATGATAACCCCGAACTATTATTTCACAATCTTGCGTGGAAAGTCAATTTTATTGATAAACTATTCTTGAACATTAGTGGATGAAGAGATATTATTGCATATCAACGTTTCACGATCTCAGTTTATATCAACTGCGTGCGCATTTTGCCTATCGTACACTTTTGTCCGTCGCTTTTTATTGTGGAAAACGTGCGCAAATGATTAATTTTTAATTACTTTATTTTTAATTTAACTGTTACATCAGCTTTGATTATATAGATAGTTGTAATGATTTTATGGGTAGCAGATCTTGCGCTTCTCAGGAAGATTAATAAGAATAATAATAATTTTAATTATCCATCTTTGGTTTAAAAAATACAATGGATTTACATAAGATCTGTCCCAAATGATATATAGATTAAAAACTAACATAAAATATAAAAACCTACGAATATACAATACGACATGCTCTTGGAATAAATGAGTTCTTATGTCGATCGGTTCCCGATTTTACTATGTTCAAATTACTCTTATTCCTGAGATTATAATTGTGTGTTTTAACGGTAGGCAAAAGTTCGTGGCAAGGGTGTGATTCATCTGCTTGTATCTTCAAAAACTCTTTCTTGGTTAATTCATCTCTTCTTTCGCTTAATGTTGGAAGATGGTCATTAGGTAGACCAATTATCTTCATACTTCTCCTCTGCAGCCGCTCAATTTCGTCCTCTAAATATTTAGGAAGACCTCCCCAGACTGGTGATGCATATTCCAATATTGGTCTTATTTTCGAGATGTAGGTTGTAAGTCCGACTTCGACTGGTAGCTTAGATCTTCTGCATTCTCTCAGATGGAAGAGTTTTTTGTTGGCTTTACGAACAGTCTTGAAAACGTGTTTGTTCCATTTAAGATTGTTCTGTTGCCAACCCCCCAGCAGTTTAAACTGTTCAACTCTCTCAATTTCATTATTTCCTATTGTTAATTTGGGAGGTTCCGGTATCGTTTTGCAGAGACATATCCACATGTCTTTTGTTTTCGAGGAATTCAGTTCCATCTTATTATCATCTGCCCATCCTGACACAGCATTTATTACCTCTTGCATATTGCTTTGTGATTCTATAGATATTAATTCGTCCTGGGTACAATCATCCGCGTATTTACACGTATTGGCAGAGATATGATCGGGTACGGAATATTCCAAATCATTAACAAACACATTGAACAGGAACGGAGATATTACGGCTCCTTGGGGAACTCCAGCTGAGCAAGGCATAGTACTTGATAAAATACCCTGCAAATTTACTTGTTGAGATCTACCTGACAAAAAACTCTTCATGCATAACCAAAAACTCTTGTTAACATTCAGTTCCGCAAGTTTGATGAGCAGAATCCTGTGATCAACAAGGTCAAATGCTTTTCTAAAATCAATGAACAAGGCATGAACACCCTTCCTTCCATTTGGTTTATTATCGGTGGCATTGAACCAATTCTGGGTTATATTAATTAAAGCAGAAACTGTTGAGCGTCCGGCTGTGAAAGCATGCTGTGTATTATTAAGCTGTAGATCGGACTTGTTCAGCTTCATTTGCAGTCGTTCAAGGGCTTTTCCCAAGTGTGGCAAAACAGATATCTGTCGGAAATCATTGTTAATATCATCCGGTGGAAATGCTTTTGGTACTGGACTAATAAGACCGTGTTTGTAAGCTGTTGGGTATTTACACTGGGTTATACTTGCGACAAAAATATAATGTACAACAACCGCCAAATCCTCTGAGAAACGTCTGAGCAGCCAAGCGTGAACATTATCCGAACCAGTTGCCTTATTAACATCTAGGTGGGCAAGAACACTCTTAACCTGACCAATACTTGGAATACTAGGATTATTATTCCTTAAAATGCCTTCCACTTCATTGATATCAACATATGAAGGGTTAAGATCCTTCCACGGTGCTGTAAATATTTCCTGCAGCTGTGTTGTTTCTTGAGCTAACAGCACCAACCAGTTTATAAATGGAACGATACCATTTAGCAGGATCGCGAGCCTTATTGTTTTTTGCCTTGTCTCTGTAATACCTATATTTAGCTTTTGATATCAGATCTGCCACTTTAACACGGAGTGCTTCATATTTTCCTTTATCTCCTTTAGTATAGGCTGACTGTCGTTCTTAAGATTCGATGCATTTCTTTTACGAGAGTTCTTTGAAGCGTAGCGTTTTAATTCGCATGATTGATAATGAGCTGGAATACTCCTTCTTTTTACTTTCAACTTGTCTTTAACCGCTTTCCCACTTCTGCAACCGCGAAAATTCTTTAAAATTTCCAAGTTCTTTAAGTTACAGTAAAGTGAGCTATGAATAGTTGATGGATAGTTCAAACTTTTCAAGGTTTCAGCATTATAAATAAGTCTAAAAGTACCTTCTTGCATTTCGTTCCATTGGTTGACCACGAATATTTAGCTGTGCTTGCCAACGTCTATCTAACGTCTTATATCGTTGTATAATAATATAAATTCCATCCCTTGAACATAGTAGTGGGGAACTGTCTTCGTCCCAAGATATAACCATACAGCATAAGATAACACGCTAAGATTTTTGTTTTAAATACAAAAATACCAGGAGCTATTCAAAGAGCGTGCAGCCATGACGGCGCATCACATGCAAATTATGGTGATGCGATTCCGTGATTAAGTATATTATTGAATTGAATTGAACTGAATTGAAAAAAAAATTTTCTTTTCTTAGGCAGATAATGCATTCAGAAATGAGAAAAGTTCGGAAATTCAAACCTAACGGAAACTTACTGAGTTTGTAAGTAACATTTTCTTGTCATTTTAAACTCGAATTCTATATGAATTGTTCTATTTTCATGGGATACTTACTGTATTAAGAAGTTCAAACATCAGGAATTTTGATTTATTTATTATTTCTATGATTTAAATAATGTTGATTGTAAGTATCGAGCTCTTTGCTCGTCTTGTAATTTAAATTTCTTGGCAAAGGACAGCACCCCGAAACTGCAGCTTTTGTTGAATAATCTTTGCCAGTTGAAATACAAATATAAATCTATATAAAGGAAATATATAATTGAACATTTTAAAACTTTATTCATATTTTCGGTACTGCCCTTTTATCAAAATTCTTCACAAAATGTATATATAAATGTATACGTGCATGTATATGTATATGTATATGTATATTTATATGTATATGTATATGTATATTTATATGTATATGTATATGTATATGTATATTTATATGTATATGTATATGTATATTTATATGTATATGTATATGTATATTTATATGTATATGTATATGTATATTTATATGTATATGTATATGTATATGTATATTTATATGTATATGTATATGTATATTTATATGTATATGTATATGTATATTTATATGTATATGTATATGTATATGTATATGTATATTTATATGTATATGTACATGTACATGTATGTACCTGTATATGACAATCGTAGTAAAACCGAATAGGAGTACTTTGAAATGAAACACCGTTGAAGTTACATGTTTTAGCGTGGTTTAATAGCTATTCGATCTGATAAATATTGTAACTGTTGTGATTGAGTGAAGGAAAAATTCTTCTATTGGGTATTTTAAGATTTAGTTGGTAGTGCATTTCGCTAAGTTTGTATTCGGTGCAGCTCAGTGAGGATTCTGTTTCAGATACAGAATGCTGATAACCCTTATAGACCCAGAAAAATAGCGGCCAATTCAAGGAAGCAGAACTCAGCAATTTTCCCACTAAACGGGGAAGATTGGTCTAAATTTCGCCAAAAAACCTTCCAGGGAATATAGGAGGTTAAATGTCCCCGTGGAAACCAAAGGAACCGCAGTGATCATGGTATTACTTATAATAATATTTGATGTACGGCAAGTTGTAATTCTGTTGCTTTTAACGTTTATTGTAGAAGTCTTGAAGATAATAAAATAAAGGAAATAACGGATGGGGCTTTTGATGGCTTTCATAAGCTTAATTCTCTGTAAGTTCTAATACTCTAATGTTAAATATAACTACATTTTGGTCATTTTACGCTGTTGTACACTAGACCACTGACTTATATATAACCGGACTACTGCAATACCACTGAGATGACGTATTAACTAGAGGGGGCACTGTTGATAAATGTCACTCAACCGCAGGCGGCAAATTGAAGACCGCCATATTGGATAAATCGGGGGGAAAAGCAAGCACGCCCGGATGAAAAGTTCAAGGTCATGGTCAAAGACCATTTCACTTTTGCCACTAAACAAGTAAACACTAAAAAATAACAAAAACATTGTTATTTTTTTATTAAATAAAAAAAAGAAAACAAAAAAAAAATCAAAGAATGTACAATTAAGCCAAAAGTAACAGCCGACTAATAACTTGAGAGGCAATTTTTCTGCCTGATAGCTCACAAAACCAAACACGAAACAATTCCCTAAATATCAGTTTTTCGACCTCGCGGCTCTCGAATAGACGGAAAAGGTCCCGGAGAAGAGGAATTTGTTCCCCAATTTACTCAAAATGGCGGCGTTCAATTTGACCCTCATTTTTAGCCCCTCCTCCCATGCTCCCTCTAGTTTTATATGATCTCTAGGTGCGATACCCCCAAAAAGGTCTCCCCAAAATGATATCGTCATTTATTGGTCCGTCTGTTCATGGTGCCGCCACTGACCGAAATTGCTGGCTCGGTTTTGTCAACGACCTCTCTAATGTCGTAGGATATTCTCCGGAGTAGTTCGTTTTACGGCACAAAGCGATCTTAGGATAATCCCTCGTCACTTGAACACCAAACGAGTATTTGACATTTCAGACATTATTTGGTAAGGCAGTGAATTAGAAACTCATTTACTTTTTAGAGATACTTTTAAGCGAATATTTCTGAAATCCTTGGTACTATAATTAAAGGTAACCAACGATGCTCAGAAAGGAGAACGCTGTATGTACAAGAATACTTTCCAAAATGACTCATAAATTGGATACAATTCTTTTAAAAACAAAGATAAATGGTCACTGCCATTAGTTGCTCCCATAAATTTTGGGCACACTTCTCGCAACTCAAACGTAATGAGGCGGACAAAAGAATGGACAAGCAGAATTTCCCAGAAAGAACGCAGCCTACGAATTCACCTAAAACGAGCCCCACATTTTTGAGAACTACACCATCCAAAACTCTCTCAAATATTTCTGTTTTCCAGGTATTTGAACCGCAATCAGTTGAAAGCCTTCCCCGTCTTCAATCTCAAGGATAGTAAACTGGAAGAACTGTTAGTACCACCTTTTGCAAGCTTGGGAAATCAAATTTTAAAGTTTGTATTTTTAGGAAAAGGTGACCAGTTTTTCACTTTTCTCGGTTATACTTTTTCAGAAATGTTGACGAAAACGAGATCGCTAAATTGGAACTGGGCTCGTTGGAGTACCTTCCTTCCTTACGAAAGCTGTAAGTAAATAGAATTTTTAATGTTAAGTTTGCATGCTCGTATTAAGGTGGTTCGATACAGTTTCCAGTAAATAGAAATGCAAATTTGAAAGCCATTAACATGTGTATAAATATTGGATGATGCTATTCCACACTCAGTCGGTGTAGTGATGTCACACCGACAATGCGTTCGAAAAGTCTTTGTAATTTATGTGAAGGTAATTGTTTACTGTTAACCATTGTTGACTCAAGTCTGTTTCCTCACCAAGGTTAGGTTTAGGGTTAAACTAACCTCGTTTAATTTACACAGAGAAATGTCACTAAGCAGCTTTCAGGTATTTTTTAAAGTCTGTTGATTGATGAGTGAGCAGATGGATAAAAGACAGAAGTAGTTGATATTTTATGAGGTTTACCAAAAAATTCAGATGGATGATATTGCAAGTTATAAGGCTGGTTGCAACAAGCGGCTGTCTTGTTTCAGCTAAACAGATTTTTGAGCTGAAACGGGTTGGGGGAAGTTAGGAAAAACATCGAACTCATAACAAAGTACTCAATTTAAGGTGAGAGCCACTAACCTTACTGAAACCTTCAAGAGTGGCATGTTTAATCGAAACATGAGGCTTGTTAAATAGGTCGTTGTTATTACCTTGGACAAGGTTCTTCAATTTTACATGTCCCTACATAAATACGTTACAATAAGTAAATGTTTCTTTGCAAAAAAACTCATGGGGAATTTTGCCTGCAGTACGTAGGCCGCCCGAGAATTTTTCGACATGTTTCGTTAGTTGTCGGTGTGACGACACTACATCAATTGAGTGCAGAATAACTTCACCCTATAAATATTTCGGAAGAAGAAAATAATTGAAAGTCGTAAATATACAAAAACAATCTGATAATTAACAACTGTAATGAAATTCGAGTGGTAGCTATAACACCAGTGATGCTTCGTAGTTGTTCCTGATTACAGTCCAACCTTTTTCAATTGGCGAAAGAGTTATTTTAGAGTTGAAAAATTTAGTCATTTTTTTATTGATAATTTTCTTCGAGTAGTAACTAATAAGCACATTTTTAAAAAAAATTCAATGGGTCGAATTACTTTTTGACTAGAAAAATCTGGGTTCACTTTTTTTTCCTGAAAAGTTGGATTTACAAATCTATTGATTTTAAAATTGGCCAGTTGATTGCCATTCTGCGGGAAACGTTTTAAAGTTGAAAAATGAGTCAACAAAACTCTTTCTCGAGTTAAATTAGATTGTATTTAGGAGCCATTTTGAAACGTCATTATTACTGCGATAACCACCTGCAGTCCTTATTTTGTTATGATTTGTAATTTTCGGGTAGTTTTGCTGTGCATGACGTCCAATAGTTTTCTCCTCCCCAAATATTAAAGTGTGTGTTTTTGGGTCTTCAATGAACGTTTTCTGCTCTTCAAGAAACTTTATGTAGCCGCCTTGTTACTCGTTAAGCAGTGTATGGTCAAAGCTATTCACACATTCACAAAAAACTCCCGTACGATATTACTGAACTCCGACATCACAAACTATTGTGAGGGTCCTAGATCACTTATTATTTGCGTCATCCGCCGGCATAGGCTGATAGATCATTTCTCGCCACTGACAATTCCGATATTTTGTTCAACCTCGTCCAATAAACTTATTTGAGGTATTTCCCACGTGCTGGTGTATCTAGTTTAGGGAGCATGGAGGTATGCTTCCCTCGGGTACAACGTTGTACTAGAAATTTACACATATGTTAGATTAATGCACTTATTATTACCTATTAGAACAGACCTTCCCTTTCGAATGAGTCACAAAAATGAACTCGAACCACGGTTCTGTCAAATAACTGGCCTTTCGGCCCTAGCGGTTGGCTGTTGGCCCTTCTCGGTTTATCATTCGGCTCTCATTGTCGGATGCTGCCCTCCCCCCATTAAGGAAAATTCTGGCTGCGCCAGTTTCAAGGATGAGTTCCCCCTTTGAAATCCATGTCTCTCTCATTTCCCTTCCGAACCGGGGGTATTGGGCCACCAGTCAATACTGTAAGTGAGAGATGGACATGGAAGTGCCAGGCGCGAAAGGTCATTTGATAATGAAGATAAATGCCCAGCAAACAATTGGAATAAAAGACATGTTTAAAACACAAATTCGGTTGAATTATGAAACATATTTAACGATGATGCTGCGAGCCGCAACGAAACTTAGTCATTAAGTATGTTTCGTAGTTCAATCGAGTTTGTTTTTCAAATATGTTGTTTACTCGAACTGTTTGCTGGGTATTTACCTTTATTATCAAAGTAAGTGGGAGATGGTCAATTAACTTTCATACGTTTCTTCTGTTTTCAGATCCATGAAGAAGAACAGGTTTACAATTATTCCTAATCACTTCTTCAACCTAACAAAAAAAACATCAATGATCAAAGAGCTGTGAGTACCAAGGTTTTTCTTTTTGCTGTCAATTTCCAGTTTTCACTGAAATACGTATGCAGAGTTGGCTGAAACCAGTTTTATTTACTTTGGATTTAATTTGTGTATTTGTTTTCTTACAAGCAAACATTTTCTTTTCATTAAATAATTTTTTCTCACTTAGGGATTTCACAGACACACCAATTAGGCTTATTGAGGAAGACGCCTTTGTTGGTCTGGTCAATCTGGAGAACTTGTAAGCAAAATATTATTTTTAAATAGGTCATTTATTTCCCTTACGTAAACGCGAAGAGTAGCCAGCAAGCTGCGTCGTGTGTCGTCAACATTTGAAAACCCCCGATAGCTGTTAAGTTTATTTCCATCATCATTATCGTCATCATCATTATCCAAAATCTCCAGCTAAACTTTCAAAAGAGGTACGAGAAAAATATGTATTGCAACACACGTAATATTACACCGCTTATTTGAGCATAGGTGCTTATTGCTTGTTTGTATTCTTGGAGAGGGCGCTAATTCGAGCATGTGCAGTAGGCTAGATTCTCAAACCGGAGTAACCAAATGTTTTCAAAAGTTGGCCATCAATCTTTTTACCGGTAACCATGGTCAAATGTTGCCTCCTAACTAGCATTTAGCTGTTAGAAATAATTAGCTGATTAGTTAATTCATTTGTTATTAGCACAAAAACAGTTCACTGAAATTTTGCTGGAAGACTGCTGGCTTATTATAATGAGGGCTAGGTGTTCTGTTTTTGTTTATTACACGAAACAACGCTGTCATCGTTTTCTTAACAGAATTCTGCATGGCGTTGTACCATCAAAGTCATGAAAAACGACAAGCTATGAATGACATCTGGAGGCACAATGAGTGTGATTTCGATTAAGAAAGCAAGCAAAAAGTATCTTGGGATGAGTGACTCAATTACCGTAATTGATAGGCAAGTAAAAATCCAAGATGGCTGCCGATTACTCATACAAAAAATCTCAAACGGGCAGCACCCAGGCGTCAGGCGTACCGCTTGTTGGACAGCCCTGTGCTAAAATAAATTCTTCTTAGAAAACTTTTGCATGTAACGGAATATGTCCGAATAGCGTGAAAAGTTAATTTAGCACGGCGATTTAGGAGCACTCCTTCAAAGCACATTTCTAAACCAACCACGTAAGATTTCCCGTGAAATCAAAACGTCATATGACTGAACGAATCTAATCAAGAAGGAGAGGTTGTTTTGTGTCAATAGCTTTGTTCAACCACCAGTTCTCTCTTCCAGGACTTTAGATGGCACAGACATTGATCATCTTCCAACAAAAGGACTTCAAAACCTAGCATATTTGAGCCTCAGAAACGTCCGCAGATTTAACACAATCCCGACAAGTCTGGGAAAAATTAAAGAAATCCATCTCGCTGAGGATAAATCTTTTCTGTGTTGTAAATTTAAATACGAATTGATCAAAGATGAATTTAGACCAAGGACATTTAGTCCTCTAAACGACACTCGTGTCCCGTCGACTACCCCGAATACCCCGATCTCAACCGAGCCTATCACAACTGCGACAGATAACCAGTCAATAATCACAATTCCTCCTGGATTTAAAGGAAGAGAGAAACGACAAATCGAGGTAGTCCCTCCTGAGCCTTTTAACTCATCAAAACCGTTTCTCCAACCTTCCACTGAACCTGTAGTATGCACCCCCACTCCTACGCCATTTCAACCATGTCAGGACATCATGGGAGCCAAATGGCTATTGGTAATTTCGTTCGTCGTTGCACCATTCGCCTTGTGTGGCAACTTCTTGGTTATTGTTGTGCTTCTCTGTTCAAGGCGACATTACAACGTCTCCAGATTCTTGGTGACAAATTTAGCTGTCGCCGATATGTGCTTGGGTATTTATTTATTTTCACTTGTGGTGGAATCCGTGATAACTTCGGGAGAATATTACAATCATGTGGAACGATTTCAGCACGGATTAAGCTGCAAAGTGTTGGGTTTTCTGGCCATCTTTTCTAGCGAACTCTCCGTCTTTTCGTTAACTTTGATCACCATCGAACGCTACCTTACAATCGTTTACGCGATGTACCCCAAGCAGAGACTGGTGATGAAAAACGCCGTCATAGCAATGGGAATCGGTTGGACTGTTTCGTTCGTTATTGCAGTTCTACCAATTTTTGGCATCAGCAGTTACAGAAAGGTTGCTATCTGTTTGCCGTTTGATATTGACAACGGGGGAAAATGGTACCTCCTCTTTGTATTTTGTATCAATGCCATCAGCTTTTTATTAATCACCGCACTTTACGCTGGAATCTACCGATCTGTCTTTCTGCCCAAGAATGCCACGGCAACAAGTGGCCACGACACAAGAGTAGCGAGAAGAATGGCTGTTTTGGTGTTCACAGATTTTGCCTGCTTTGCTCCGATTGCGATAACAGGGCTCTCGGCCATGTTTGGTAATACCCTTATCGGTGTGGAGGAGTCAAAATATCTATTGGTCTTCTTTTTCCCATTAAACAGTTTCATGAATCCATTCCTGTACGCGTTAATTACCAAAAGCTTTCGTCGAGATCTCGCAACACTTCTTAAGAGCTGTTTCGTCTGTGGTGGAGCCTTAACAGAATACCTCACGACGCTTAATAACCGTTCGTTACAAAGCAACAATGATCATCTTAGTCGAACTCGGCAGTCGATCGACTTCAACACCGTGGACACCATAGGATCAGCCGGCAATAATTTGCAAATCTTAAAAGAAAACGCCATTATTAATGTTGCGTATTCGAAATCAGAACCTGAATTAGTTAGATTTAATAATCTCTCGCTGCAATCTTTGGAAAGTCTGAAGGACATTTAGTATTGTACGGTCATCAACCACTTCACTGGTAGACGTCTTCCTTGCCGAATAAAATGATCAGGCGTTGATCAGAATAAAATACTGAAGGTTCGCTTCAGATGAGAATGGGTTAATGGAGATAGCTTTTAAACACTTGCATCTCGGCCCTCTATCTCTCTCTGTTTATGCCTCCCTCAGTTCACTCGTGCCTGCCCTAGAATAAAATTCCGAAGTAGGTGAATTTCGCATGTCGTTCCTCCTATGAAAAACGCATGTTGTTCGGATACATTTACATATGACATTTTAATTTCAATGTATTTGAAGCATTTTCACCAATGAAGTAGGCAATTCAAATGTGAAATGTGATTCAAAATTTTACACGAAAAATCTCGCCGTATGAAGAGTGTATTTCACGTATGAAATCAAAGATTCACAACTGCACTGCAAAAAATAAAATTCTTATTTTAAGGGAAAAAAGGATCTTGTTTTAAGACCATATTTCTTAAGTTAAGAAATGTTATCTTGTCCTGTAGACAGGATAATTTTTCTTAATAAGCTACCTTGATCAGAAAAAAATTTCTTAAAAGAAGACATATTTTATTGAATTAAGAAAATATATCTAGACTAGACAGGAAAAATGTTGTTAAATCAAGATATATTTTCATATATTCCTTGAAAAAAGAGAAAAACCCACATGGCTTTTCTTATCATGAATTTATTACTTAAAGCCTAGAAATTTACCTTAAAACTAGGAAAAAAATATCTATCCAAGATTTTAATTTTTTGCAGTGTGAAAATTAGTTCCGCGTGTCAAACTTTCATTCCATGGACGAAATTGAAACAGTTTCGTAAATGACATACCTGATTCATACTTGAAATGATATGGGAAAGGTTTGATAGAATCACATCATCAGTGAAAGTGTTAAACGGCTTTAAACTGCGAGACGCTGAATCGATAAAATGCCGACAGACAATGGGGACAAGAGACGACTAAACTACGTTTATGTGTATTTTATAACGGCAATATTTCTACGAAATATAATTACTTAATTAATAGCATGCGTGCATGTATTTCACTGGTTTCTCTGAATATTTGAAGCCATTGACTGGTCATCATTTTAGGATAGTTTTTTATCCATCTTTTTCCGAAAATGGCTGAGGTTAGCACTGCTCAGATGTTCGTATAACTACTGCTCACTGCATGTGCTGCATTTCCCTCCAACACGATAAAACAAATCATTCGCTTCTGAGTTCAAATCATTTATTGAATAAATTTGTTTGCTTTAAAGATGAAAGATCTTTATGACTGCTTTTAAAATTCTTAGAATTTCATTGTCCATTCTTAGAGCTAGCAATAAATAAGATTTAGGCGTGTTTATAACGCTTTTGATCTATGATTTAGCCGTACTAAATCAACGATATGAAATGCTTTGTTCACTATAATCCCTTAGCTTTGCTTAAGCTCTCTGATTTCCCATGTAAACGTTCGTCTCGTCCTCTTTATAGAATTATTAAGCAATCGACGTTCTTTAGTCCCGGACGTCAACCGGAAGATTTGATGAACAAGTGTTTTTAATATTTAAGCTATGTATTCTTTGAATAGAATTTTTTTGATGCTTGCAAAGATGATGATAATTTAAAAGCCCCAAAAGAGATCATAGCGCGTCTAATCACCGAGGCAGCGGTAAACTTAACTGACAGATGTTGAAGTTGTAGAAGTAGACGTCGTCTTTAGAACGTGGAAACGCTGTTAGTGATGTCTCTGCAAAATGAAAACAGCCATTTCGAAGTTGGACGACTGCGATTTGAAATTGTTCATTTTCTTTGTTTTGAAAGAAGAAGCCGTTCATGATTCAAGAACGTCTGTTGCTTAATCTTTCTAATGGCCCAAGTGCAACCTAGTAAACATTTGCCAGCTTATTTAACTAATGAACAGAACATCCATCATTAACATTTAACAAATACTCCACTTGCAGAACTGCTTCATTTCCTAACATACACAACGCAGTAAAAATGAAGCTGTGTTTGACGCGATCGGCATTTTGTCCGCGCAGCGTTTCATCTCGCTGTTAGGACAGAAGGAACATCGTGTTGAATAAACAGATTTGTGAGTTTAATTTCTCTTGATTGTACATAGAAAGCTAAATGATGCACTTAATTGTACATAGAAAATTGAATCAAGTATTACTTGTTGTAAATACATGTATGAGATAATTTCTGTAATCGAAAATTAAATAGTAATGTTAAAATGTTTACTGTCGTTCCTTCACTGAGGAGTCTCTACGTATGATTTATAAACTAAACAATTTTGGTCATGCTAAATTGACCCACATGTTAGAACGGTACCCGGAGCCCGTGGCTTGAAAATTGATGTGTTTGAAAGAAATTTCCAGGAGCTAAAGGATAATGTTTACGCGACTTTCGCACGTCATTTGGTCCTTGTGATATTGAAATATATTTGATCTGTTAATAAGATTGTCTACAACATCGCATTGTTGATACACGTAGTAAAGAACATCATGTAAAATTTTGAAAATATTACACGAGATCACTCGACATTTTGCATATGTATACCTCTCTTGATGTTACACACCACAACCCAAAAAAAAAAACAAACCATGATAACGCTGTATGTCATAATAATCGCTATTAAAGACTCGATATACAATACAGGTTAAAATATTATAAATGTCAAATTAAAATAAAATTACCGGACATTTTCAACGATATTTCATCATCACTGTTGAAGTACAACTCCGACAGCAATGGCCTCAAACTGCTATCCTCAAAGGGAAAAGTTTCGCTATGAAGCAATGTAATTGTTTTTTGAAACAAGTACATTGCTTCTTAGCCAAAATTTTTTGCTTTAGGGATAACAAAGTTTAAAATCCATTCTAATAGAGTAGAGTAGACTAGAGCAGAGCATAGCAGAGCAGAAGAGCGGAGAGGAGAGAGAGGAGAGAGGAGAGGAGAGGCGAGGCGAGAAGAGGAGAGGAGAGAGGGGAGGAGAGGAGAAACGAGGCGAGGCGGGGAAAGGAGAGGAGAGACCAAGAGAGGAGAGGAGAGGAGAGAACAAACGAGGCGAGGCGAGGAGAGGAGAGGAGAGGAGAGACGAAGTGAGGAGAGGAGAGACGAAGAGAGGAGAGGAGAGGCGAGGAGAGGAGAGTGGAGTGGAGTAAAATAAAGTAAAGTAAAGTAAGAGAAGAACTAACCAGCATTACCAGCAAGCTCTTTTTGACCTTCATGAACAATTTCTCAACTCGGCTAGACAAAGATTTTTTTCGAAAGAAAAGCCGTTCAAGCAAGGTCTTTTTTTTGAACGTGCAGAAAAAGCACTTTAAGCAATTTTTACAACATATGTAGCTTGCGAAGTGGTCAATTAGATGTTGTGACCCAACGATTTTTTTTCTTTTAATTTCCCAAGAAAAACTCGGTATTATTGCATACATGGCAATGGTCTTTACTCATTGAAAGAATGCCCGTTCAAAATCATGTTCAATAGACCAGAAAATTGGGCAGATACTACGCGCTGACCCGTTTATACGGGTGAGACTGCGTCTTGTCTTAGATGCGACCTGTGCAAGTTTCTGTTTTAAATGGAAAATGAACGTAGAATAAGACTGACTGATTTATTTAATTAGGTTGTACAATCAAAAATACAAAGGTTATTCTTCGTACCATTGAAGTGTATTATAGCTTTTGAAGAGTTCGTGGAAAATAACCAAATGGACGATAATGATTCTTAGAATAGTTCATAAACTATTCTGCATCGTCGGCTTCTTCTTCTTCGTCGTATTCACCGACCTCATCAACCGTCGCATCCTGGTATTGTTGATACTCTGACACTAGGTCGTTCATATTAGATTCTGCCTGAAATATTAAAATAAATTTGCACGGCAAATTATTGAGATGAATTTGTATGGCAAAAGTAATACTCCCAGTATAGCATAAATACCTCGAACGTCGGCTTTAAGCCAGATACATCCCGAGGGGCCGAAGGCCCCGAGGTATTTATTCTGGCTTAAAGTCGACGTTCGAGGTTTTTATCCTTCTTAAAACATGATTGAAGGAGGTTTCCTTCGGGAAATGTTAAGTGACATCAATCGTTTTTGCTTTGAGAAGTAAAAACACCTGTTTTCAGTTTGTCTTCCTCCTTGAATTGATTGTTGTTAGAGATTGTATATGCAATCCCAGCTATTTTACGTATCGTATATACATTCCACGCGAGCCTTTCAAAAGGTCTTTTCTTTAGATAGGTTTCTTTGGAGTATAAAGTCCTCGAAAGAACGAAGAAAACCGACTAATCGTGTTATAACTTTTGTTAGGACCGTGCTTAGGTCGGACGGAAGAAGTGTCCCGGGTGAAACTTTCTCGTGATACTTCAGTTACGACATCCCGGCAATTGTCCCTTCGCCCTATAAACAGCCCTTTTCCCGCTCACCTCTGTGAATTCCATTTCGTCCATTCCTTCCCCTGTGTACCAGTGTAGAAATGCTTTACGGCGGAACATGGCTGTGAACTGTTCGCTCACTCGTTTGAACAGCTCTTGTATCGCGGTGTTATTTCCAACAAAAGTAGCCGACATCTTGAGGCCGCGTGGTGGAATGTCACATACAGCAGTCTTGATGTTATTCGGGATCCATTCAACAAAATACGAACTGTTTTTGTTCTGAACATTGAGCATCTGCTCGTCGACTTCCTTCATTGACATGCGTCCACGGAACATGACCGCTGATGTGAGGTAGCGACCGTGGCGCGGATCACACGCGGCCATCATGTTTTTGGCGTCAAACACTTGCTGAGTCAGCTCGGGCACAGTAAGTGCGCGGTATTGTTGTGAGCCACGGCTGGTCAGCGGTGCAAAACCAGGCATGAAAAAGTGAAGGCGTGGAAATGGGACCATGTTGACGGCAAGTTTACGGAGGTCGGAGTTCAACTGTAAACAAATACATCGCATTATTCATCATTAAATATAAGCAAGGGGACGAATGAACGATCCAGATTTTTGAATGTTTTCAAGGTCTTTGTATTAATATTGTTTACTATATGTTCATCTAACCTGTTCCAACACACAGCTCCTCTATAGGAAAAACTTCGCTTTCGGAAATCAGTTCTTGACTTATTTAGTATAAGTTTGGTGTTATTACTCCGTAAGTTATAATAGTGGTTATCACATGTGTTAAACAACTGTGACAAATAGTTTGGTGCTAAACCCTTAATTATTTTGTACATCATTATCGATTCACGTTGATTCAAAGTTTTGATGACGGGAGACCATTTTAAGTTATTAAAGATTTCGACTGACCGAATTTCATATGTAGATCCAGTAATAATCCTAGCTGCGCGCTTCTGCAGTTTGAATAGTTTTTCTATATTAGAATTGTTACCATCATGCCATACAGTAGAACAATAATTGAAATGGGGCAACACCAGTGCATTATACATGGTGATTAAAGTATCTTGACGTACAAACTGTTTAGCTTTTTTTAACAAGCTAAGATTTCTAGATATAGTTTTGCATTGCCCGTCATTGTGTTTGTCCCATTTCAGCTGTTCATCGATAATTACACCTAACACGTTTTTATTTGATACTCGTTTAATAGTCTCCTCCCCAATCGTTAAGACAGGATCATTATCTGAGAATGCTTGTAATCTTTGTCGTGATCCGATAATCATGTACTCAGTCTTTTCATCATTCAAAGTTAATTTGTTTGACAACAACCATTTATGGACATTTTCAAGATCTGAGTTAAATTTTTCCTCAATTTGTAAAGAATTGCTTCCCTCGCACGATAAGTTAGTGTCATCGGCGAATAAGGCTGCATTTGTTTTTTTAAGAGAGTTTGGCAAGCCATTGATATATAGTAAAAACAGTAGCGGTCCAAGGTTAGACCCTTGTGGTACACCGCAGCTTACAGTCTTCGTTCCCGTCATTGCTTCATTCACTTTACAAATTTGCTTACGGTTGTGAAGGTATGACTGAAACCACCGGAGGGCAGTTCCGTGCACACCGTACATTTTGAGTTTGGATATAAGTATGTTATGGTCAACGGTGTCAAACGCCTTTTTTAAATCAAGAAATAGGACACCGTTGACGAGACCATTATCCATATTGACTAGACACTGGTTTGTGGAATGAAGAAGTGCGGTCTCAGTCGAGTGTTTTTTCCGAAAGCCTGATTGCTGAGATATAATGATTTTGTTAGTTTCTAGGAAAGAGGATAATTGATTATAAACGACTTTTTCAATAAGTTTTGCAACAACGGAAATAACAGATATGGGTCGATAATTTCCGCAATCAGATCTAGATCCAGCTTTGTGAATAGGTGAGACACAAGCTACTTTCAAATCTTCAGGGAAAATCCCTGTTTCTAACGATAAATTGAAAATATAAACCAAAGACTCAATTATTGAGTCACCTGCTTCCTTTAGTAATTTTGCTGAAATCTTGTCAGGTCCAGCTGACTTGCTAATTTTCATTTGGTTCAATGTACATTTCAAATCCTCTTGGGTTATTGTTGTAAAGTGAAACAAGTTTTGTGTCGGGGTCATATAGATCAAGTAATCAAAACCATTACTTGATATGTTGTTCGCTAGATTAGGACCAATATTAGAGAAGTATTGATTAAAAGTTTCAGCGATGTTTTTGTCGCCGGTTATATAGTTTCCGTCTACTTGTAGATTATTAATCGCAGTGGTTTTAGATTGTCGATTTGATATTTCATTAATAATTTTCCAGCTTTCCTTGCTGTTCTTCGCATTAAGTAATTTTGAGTTGTAATAATTAGACTTGGTTGTTTTTATCAAACGATTTACATAATTTCTGCATTTTTTATAAGCTTCGTTGTAGACAGAAGATCCAAGTTTAACTGCCTTTTGTTTTAGGTAATCTCTATGATAACTTAACTTCTTAATATCTTGGGTAAGCCAAGGCTTATATTCGCTTCTGACTTTGCCGTGTCTAATTGGAGCATGTTTGTCAGAGACTTTCAAAATTTCTCTTTTCCAAATTTCCCAAGCAAGATTAGGGTCTGAAATTGCGTTAATTGATATGAAGGCATGCCTTAGATCTTCCTGAAACTTAATCCTATTGAAATGTTTAGTCTAGACTCGACAAATTTAAACTTCTCTTTAGGAATACTAAGATAATAATAATAGACCAAATTGTGATCACTGATCCCAAGATCAATATTCGGTATATCTAAAGGGCTAAACGTGACGTTTTGTTCGCCTGGATTGTCATCTTGGGTTGAGATTTTTGCGTGTAACCAGCCCTTTCGTCAAATGAAAACATTTCGTCTCTCGTGTCATAGGATATGGCAGTTGGCACATGAAGGTTGTAGGAAATTCGATAGTTTCGATAACATGGAAACCTGTCTTCTGGTACTACTCAAGACTTTTTCTGTGGCTTGCCTTTTGCCTCGTTTTTGGCTTGCTTGGGTTTACGCCGACGTCTGGGATTAAGTCAATACTAATGTTATGTTATCGTTTGATTCCCAATGGAACTCCATTCCTTTATGGGCTTCTGGTCATGCATAAGATCTAGCGAAAAACGTGTTGTATGCTTTACAAAATCCTGATTGTCAAGCAAACGAGATTTTCCAGTGGGATTACATTCTGACGTCAATAATTTGCATGAGCCAAAAAAGTATAAGTCTGAACAGTTAAGCACTTAGTCTGTGGTAAAATTTACTCAGAAACGTTCAGCTGACTTGTGGTCAACACAGCTGCACCATAACAAACGCTGAACCTCGCTTCTACTGAATACTACGGAGTTGTGCAAATTTAAAACAAAACAGTAACAAATAAGGAATTCGAATGGCTATTTGCAGCGAAAGATTAAAGGGTTAATGGATACAGACGGCAAATCTGGCTCAAAAGATGTTGATGTCGAAGTACAAGAAACAGAAGAATACAAGACCATGAAGAAATGGCACTCCACCTCATGGTAAGATAGGAATTCATGCAGGAAAATTTACTTTTAATTCTGTCACAGAGGGCTAATATGAAGAAACTTACTTGCTATTTCTAGTGATCAGTCAATGATTTTGTGCTGAAGATTTTCTTCTTGGCTTATCGTTCGGTTTAATTTGATTTCCATAAGCGAATTCAGCCAGCTTCGCAATGAATGAATCATCGATTTGTCATGTTTTGGCTTGCTATCTTGTAAATGTTTTACCAATTCCGTTTAATAATGTAACTTTGTTGAATAAGCACTGCTAACGTACAGGGGAACTTATGAGTTATATCACATTGTTATATTATGCGTTATAGCGCCTTGCTGTGCTTTTAAGTAAATATATTCAGTGAGGCTAACAAAAATTCGGGACGCCAGAGACCCAGTTGTCGTATGAACCTAAAAACAACTGGTTCAAAAATTCAGGCTCTTGCCTGATCAAAACGCTTGTCAGGTAAAGAGAGTTTGTGTCAGTACCGTTCATATGAACAGCTCCTAAGCACATAGCCAGGCAACCAGGTATAATTGCTATTGTGTATCGATCATTTTTGCTTCTTCCACAATACATTTAGCTCTTTTCTGGCGAGATAAGACGTCTATTGTTGTACACTGGCCAATGCCAGACGATTTTACTCGTCAAAGGGAGACCTCCCGTAGCAAAAGAGTTAACTCTTCAATACACAGTCTACGACATACAGGACACGCAAAAACAAGAACAGTTCGCAAAACGAAACAAAAACAAAGAAAGAACAAAGAACAAAAAAATGTATAATATAAGGGGTCTTTTGCGTTTTAGCAATGAATTCCGGTTCATCGAAGCATAATACAGTTTCATGGGTAATTGTTGAAGAAAGATGCTCTCCCACTGTACTGAGATACGCAAAAGTTGACTCGCGAAGCCGACTTTGCGAAAATGGTCGCTTAACCCCTTGATGCCCTATGGAATTTCTCCTCTGCTGAATAAAATTGTCTGTCGATAGCCTGAACAAAATCTTTCAAGAGAACATATGTCATTATCAGGTTCCACAGGGTTAAAGGGCTGAGATGGTCAATGTGCAAATCGTAAACCAACTTGCAACAGCAAGCCATGATATAAATGAAATTGTTGAAACATTGAGCGATGATTTAAATAATGTTGCGAATTGGTTGTCCGCAAACAAATTAACTCTTAGTAAAAGCAAAACGGAGTATATGTTGATTGGTTCTAAGGGACGATTGAGCCAATTAACATCTAACCCAACTATATATGTACGAAATTTCAATATTAAAAGGGTAGAAAAGACAAAATCCTTGGGTCTGAATATAGATGAGTCTTTGAACTGGAATGCGCATATTGGTTACATTATAAGTAAAGTCACTTCAGGTCTTGGTATTCTTCGACAGTTACGAGTTACGGTTTATTTCTCTACCTTACTAGTCATATACAATTCGTTAATCCAACCGTATTTCGATTATTGTGCACAAATATGGGGTTGTCTCGGTAGTACATTATCAAATAAACTACAGAAACTCCAGAATAGAGCATTTTGTATAATTACTAGAGAGAGTTATTCAGTAAGATCAACTGACATTCTAAGTAGACTAAATATTCCAAATCTTGAGCAAAGAAGAAATCAGCAACTTTCAATTCTTATGTACAAAATAAATAAGAAATTGGTCCCCGACTACTTGGGAGATATGTTTATAAATATTTGTGATATACATAATCATAATACTAGACAGTCAGATGTCAATTTTGCTTTACCAAAGCCAAGAACAAATTATATGAAATGCTCATTTAGCTATAGAGGCGCAGAAAATTGGAATATATTACACAATAGCCTTAAAAAATCAGAGAGTGTTATCATATTCAAATCTTTGCTAAGACGTAACATGAGGTAATATAATATATATGCACACATGTATCTACATGCACGATGCACGATATACATATATTATTGTATTTCTATATAATTTATATTTGTTTTTATAGTGATTTGTTCATCTATTAATTTTAGTTTTATTATTGTAAATTGTAGTTAAGAATGGTTTGTTTTTTGTAAATAAGCACGGCCAGTTGGAAGATCACTCTTTTCTTTTCTTTCCCTTTTTATAACAGTGAAATTGTACCGTGTTAAAATATTGTAAATAATAATAATAATAATAATAAACCCAGAAAAACAATTTCTGATCATCAGACTGGAATCGTACCCAAAACCTGATGACCGAGAAGACGCTCTGACCAACGGAGCTACCGAGACCTAGATAGCGAGCTAAGGTTTGACATACGTACTGCGGCAGCCACGATAATGATATCGAACGAGATGAGTACGTGGGAACCTGATGATATTTGGGACGATATGAGGGTACTGGTGGCTCAGTTTACGTGCACGTGTCTCTCACCACTGTGACTAGGGTTCGATTCTGGCTCCGTGCGGTTATCCGATTAAAGTTACCTTGGTCACATGTGAGAAGAGTGTTGTCCAGTTTGACTCTGCAAGCATCGCAGGTTTTCTCCGGGTACTCCGGTTTCCTCCTGTAGTAACACTAGACCCATGAATGGTGGCCCTTACCGGACCTCTAGGAAGAACAGCTCAGGTAGCTGATAGGGTTATCCCGTATAAGTAAAGGTACTCTACCTTTTCCTTTACCTTTATGGACGTTCGTCAAGCTTCTGTCCCTTGACCAACTGTCCCTGAGCCCTAGATGGGGATCAAGTCCTGAACCTTCTGATGACCGGTGAGACACGTTGGGGATCAGAAACCGTTTTGGAGAGGGGGGGGGGATATGACCTTCACAAACGTCCACAGATATCGTTCTGTTTCACCAAGCGCCCGCAAACACACTGTACATGACATTAATCTCGTTCAAATCATACCTGTCCAGGAAACCGTAAGCATGTCGTCACTCCACTCATTGTCGCTGACACAAGATGATTCAAATCTCCATAAGTGGGTGTGGTCAACTTAAGGGTGCGAAAGCAGATATCATAGAGAGCCTCGTTATCGAAGCAGAATGTCTCGTCGGTATTCTCCACCAGCTGATGCACAGATAAGGTGGCATTATATGGTTCGACGACGGTGTCCGACACCTTCGGGGACGGAACGACGCTGAAAGTACTCATTATCCGGTCGGGGTATTCTTCCCGGATTTTTGTAATTATCAAAGTTCCTAAACCCGAACCCGTTCCTCCACCAAGTGAATGCAACAACTGAAACCCCTGGATGCAATCACAACCTTCGGCTTCTTTGCGTAAAACGTCTAGCACAGAGTCGACAATTTCAGCGCCTTCGGTGTAATGACCCTTTGCCCAGTTGTTGCCAGCTCCACTTTGACCTAACAAGAAAAGATTTCAAAATAATTAAAAGCCAAGTTACACCAACATAAATACTTTAGACACGTCCTGCATCCCTTCAGGTTGAAACAACATTCCAGCTGGGGTCTTTCTAACCGGCGTCGCTACCAGACTTTCACGTAGAAGAAAATGGGTTTGCGCAATAACGAACAAATCCTTGTTCTGAGCCTTGCATGGTTGCGCGATTTTATATAAGAGATTCTGATTGCCTTACGGTTTCTTACATTTTAACGACGCTCGTGATTGGCTCGCTTACTTGCGCCAGTCCTCCCCTTTTTCGGTTTCAATGTTTTGATTATTTCACGTAAGTTTGACAGATCAATCTTGCAAGCTGTTCTGCTTATAGTTCACTCGGGAATGGATATACCAGAATGCAATCTTTGCATCAAAAAAATCGACAAACCCTACGAATGATTCCATGTGGAAGGCAAAGGGTAATTCAACGTTTTATCAGATATGCAGACCCTGCCGTTTGACGTACCTAGAAGCTGCGAATTTATTTGCATAAGGCAATCAGAATCTATTGTGTAAAATCGTGCAACCATGCAAGCCCAGAACACGGATTTGTTCGTTATTACGCAGACCCACTTTCTTTGACGTGAAAGTAGGTCTACGATACAGGCTAGGTTTTTCCAGCTCGAAGGGAAAATTTCAATTGCTTGACAGGCACCTACATTTCTTTGCTCGTTTTGATGATCGGAAAGAAGTGACGGATTATGGGGGCGAAAAAAGCAGATTGATAAAGTCATGGTAGACAAACATGACGTCAATTAACATCGTAAAATACCTGTGACGTTAAACACCAACCCTTGGATATAAACCATTTTAAAATGCAGATCCTACCGTGATAGCCATCAAAATCCCAACCCTTCGTATTAACCTAAAGTGCACCAACTAATTTCTGTCACGATTCTCCCTCATAATATGTTAGTTTGTCTCCCTCGCAAACTTTTTTTCAAAGTTCTTGATAACTGTGTTTGCAGTGCTGAGCATATAGTGTGTTAATTACACAAGATAAATACATCGACACTCACAAACGGCTCACATTAATTGGCTATGACAGTTCTTGTATTGACTTCAACCCTGACCTATTACGAGACTTGATACGAGACTTACCGAAAACAAAGTTATCAGGACGGAACAGCTGTCCGAAAGGCCCTGATCGGACCGAATCCATTGTCCCTGGTTCTAGATCGATGAGGACAGCTCGTGGAACGTAGCGACCACCTGGCAAAATAATTATCAACAAATGAGATCCCAAGTCTTGCTTCTAGCAAGCTGTGGGCAATCATGGGACCATTAAAAATAACACTGAGCAATAAATATATATAGTTCTCCAATCAAGAGGAAATTACAAAAACCCCCAAAAAATCAAACAGTTGATTCATTATGCCTTATTTGACAAGCTGCTTGTTAAAACGCTTGTTGACTTTGTCAATCCAGCCAGTTATTCATTTACAGACATGGCAAGCGAGTCAAGTGACAAAGATATACCAGTGAGCAATCGGTGAAGGAACGGTTGCGGGTTTACCTTCAAACCGTTTTCCCATCCCAACAAAGGGAAGGGACGACTTGAGCTACTCCTCGCATATGGATTTTACTTTTTAACTACTGCAAAGCAAGTACTCGTAGCACATTTGTCTATAGGCAAACGTTATTCAGTTTCTTGCCTGTTACTTCGTTGTAATACACATTGATCCTCTCTAACTGTAAATCGGAGTCACCATGATAGGTTCCAGTTGGATCTATACCGTGTTCGTCAGAAATCACCTCCCAAAACTAATGTGAAAAGAGAAACAAAACCCTTTACATCTTTTTTATAAATTAATTCATCTTTTTAGTAAAACAACATGAACATTCTGTGGAAGATAGACACAAATACTTTGGGAATAAAGTTACCATGTCGGACAAATGCCAAGCTCAAACGAACTAAATCTTTGATGACATTTTTATACCTTTGCTCCCATCTGATTTCCACATTGTCCAGTTTGAATGTGAACGATTTCTCTCATTTTAAAGTCAAAAGACAAGTCCTCTTGCCTTATAGCTAAAAAAACTAGTGAGACAAGTCGATGTTTAGACGAGCATTGACGCAAACGGAGATCTCGTTGCTACGAAAACAACTGTTACGAAACACTGACATAGTTCATTCTTATCCTGTTTTATCCGCTGTTAATCTCTTCATCAACACTAACAAGGGGTCCTTTCAGTAGCCAAACAGTGCCTTGAACGTCTGAATGGACAGATATCAACGTTTTTAAATAGTAATGTTTAGCATGAGCTTAACAGCATGGGTAGTTAAACAAAATATTAACGTAAAACCAAACAGTCAACTCAATAGAAATAGGTACAACGGCTTTTCTTTCACAGTTAAACTTTTTAATAATTGTCTTTTAGGATGTTATACGAAATCTCTACATAAATACGAACATGCAAAACTTTGAAGGAATATGTCAAATGGCTCCTCTTCAAATGTTAAACGATTAACTATGATAGTATCTCCGTGCTTTTCAAGTCAAAGGACAAGAAATTAAGTGATTAAGAAGTTATCGAACATTTATAGATCATAAAACTAATTATTTGTAGTGGCCCGTCAATTTGGAGAGTTTGAATAAAGCTGTATTTCAGTTTGGTAGGACAACAGTAAGATTCATTCGCAAAAACTTCACAACAAGACGCCGGCTTTAAAATTTTTATGAGGCAAGCAAACGGAGCAAAGCCTAATGCAAACAAATCAGGTTATTCATTCATCAGCACAAACGTTTTTAATTGTCTGGGGTTTTTTTATCTATCTACCATTTTAGCAACTATTTAGTGTTTAGGTTTTATGGTTAGAGATTTATACAGGGTTAAAAATGCCTCTCACAAGTTCAGTTCGGTAAGAGTTTTAAGTGGTTGAGTATCGAAGTGGGAATGACAACAAAGTGTAGTTTAAGCTGGTTTAATTAAACAAGCTTTAACCCTTTGCGGTTCGTACCCTATGTATAGTTTTACTTTGGCTAATGCGGGACGATTTCACTCGTCAAGAGGAGACCTCTCGAACAGTAGAGGGTTAATGATAAACTTCTAACTTCGGATTCTTAAGAAATACCAGCATTCATCTAGTTTTAACCGCCAGTAAGATTGACACCACGGATTAACCTCGTATAATTGGGGGGAGATTGACCCCCTACAAGGAAAACTGTAGTAAAAGTCCATTCACCTGTTGCCATTCATTAGGATCAATTACTATTTCACCTTCACGTGTTAACGTATCTGTACACTTCCAGATGTCTTAACCAGTTAGCGTCTCTTAGTAACCGAACGTTTGTGTCTTCGCTATAACTTTAGTTCTTGTTACATGCTGCAATTCGATGTATGTAGACTGAACCCTTTTCAACACTTCTTTTGGAAGTCGAACTTAACATGCTCAAAGTTTTCATTTAGGATAAAGGTATGGCAAATGTAAACATGAATATGAATCCATATAATTATAGTAAAAAGCCGTGCAGCCCATGCGTGGCGCCAGAGGGTGGACAGAGAGGGTTACAGAACCGCTGTCGGGGAATCACAGAACCCCTGTCGGGCAAAAATTATCAGTTCGTCGGGGAATTTTCGCTGATAGCACATCTATATATAGTACAAACAATGAATTCTTGTGATTGATTTAGACAAGAAAGATCATAGACTCTTATCTGCTCGTCAAATCTAAAAGTAAACTGTTTCTAGTCAGTTGTTGCGATTATTCTTTCGAAAAGCACCATGTTTTCGAGTTTCAAATAAGAAAATTATAAAGAATGTGTGGTCTGGTGCCTCTGGTTTAGCCCCCCCCCCTCTGTCGGAGACGTTAGCCCCTGGGACAACCTGAGCAGGTTCTTATATATTGGTTATCTAAGCAAAAATTCAGGCTGTCAGGCTCTTATAAAACGGGCACGTAATGAGCTCGAATCTGCATACTTGTTGTCTGGAGCTCGTCTGTAAATGAAATCATCCTACAGAATACTGTATACAATTCAGAACTTCAATGTTGAAACTAATAAGTATGCAATTACTATTGCCACTTTTTACTGATGCTTGCATATGATTACAAATTAAGACATATTGTTTGAACATTTTTTTGTATTAACTAACAAATATGGGTAGTTAAGTTTACTTATAATCCTGAATCCTAGAGGAGAATCGTGAAAATCACCTAATAGACAAGAACCTATTTCAGATTTGCGATTGACCAGGTTCTTATATACTGGTTGCTTTATAATCAAACTTTTAGCCTTATATGCGAGTTTTTCCAGTACTAAGCTATTGCAAGAGCACGATACGTCAAAACACTCAGCGATAGTTTGAGTCAGGCAGTATCCCTCGAAATGAAACTCACTGACATGGCTATTCTTCTTCGGCTTCCTCCTCCTCCTATTCTAACTCTCCTTCCTCTTCGGCTGTGGCATCTTGGTATTGTTGGTACTCCGACACGAGATCATTCATGTTTGATTCCGCCTGCAATATAAGTTTAGAGTCAATTACACCATATCTTTTCAAAGCCCATAAAGCAGTATAGGAGGGTAATATTTCATGTCTATGTTCCGTTCAACTATGCCCCTTAAAACAGACATATCTGTATAACGTGGGGCAAGCAGAGTGAGGATTTCCCACTTTAAAAGACCGTCTACACACGCAATTTTCTACGTTGCGATTGTCACCTTGGTGTAAGTAATAAACTCGTGACAGTCTACGAAGCATGGTTTCCGCTTATGATTCGCTGTAGTTTGTCCTCGACACTCTCGTCATTTAAACAAATACTCCAAGATGTCAATCGCAAGGCACGAAATCGCACGTGTAAACAGCCCTTAAGGTTGTAATTTCTATCCTATTTGCCTCTCTGCCTGAAGGGAAATTTGAAAATCCTTTTTTAGGGCAAGTTTACGCTAAATTACGAAAGCCTAGTAAGTTACCTCTGTAAACTCCATTTCGTCCATTCCCTCTCCAGTGTACCAATGAAGGAATGCTTTCCGCCGGAACAGGGCAGTAAATTGTTCACTGATTCGTTTGAAGATTTCTTAAATCGCTGTAGTGTTGCCAACAAATGTCGCTGACATTTTCAGGCCGCGTGGAGGAATATCACACACCACTGTTTTCACGTTATTCGGAATCCATTCTACGAAATACGAGCTGTTTTTGTTCTGAACGTTTAAGATTTGTTCATCCACTTCCTTCATGGACATGCGACCACGGAACATGGCAGCCACAGTAAAATATCTGCCATGGCGTGGATCACACGCAGTCATGTTCTTTGCGTCAAAGACTTGCTGAGTCAGCTAGAGGACGGTGAGCGAGCGATATTGTTGTGAGCCACGGCTGGTCAGCGGTGCAAAACCAGGCATGAAGAAATGAAGACGCGGAAATGGGACCATGTTGACGGCGAGTTTACGTAGGTCAGCATTCAACTATACGAGATTAGTTTACACTGTGATTTACGAACAAACGAAAGTAAGTTACGAACGAATGAACGACGAATGAAAAATAAGAATAACGGAAAGGAACATGAAAAATGTGAAAGGAACGAAAAGGAACAATGCAGAAGGACGAGAAGGAAGACGGACAAGAAAGAACGGAAGGGGAACATAAGGAATGGAGATGGAAAAGAAGGAATGGAAAGGGAAAAGGAGGAATGGAAAGGGCCAATAAGGAACGGGAAGGGATAAGTGGGGACTAAAAGGGACAAGGATGGAGAGTGATATGAGGGAACGCAAAGGGACACAAAGGGACGGAAAATGACGCGAAGGAACGAAAAGGAACAGAAAAGAACACAACGAGAAGGGATGGAAAGGAACGGAGACAACATAAAGGAAGGAACGGATTGGAGGAATGGACGGATGTAAACTCACTTATTCAAGCGAAAGATATAAATTGATATTTGTCAAAGATACATAATAATATTTTCGATCTTGAGAACTCAGCCGGACACTATTTGTTAATGCTTTGCTCTTACCTGACCAGGAAATCGCAAGCATGTTGTTATTCTACTCATGGTGGCAGACACCAAGTGGTTTAAATCTCCGTACGTTGGCGTGGTTAACTTTAAAGTCCTGTAGCAAATGTCATAAAGCGCTTCATTGTCGATACAAAACGACTCATCCGTATTTTCTACCAGCTGATGTACCGACAAAGTGGCATTGTAAGGTTCGACCACGGTGTCTGAGACTTTCGGAGAAGGTACCACACTGAACGTGGTCATTATTCGGTCTGGATATTCTTCGCGGATTTTTGATATGAGAAGTGTACCCATTCCTGACCCAGTACCTCCTCCTAGGGAGTGAGTCAGCTGAAAGCCTTGAACGCAGTCACAACGTTCGGCTTCTTTGCGTACAACGTCTAAGACAGAGTCAATTAACTCGGCACCTTCGGTGTAATGTCCTTTCGCCCAGTTGTTGCCAGCTCCACTTTGACCTTATAAGGACAAAGGAATATAAGTTTTAACTTACTGGTAAAGGGGATGTTCTGTTTTTAGCATTGTACAAATGGAAAACTTCAAAAGTAACGGACACTGTTATCTACTCCTAAAATTTAGTTGACTATGTTGAGTTGACTTTCATGGTGCAGGTTTATCATGAAATTTTCAGCTCATTTTTCCCTGGGGAAGTATCTGAAATCAACAAACCATACATGATAATACTTATTTTAACAACACATTTTGTGTAAGGATGGGGAAAGCTTCCCATCTGACCTGTACAATCCTGCAACAACGCAAGATTTATGAATAAAGTAGCTCTTATTATCTTAACTCTACCAGATTAAATATAACGAACTTAAGATTAACTTAAGTTATCAATTTATGAAAAAAGAGCAAGCGAACTTATTTACCAAAAACAAAGTTATCTGGACGAAAGATTTGACCGAATGGACCCGAACGAACCGAATCCATTGTTCCTGGTTTCAGGTCAACCAAAATAGCCGTGGGTACGTATTTGCCACCTGTAGTTGTAAAGACATGAATCAAGAATGATAGCATTTTGATAGCATTTGAATGATAGCATTTGCTAAACAAGCAATGAAATTTCACACCGGTTGCTTCGTTGTAGTAAACGTTGATTCTTTCCAATTGGAGGTCCGAGTCTCCATGATAGGTTCCGGTTGGGTCAATACCATGCTCGTCTGAAATCACCTCCCAAAACTAAAATGGAAACATATTTTAAGCATGTTATCGTGAAAATGTATCGCTTTTCCAATATATTCCTATCCCTTATGAGTTTTAAAGCCTTGGTCAAAAGAGAATATAAAAATATACAAGTGGATTTAATAAGCTTGTAGTAACTTGTAATGGGGCTGTGAAGAAATCAGGACGCATGCCGTCGATGCAAATCAAACCAAATATTAAAATGAATCTTCCTCTTTTTCATTTTCAGTTTTCCCGAACATTCATTCGGCCTGAGTTCAACTTTCTAGAGTTCGCTTCTACTTTAACTTCTCAGCCATCGTTTGATGCATATTTCAGGTCGGCCTTCAACAAGGACACAAATGTTAAAATGGTCATTACCTCGCTGACTATCTGATTAATTTGTCTTTGTGGATATCTTTTGAGCTATAATGGCAGGTTAGAGGAAAGTTCTTCCCAGAATATCGTGTACCTAAACGCCCGATTTTACGAATGTCCTTTTTTGACCCAGAATACTGAAATGGTCGTGTAGAAATTTTTTAATTTCAGAACTTCCTAAGAAGCATGCTGCCAGATTGTTCTTCGGGATTAAACTTCACAGATTTGTGCACCTTTATAAACATTCACTGAAATGAATACCTAACTATCTCAACTTCACTTTGAACGTGAACGTTTAAAAGAAATTCTTCAAAAATGGCATATTGAAATCTTCGTCCCTACGACAAAAAATCTGCTCCGACTGTCTGCAGACTTGGAATATCTTGTCCGTACATGATGTCAACTCTTCATTTGCTCCCCTGTCTTCGAATTTCCAGCTACTTCTTCGAAGGTAACTCTAGCTTCTCACAACTAGCATCCAGATTCGCTTACTGATGAAAGATTCATTGAATACATGGAATTAAAATTTTTGTATAAATTTTTCTTCCCTGTGTCAGGTCCCTTGTCGGGTGAACGAAATAAAAACAAACTAAACGTCACAATTTCGTCATATCCCCACTTTTTTTAACCTGACTTTGACCTGTCTAGTTCCCAGGTCCTGAACCGGGTCACGGCTCAGATAGCATTTAGTTGATGTTTAAATCTCGTACTTTGTCATGAGGGCGTGTTGAGGTTTGGTAGAGTTGAGGAAGTCAAGCATTTTGCCACGATACCAAACTTTTTAAAATGTTAGACTATATTTTGTTCTTAAACGGTTATTAGACTATAATAGAGATATGTTGTTTTTATGTCATTTGGATTGGCAAACTGGTTAGAGTTTCCTCAAATCGCAGCTCGCTAAGGCATTTAGACTATAACATAATTCAGATTCTAATTCTGGTTCTCAACTCTCTCTTTCAAGTGCTGCATCTATGGAATCTCTGGTTGTTAAGTGTCGATATTCCAACTGCTTTGACTACAATCCTGTTTTATCGTGAGACTTAATTTAACAACACTTTCCAATATTAAAATTTCATTTCTACATTATTTTGCTTTTTTTTTTTTTAACTTTTACCTTTGCTCTGACCTGATTACCGCACTGTCCGGCTTGAATGTGCACAATTGCTCTCATTATGTTCTTCCTTTCTCTTTTCCTAGAGCAACGCCGTGTAATTTCAGCCGACTCATTCAGTTTAAAGTTCCCATGGAGAACATCGCACAAGCAGATTTTAATTCCTACATAATCCCAGGGATAATTTCTTGATGCGAGAGGACTTTACCCCCCAACTTGTCGAAAAGCCCATTCAGACCGATGAAAAGACTTACTATCAAGTTATCCAAACGTTGCCAAAAAGATACATATTGACATTTCCAAAGTGGTGGTCCTTTGATGGCTATAAACTACCATTCATTAACTCTTTCCAAACGGGAGCTTCCCCTTTGACCAGTAAAGTCTTCTGACGTTAGCCCGACTAAAATAATAGAAGTCTCACACCGCCAGGAAAGAGTTAATCAACAGTGGATAAAAAAACACATTCCAATAGTCAGAGTAAACATTAAGAAACGTTCGCTGTAGTCAAGGGGAAAGCAATACGCAATTTTGTTAACTGAATTTCATTTTACTGAATTTTGGCCGGGAGGACTCACTCCTTGTACGGTATATTGGGGACTACGTGTATTTAATTACACAACAGAACGTAGTCGTTTTCTGAACAGAACACACCAAGGCATTGTAACATCAAAGTTACAAAAAGAACGAGTTATAAACGAGACCTGATGACACAAGGAGTGTGATTTCGGTTAAGAAAGCAAGCAAAATTTATGTAAGATGAGTGTCTCGATTACCTTAATTAATAGGACAAGTAAAAATTCCAAGATGGCTGCCGTCAAACCGACTAAAACGGGCTGCACCCACGGGGTCAGGCGGGCCGCGGGTTGGATAGCTCTGTTTTATAACAAATTGAACTAACTTACACAAAAACAAACAACTCGTCCTAAGAATTGTACGCAGCAACCGTATCCTGAGGACGGGCATTATTCACTCTTTCCGACAGGAGCTCTCCTTTTGACGAGTAAAGTTGTTTGGTGTTTGCCAAAGGAGATCAATAGAAGTGTTATCCCGCCAGGAAAGAGTTAAGACGTTCCCTATTTTAACAATGTTATGGCTACAGGTAGGTTTGGTTTGCAGCTTTATCACAGGCTAGAAATCCGATTACCGGAGTTCTTGCGGGCCTTAGGAATACAATTGACGGACTTTTTCAAAGGACCATTAATGCCTAGCACAAAATTCGAGATAAAGGTTTGATAAAGAATTTTGTGCTGGGTATTAACATTCCTTTCAAGCTTAAGCTTTCCACCAGGCCAATATTTGACGTTTTTATCTGAAAATGCTATAATTTACGGATGTTGGTCGCGCATCAGACAAAAACATGTAGGTTTGGTTTACAGCACCATAGTCGTTCAACGTGCTTCTATAAGTTTTTAAGTCAAAAACAACTTCGCTGAATGAAGTTGTCACTCTCAAATTCTGTCAAATTATTTGCTTCCAGTCGATCGATATTAACTTGGAATGCTACAAACTACGTCACAAATACGTTAAAAAGGTCACGACGTTTTGTGGACAAACAGTCCAGATTTTCCACCGTCTTTTTCCTCGAGGCGAATATCCGTAATAATGATGTTCTTGGAGACACTTTTACACATGTCATAAACAGTCAATGCAGCGACGCTGACGGCAGTCAAAGCTTCCATTTCGACGCCAGTTCTACCAGTACAGTCCACCCTTGCCACAATACGTACGGCAAAGGTCTCTTCCTCTAAAATAACGTCAACTTTAATATTCGTCAGCGAAATACTGTGACAAAGAGGGATCAAGTTTGGAGTTTGCTTTGCTGCCATGATACCTGCTAATTTAGCAACGCTTAATACATCTCCCTTCTTCAGTTTGCTATCTTTGACTAAACCAAAGGCTTTTTCACCAAGATTGACAGTTCCTGAAGCAATACTGTAACGATGTGTCTCGGCCTTTCTTCCAACGTCAACCATGCATAGTTCACCGTCCCTGTCGATATGTGTTAACATTTCATCAAAACCCTTCGAGTTGGGTTTCGAAAAACCAGACAGGTTTTCACCTCTTTTCCATTCCGTTTCAGGTGAACCTTCCTTCATACGGGCACTGCTAGTTGTTGTGAAGCGCCGAGGGTACAACGACGCAGAAGAATTACTCAAAAAGTAAGATTGGTATTTTACATAGTTTATCGTAGACTTCCTTATGTTACTGAATTCACTGAGCAACGAAGAAGTCCATTCCTTCCTTGCTTGAGATGCCCTTCTCCAAGAACGAGAAATATAACCATGAAAACGTTTTACATTGGGAAAGTATTCCCTTCTTCTTCCTTCTTCAAATTTCCCGCTGTAGCAAGGATACAACAGGTCTGGTGGATCAGTAATCAAAGGTGAATCTGGCCAAAAAAAATGAAAAATCTTTTCAGTGAAGTAAATTAGAGAACCATTATTTGTGTAAGGTAACCATGTCAGTTATACCTAAAGCCAGCTGTCCTAATTTGGACACCAGGTGCCTGTGTCTCATGCGTCTCACAACTTTTCGTGCGGGCACGCTAAGAAAAATGATGCGATCTAGGGGCGAGAAAGCGTACAAAGGAACCTGAATGTTTAATTAATTAAAATACAGCGCCAGAGATTTGGCTTTTTGTTTTTAAACATATTGTTCGTCCGCAACCCCTGTTCTGCAGGGGTTTGTTCCTGATTTCAAACCATTAACATGAAAAAGAAGTATATTAAAGAGGCAAAAGGATGAAAGTGTATATTGCTATAGAAGGAAAGGTGATTCTGCATTTACTATTTCCGTATGTTCTTATAAGCACGAAAGTAATAACAAATTTCAAGCAGACGACAAACTGTACTGAAATGTAAACTTGTTTCGGCAAACTTATGCCATCTGCAGTAGTTATTGATACCTTGTACTGAAGATGGGATAAGTTTGCCGAAACATGTTTACATTAAAAAAAAATTGTCGTCTACTTGAAACTTGTGATCCACTATTTGATATAAAGGAAATAAAGCTGGTTTTATACCTACTGTATATGTTTACCCACCAATGAGAATCATCGGTCTGTTCTTTTGTTTCACGAGATTGAACATACCTGCAAACCAGCAAAACAAATAAGCTTACGAAGCTTAGTTTTCCTTCATTGGCCTGCACTGCGAAAGCGAACAGAAAATCTACCTATGTAAGATTTTGAAATCGCATTTTCGGCTCACCGAAATGCAGCTCTGTCAATTGAGCTATCGAATCAACTTGGAACTGGTGTTCAACGTGCGAGAGATTCTCGTCACAAATGGAATTGAAAGAATGCATGTCCTTATGGTTAGCGTTAAATTGTCACCAGTAGAGTCGGTTATTGCCAATGAACTCGTCAATAACTGAATCAAAATTTGAAGACAAAAATTGCAGACATGGAGGATTAACGTCAAACTGGCGTTTTTATAAACATGTAGGGAAATCAAACTGTCGTTCAAAAGGCCTCCACGCCGCCATTGTTGGCTTCACTAATTGAATGTGTGTCGGACTTCCATTATATTAAAGTTCAGTAGCTCTAGCCCCTTAAGGGCCCAATGCAAAATTCGGTTTCAACCTATGCCCTTAGGTCTCGTGTTCCCGGCGTCGAAATGATCAGCCTGATTATACCCTATTGGCTTCAAGATTCACGTAGAGCGCATTGTTGGCGTGTATGCACGGAAAAAATGTCACAAGTTGTAACAGTATTGATGGCTGATCAATGTTGTCGTACAACTGTTATCATGAACGAACAACTTTCATGAAATTGTACATTTAAAAAAGGAAGAACGTTGCCAAGTTTTTCCACGGATGACGAAATGTTTTCTACGATAAATCCTCATTCGCTCACGACAAAAAAAATGGCGTTTCAGGTGAACATATAGGACATATGATGACAAGTGCGTTGATCGGTCTATTTTTGCACGCCCGTACGGCTAAAAGCTTGTCAACTTTACATTATCTTTCAGCTGCTTTGAATGGTACACAAGTTCTCTTTGGTTTGATTCATAAAGCAGCAGCGTTCTTACTCATTTTCTCAACAACGTTGTTCAGCATTGACGAAGAAACAACAATTGGTCTAGGTCCTTGTAAGAGGAAAAAACAGCACTGACAGAACAACCACGTTCACTTTCGTCAATATGATCGTTCGACTACTTTTGACAAGTTGTTAAAGCATAAATGACTTCCTGTTCAGCTTGAGGATAATTCCGTTGCACGATCAGCTCACATTACACTGAACATTGACCCAAAAAACGAACATTTGTCCACCGCTCACCTGCATGTTTTTTCTTCTTTCGTTGAACAGCCGCTGAAATAACTTCGATGAGATCTTCCTCACTGGCACCTGATCTCAGGCAGTCACGCAGGCTTACTTCAGCATTTCCAAACAAGCAAACCTAAACAGAGATTTGTCACGCAGATATTCTTAAATACTCATTAAGAACGAAACTATGAGAAATATCCTTCTTTTCTTTGTTACGTAACAACAGATGCAATCGCAAGACGTTACAAAAACACACACTGAAGGCCTGAAGGGGTTTTTTTTTGTAATTTTGTTCAGCAATTGTTACCATACGTTTTCAACCAGGTCTGTGGCAAATTATTCAGCTGCAATCCCAGTTAACTAAGGGGCTGATTACATGGGTGGAAGAAAGTCCCGATTACATGAGTTATTTCAGCCCGGGCTGAAACTGAAAACGGAAGTGAACCTAGGCAGGAATTTGTCAGCAGCCTTTGTTGTTTCGCCAATTTACATCTCACGTGCATCAATCATCTTTTCAGCCCGGGCTGAAATTTTTTCGTGCGATTACATGGGATTTTTCAACCCGGTCAACCGAGCTGAAACTTTCTTCACGTAATCGCGAGCTCCGTTATTTAAGTATTTTATCGGAAGGCCGGGCAGAAATTTTCTATGTAATCAGCCCCTAAGTTTACTGCGCGATCACTTTAAAACAAACATAGCCAAAAGGTTTAGGTGATATTTTATTTTTAATGTACAGGTAATTAGGTCACCTTATCGCGATATACTTGGCTATATATAAAAGCGTCTAAGTAAAACGGATTCCTGAGGCACAATTCAAGAAGTGAGGTTTCGAAAGTCGGAAAATGCTGCGAGTTTGTTAAAGGAAAACCACTCTCCTATACTATACGAAGTAGGCAGTCAAACATCGAATAACAACTACCTGCACCAAAATCTTGAGTCATTGACGTTTTCATTGGTATCTTTTGCTTTTGCTGGGGGATCGAATTCATGACCTTCTGATGACCGCTGAGAAGCTTTACGAATTGAGCTATAGAGACTCAGATGAGAATCCAGAACCAGCCGTCATCTTTAACAAGTATGAGACGAAGCAAAATCCGACATCTTGAAAAACCCAAGATATAGGTTATAAACAAGACTAAATGTTGAATTGGTAAATTTTCGACTTTATTGCAAAGTTATCTTCAGACCAAGTGAAAACATGAAGCAAGCCTAATTTCTATATGTATGTATGTATGTATATATATATATATATATATGTATGTACATATGGACCTAAGCTCGCTCTGTGTTTTCGCTTGGTCTGAAGATGACTTTGTAATAAAGTCGAAAATTTACCATTTTTAGCAGTTAGTCTTGTTTATAACCTATATCTTGGGTTTTGCAAAAAATGTCGCATTTATTCGGATTTTGCTTCGTCTTGGACTCAGATGAAGAAGGCAGATTACAAAATGTGTGCTGGCTTGGCAGCAGCCTCAACAGAAAAGTAATTCTGAACCGATGGATCAGAACCAACGATAGAAACCTTTGGAATTAACATGCACTGAGACCACTGGTTGCATCTGAATTTTACCTTCAAATTCCCGTCTGCTGTTATTCTTAATCTGTTACAGCTACCACAGAAATGCTCACTCATTGAAGTCACAAATCCAAGTTGACCAAGATAGCCCGGAATCTTGTATGCCTTAAAAAGAACAGCTGTTAAGTTCAATACCTTTGAAATACAGAAAGCTTTAACAGCCAAGCCAATTGACGCGTGTTGTGCAGTGATGGAGTGTTAGGTACCAAACTTTGACTTTTTTTTGGCGTAACAGCATCCTGACCCCGTTCCTCGCATGCATATCACCAGCAAAATGTGGATTCGCACAAACTTACTAGTTATTCAATTATAAAAACTATCAAAGAAATACATGTCCTAGTAACTAATAAGGCTCATTGGTAACACATTGCCAAGAACGTGGGCCAAGAAAAGTGAATAAGATACTTAATCTTGAAAGCCAAATATTCAACTTTTACAAAGACAATGAAAAGTTTCGATGGATTTTGGATTTTCTTTCATTTAACGTCGTGACGCCATTAAGTACGCGATTACCGTGATATCGTTGTAAAAAGATTGTAAAGTATACAAACACTTGGTTTATTTCGAAACTTCAATTTCTTGCTCTGATGAAGTCCTGAGTGTCCGGGACGAAAGCTCAGCAAAACTTAACCATAAACAACGTGACGTTACCGCAAACTCTTATATCTAATTAACGGAAAGTTTGTTTTAACGGTCCGCGGGAGAAGCAGTTTCATTCCCTATCTAGGCAGATGTTTTCTCTTTTTTTTTTTCCAAACATAGGGCCGTAACTCAATAAACTGCTGAGGTTGAAGTAACTTGGGAACACAGTTACAGCCACTAAAACAGACTGTAAAGTTTGCGGTTTTTATTTAAACTTGTCATAACGTATCTCATCTGACATAATAGGGACCTTACGATCTACAACGTCAACTTTGAACGACGACTTCCCTTTAAAATTTCCGCATTTAAAGAAACCACGGTTTATTGACCACCGTGCTTGATACTTGTGGCTTGTTTTATGACTCCTAAAACGCTCCAGATCTCCTAAAACGACTGTAGTCTAGGGTTGAATTCAATCTTAACTAACAGCTTTTTTCACTCCGCGAGCTGAGTGACGTTGAATGCAGAACGACGACGGTACTGTAAATGCCCTGGAGGATAAAAATTATTCATTTTCATCGTTTTGCAAGAATTCTTCTTTTATTTAGAAGTACATGTTGTTGAAGTTGACGTTGTAGATCTTAAAGTCTCTATTATCTGACATAGTTTTTGCAGTATATCCTTCCGTCTACAGTTCAAAATACCTTTGATGTGTCATTAGCGTGGTCGTTCAGCTTTTGAATATCTGGCCATTTTTTCTTAATGACATTTAACATTTCCTGGTAAGAAACAAATTTTTGGAAATTCCACTTGTTTCCTGAGGCAAAAAAAAAAAGTATAGCGGGGTTGTTAAAAAGACACAAACTGCAATTGGGGAACATTACTGTATGTTAAAATAATCCTGAGAAACGAACTGTTATTTCTATATGAAAGTATTTTGTAGAATCAAAATTTTACCGTCAAAAGGCATGTATTCTATAAACCGTACATCCACGGGCTGCAATAAATTTGAAGAAAATCAGCATAGAAAGCTGATGAAAACTGAAGTAAAAAGCAAAATACTGATACTTGGAATTTTTATCTCAAAAATTTACTAACTCTTCTAATACCTTTCTCTTAGTGAATTCCACAAACTCACAGATCTCATCATCGTTTAGTCCTTTCATTACTACACAATTAACCTGAATATTGAAAATTCATAGTTAATTTTCGCCGAACAAAAAAAGAAGAGCTAAGATTGAGAAAGGAATCAACTGGCAAAGCTATGTACCTTAACTGGAACATAACCAAGTTCGATTGCTAGTTCTATGGATTTCATCACATTATGCCAACCTAAACAAATTCAATTTCTTTTACGTAAAGTTCATGATAATCTGACACTGCCGAAGTCATCTGAAAAATGTTGACTCGAGCGGGATTTGAGCTCGCACCTTCGGGATAACGGTCCACCGCTCTACCTGTTGGGCTATCAACTCCACAAGGATTAGACGCCAGTTTTTATCTTTTTATTTTTTATTAAGGTGCGAGTGCAAATCCCGCTCGAGTCAATATTTTTCATTTGACTTCGGCAGTGTCAGATTATCATGAAAAATTTCTGTTCATGTAGGATGATTCTGAAATAGAACTGAAACACGGCACATCCTCTCGTGGATAAGCGTTAATTTGCCACGAGAATATCTCGCGCATTTAAGTTGGATAAAAACTCGCCTCTAATCCCTGTGTACTCGACAGCTCAATACCTACTTCCAGTTCTCCATACCTACTGTTCTTTTTTTTTTATCCTACAATAGCTGCTTTATTGATTGCAATGTCAACATCTTTTCTATGGGTAGATGGATGAGGAGATAAAAAGGCCCACACCCGAAACAGCATTTTCTCGCAGGATTTAAAAAGGGCACCTATCCTACACTGTACAGTAAGGTGGATCATAGGAGTTTTTGGCCAAGTCAAAAGCACATTCTTCAACTCAAAGGCACTTGAATTACCATAAACAGGAAAAAGTACTGCTGGGGATCTTTGAAAAGCTATTGGCAGGGCATGGTGACTTGCTAGGGTTTACTGTGATTATTTTATCACAAAGCCGTACACAAGCTTCCTCAAAGCCAGGCATGGTGAGCCTCTACTCTGAGGCTGCTTGGGAAAACACTGCTAAATGCTTCACAAGTGAGGCTAAAATGATAAAAACTGAGGATTTAGGAGTTGTTTATCCCTTAGGCACTCCCAATTGTCAAGGAAGGATTTATTTCTGACCTAATTTGTACATAACAGACATCACTACAGTATGCAATGTGAAGACTGGCAGTACAATATAATGTAGTTACCCAGAAATCCTCGCACATTTATATTGTAAATTACGTGTATTTTACCTTTTCTTCGAGTAATAAACTCAAACTTTGATGGCACCAGTGTGTCCAGGCTAATGTTTAATAAATTAAGTCCAGCTTTTTGTAAATCTGGCAACACTCTGGCTAATGTCACACCGTTTGTCGTCAAAGCAAGGTCCTCTAATCCCTGCAGTTGTCTAAGTCTTTCTATAAAAAGTTGCACAAAGAGATGCTAATAGAACGCAAGTATTTATGATGAACAGGCCATAATTCTTGTTGGTATGGACAGTTCAGGGTTGCAAAGTTAATTGTGAGAACCTGAAATATTTTTTAGCTCTTTTTTAGATACCACAGGAGAAAAAAATTGAAGAGCTCTGTGACCAATGGCTAAGTGACATGGATAAAGGAAAAATAAATGGAGTCGTATTTTTGGATATTCGTAAAGCGTTTGACTCTGTCAATCATGATATTTTATTGAGAAAGCTTAATAATCAATTTGGAATACAAGACACTGAATTAAGATGGTTTGAGTCTTACCTAACGAATAGAGAGCAAATATGTCTAGTGAATGGCCATACATCTTCACCAAAGAAAATAAGATGTGGCATTCTGCAGGGCTCAATATTGGGACCATTATTATTTTTACTTTACGTAAATGACATGCCTGATTATCTGAAAAACACAACTCCATATCTCTATGCAAATGATACACAAATTTCGTCTTCTTCAGAAGATATTGAGACATTAATTCAGAATTTAAATATTGACTTAAATAATATTCAGATGTGGCTTTTGAAAAATAAACTCCAACACCATCCCACCAAAACAAAGGTGATGTTTGTTGGATCATCTCATAATCTTTCCAATAAAGTTGGAAATACACCAGTACTTATGAACAATACTCCTATTTTTCGAACCAGTAAATATACATGTTTAGGGGTGGATATTGATGAAAAATTAACTTGGGGTGAACATATTGAGACAATATGCAGAAAAGTGAGTGCAGGAATTGGAGCTATGAGGCGTATAAAGCCCTATGTTCCACCTGCAACTCTGCAAACAATTTATAAAGCACTGGTTCAACCTTATTTTGATTACTGCTCCCCTCTGTAGGATAATTGTGGTAAAACACTTGAAGATAAATTACAAAAGTTTCAATGTCGTGCAGCTAGAGTGATTTCTGGACTCAGTTACGATGTTAGATCGGCCGACGTCCTGGACGCTCTTGGTTGGCAAACACTTGATGTGAAACGATTAGAGAACAAACTGATATTGATGTACAAAATACTTAATAACCACACTGCCCCTAATCTAAATGAACTTTTCTGTAAAAGAAATACAATTCAGAACAATTATAATTTACGTAGTAGTGATACAGATCAACTCTTGCCTAAGCCTAATAGTGAATTTCTGAAGAAAAGCTTTTGATATAGTGGTGCCATGCAGTGGAATCATCTTCCTGAAGATTTTAAAAAGTCTGAAACTCTTTTTTATTTTAAAAAGAAAATACACCAGATGTAATTGTTATTGGATCGAACCAATTTTTAATTTTATTTTTTTAATCTTTACATAATTTAATCTTTATATAGTTTAATCTTTGCTTATATTGTTTAACTTGTATATAGTTCAGTTTGTATATAGTTAATGTGTGACGCCCCTCGTGGAAAGCAGCATATTATGTTGATCAAGGCTAGCATGTTTAAATAAAGTTTTACCTACCTACCTACCTACCTACCTACCTCCCTACCTACCAGCTTTTTTTTCAGTTACAGTGGAAATTTTCATTTCTCATTTTCCACAAAGAGTTTAGACAGATTTTTAAACTGTGTTATAATTTTATTATTCAACTCAGGCCAATGCCAGATTATTTTAATCTAGCAAACACCAGAAGATTTTACTTGTCCTGGACACATCTTGGCTAGGGAAAAAAGTTAAATATGTACTATCAGTTCCACTCATTTGAAGATGAGACAAACTTTATTATTTTTCCCTGGTTGACAACAAATTACATGTATTTTACTCCAGCTAACACTAAATTATTTTACTTATCAAGGGAAGATGTTTCAGCCATGAAAAAGAAAAGACCTTGACTACAGTAAGTGCCCACATACACATAGTTTCCAGGTTCCTTTGGATTGAATTTTGCATGCCTAGGAGTCATCACTCTCTCAAGAAACATCAATAATATAGTCTACTGGTTTGTGACAATTGTAGTTATTACATATATGTACATGTAATCATTTTTCAATTCACCTACTGTAATACAACAACATGTAACTCCAGAATTGTTGTCAGACACTAACTCAAAAACTTTCTTATAATACTGACAGTAGTTCCCAAAATGCTCAAGTTTCACTTCTTCCTGAATATTTTCAATGTCCCTGTGCCACTGGTTGCAAAACTGACATAAAATGAAATTGCCTTACACAAAATATAACTTACCACAAATGAGTAAGATATCTTTCCGCAGTAGAGGTTCACCACCAGTTAATCTGATTTTTGTTATACCCTCATCAACAAACAATCTGCTCAATTTAACTATCTCATCACCAGTCAACAGCTTGTCTCTTGGAGTCAGTGATACACCAGCTTCTGGCATGCAGTATTGACCTAAATTAAACAGTTTTGATGATCAATACTTTAACAGAGTGCTGGTGGCACAGTGACAGTTAGTGCATGTGTCTCTCACACATGTGGCCACATGTACACTTCAAGTCCAGCTCCACATAGTTGTCTGATTAAAGTTACTGTGGTCACATGTGTAAAGAGTGTTGTCCTGTTTGACTCTAGCAAGCATTACAAGTTTCCTCTGGGTACTGGTAGTCACATTTGCTACTGTAGTAACAATGGACTCATGAGGAGACTGACCCTTACTAGACCACTAGGGTGAACAACTTAGAAAGCTTATTGGGCTATCCAGTATAAATAAATAACATCTCAAACCAGTACCAGATTAACCTTAGAATGGGCCAGGTCGTAGAAGACTGTATTTTAAAATTGGTCTTAAGGTACAGGTAGGTGCATGATGCCATTACTAGGAACAATGTTAAGTGCTCAAAAATGGTTGTTGATTGGTGAATAAGAACTTGGAGATGACTCATGTCATCTATAACCTAGGGTTGACCAATCAATCTGTTATGACTCTGGCTCTTATAAAATCTAGACTTGCAAGATTTATATTCATAAAATATGACATTCTTTTATTTTCCCTATTTAATTGATTACCCACAGACATATAACAATAAGCTGAAATACAATTACAAGTATTTGACTCTGAAAAAATAAACATAATAAAACTCTGAAACAGCAGCTATTTCTATAAATAATGCTGACCAAACTTACAAAGTGTACAATTGACAACATAACAAATGATATGAGATAAAACATATTCTGAAGAATAACACCATGAAAACTCAAGATATGAATCAATGACAAAATGAAATTTTAGTTGAAACTGTGATATTTCAACTTTATTTCAAAGTCATCCTCAGACAGAATAATATTATAACATGCCAGCATCTTTATACAAGAAGTGTGATGACATCATTCATCACTTCCTATTTACAGTCTGAGATGCCATGATGCCAATTAGTATAGGTAATAGCATGGTTTTGAGTGCAATTTGGAAAAGACATGCACAAGTGAGTTTTTCAAAGACTATTGAATTGCTGTTTGATTGACAGGTGAGTGTTTTTCCAAATTGTATGAGAAATCATGTTACTACCAATTAATAATATTCATGAGAAAAGTAGTGTGCTGCCAAAAAAGTAATTTTAGTGCAAATTACTGTAGTACATTTTTTGACACTGTGTCACATTGAAATTTCACTGCTCTTAGCCAATCAAAATCAAGAAATTTTTCAGGTATATTATTAAGGTGTTAGCACAAAGAGTGTGAGCATCACCCCTTTGAGGACAGGGTTTATACCTAGACGTTTATGCCTGTGAGGACTTCCATGGTCCAATGAATACAAGAACTCTGGAAGATATTTGGGGCAAATCTTTCTGTAAACATCAGAAGACAAATTCAAATGCAGGTTTCGTCTAGCGCTGGATGTTGCTTTGCTGTAGTAATGATTTGTAAATTTCACTGACTTACTTCACTGGGCAGCAAGAGAGCCTTAAAGGCACATGATGACTGGGCATTACTCAAAAGTGATATGCAGCCAAAGACTCATTCTCTGTGCCACGCTGTGCTATGCATAGTATCTGAACCTTACACGCGAAGTCAACCTTGTGATATCATGTATTGATGTACTTGATGTACTCGTCTTTCCAACTAAAACGTGAATGTATGGTCAAAATTTTGGCTTTACTGCAATCGAGAAACACTGGAAAACAAAGCAGGGGCTCAAAAAGCGGCGAATGCGATTACAGACGGTGACCCCGGGTGGAATTTGTACTCCGAAGTTATAAACATACTTGTACTGTACACGATCGAATATCATTTAAAACTCACATCTCAAATTGCAACGTTCGTTGAGGGATATTCTCAAATATGTATGTCTTCGGCCGAAAGTATCAGTCAACGACAAACCTTGTTGTGTTTCTTCATAATCCTAAGAAAAAAAGCACATGATCTTCGACAATAAAGAATGGTATTACGGTAAAGTACTGTAAAAACTTGGTCAGATCAATAAACGGGCTATGAAATTGAACTTGTGGACACTTACGATTTTCGGAACCTGCTCGCTGGCAGCACGCAAGGAGGACGCAAAAAATTTTGTTTCTTGAAGTATACGAGTCGTGAAGCAAAGGGACCTGAATGCTTTGTGTTTCAACATTTATGTGGTGGAACTAGCTAGTCAACCTGCGATACCTTTCGTGCCCCTCGGATGGTGCTCGTCCATCGTCTGAACCATGCTGCGCCGGCAAATATTTAGGTTCAGCAGTCGTATCAACAATCGTAATCCCCTTGGATTGCTGCATAGATTCGTTTGTTGATTTATTTGATAAAGTCCAATAATTCCATGTTTCGCTCTTCGAACATCTTTGCTCGAGGTGTTCTGTACATTTCTTGAGATATGTGCTGGAGAATTAGTTACTGGACGCTTTTATGGTTTCAACTTATTGTTTAAACTCCGTTGTTTTATGTGGGTAAGTAAAGTAACATTCTGAAAATTTGGCAAATGAAGTTTAGGATCATTTGCATTTTTATTGAAAACTAAACATGTGGGCTTATATTTAAAAAAAAAAAAGATCTTTCAATACCAGAATAAAGGTAGCGTAGTATCTGAAGTATACCATATTTTAACACTTGTATTTTAAAATTAAAAATTTAAATGCATATATATCATATGCTTACATACATATTAAATATTATTAGTCTATGGCCATCAACCATTAGTCTGTGAACCATATTAGCTATGTAATACAGTTAAAAGACTCCAACCCTCCATTTTTCTCAGCTACCTTTTAGTTCATCACCCAATATCAGTCAATAATGGAAATAGAACTACAATAACAATATCAATGAGCATTACTGTGTCATGTGTTCTCACTGTACTTTAAGTCAATATGTGAATATAACCATCAGAAAACCATCTATTGACTCAATTTATCAACTGAAGAATATTGAACTAGCTGTTACCCCAAAAAGAACTATTTTGGCACTATTCCAGAGTGCCAGGCTGTTAACAGGAAAAATATACCTATTTGTGCATTGTAGTACCAGTATTTCTCTACCATCGCAATTTGAATTTTTTTTTTTTACTAGCAAACTTCACTTGCCCCTAATGCAAATTTGTTAGGGGCAAACAAGGAAGATCTGGTAGTAATTTCTCCCATGCCCCGTTGTAGTGGTGGTAATGCCGATTAAATGAAGGGTACATGTGAGAGAAGGCCCTAAGTTGTATTGGTCACAAAAGGTCCCAGTTGGGTCTTAAAATATCTGGACACTCAAGATTTTCCTCTTCCATAATTATCAACTAAAATGATAGTGCATCCCCTTGCCAGGGTTCGAATTAGAGAAAAAATGTCGATTCGCAAAAAAATTCGTAAATTTCGCGGTGCGGTGTGTTTACCCCAAGTATCAAATTACACTGCTGAAAACGTTAACAAATGCTGTTTTCCAATTTCCGACTTCTTGTTTACTTGGCATGTGTAAACCACGTTCAGGCCATTTACAGTCAAAACCGATGCTTTCTTGCGGACTACATTGCAATATTTCCTCGCAACAAAGCAATTTTGATGACAAGTTGAAGACTGAAGTTTTCCCGAGCAACTTGCAAACAATTTGTATCCGCAAATTTAACATTTCCTTACTTAAGCTGCTATTTACATGGTGAAAAATATTTCATAGTCATACAGTAGTATTATTTCAGTAATGTGCATTTACTTAAAGTGAAATGAAGGATTTTTGGGAATCTTTGCACATGTGGTTCCTTCAACCCATGTTGATGTATAGCTACGCATTTTATTCAAATCGCCTTCGAACTTCTTGCACAAGGAGCATTTAATCATCGTGACCTTACCATTTGTGATGACCTTTTCTAGTTCACAATTAAATTCCTTTTCCCATTTTCCTACCGTGTTCCGAGCGGCAGAATACTCTGCCATTCTGTTCACGAAGTAATAAACCAATAAACACGCCTGTTGGATGTCTCAAGTAACTAGCGCAAACAGCCACGTGCAGGAAAATTTGTCTGAGCATTCGCCGAAACGTGTGACGCAAATAGTAAGCTTGTCATCGCCTGGGACAACAACAAAATGGCGACCCTTAAATTTCGCACCGAATATTTAAATATTTCGTACGAATTTCTAGCATTTTTTAAGGAAAAAAAAAACATTGCGCACACGAAGTTCTCGAATTCGTATGAATACATGTCATTCGAAGATTTGGATTCGCATAAATATAACTTCCGATTCGCAAGTGGCAAAAATCGATTCGCAAATTGCGAATTGCGACCTGCTAATTCGAACCGTGCTTGCCCCTTGATGGATTAAATATATGAAATGAGAATCTCATATGTGAAAGTATTCCACTTCCATATGTTTTTCACATGTGAAATAACATGTGAGATTTTCTAAGGGAATATTACGGTAATAATAACAATGGATAGTTTGTTGAAAAACCATGTAAATTCTCTGTCCCCAGACTTTTGACCAGTTTTCCCTGGCAGGGATGATGCCAGGAATTCCCCAACACAGAGGCTATTGTTACTGACAGGGGGGGCTAAACCAGAGGGACTATGCCCATGCCCACTTTATAATTTTCTTACTTGCAGGTGAAAAACATGTTATTTCTTACAAGGAAAATGCAACACTTGACTATAGAAACAGTTTACTTTTCGATCTGACATGAAGATAAGAGTCTATTATCTTTCTTGGCTAAATCAATTACAAGTACTCATTGTTTGTACAATATGTGTATTATCATCAGTGAAAATTCCCCGACGAGTTGTTAATTTTTTCCCCAACGGCGGGGTGAAAGTTCCCCAACATGGGGGCTGTAGCCCCCTATGCCTCCCCTCTCTGACACTACCCTTGTTCCGTGATGAATACTTTGGTCAGCCAGTCGATCAAGAGCTTAGCAATAAAGAACTTTTGTTTCCACAAACTGTAACTTCTCATTCCTAAAAACGGTCATACGAATTTTCAACGAATTAAAAATTAATGATGTGTTTGTGGTAACTTGGTAATTATGTTTTTAATACGCACGCTCTCAAGCTGTTTACTCAGAAAAACTTTCTGAGTCCCTGACGGGAATCGAACCCGTAACCTTCTGATCGCCGGTGAGACGCTCTAACCATTGAGCTACAAAGACTCAGATGGTGAGCGAAGGTTAAATTTTTGATTAACATAAAAATAGACGACATATCGAGACTAGCAGACTGGCAGTACATATGTCTACCATCTATACGAACCAGTACACAAATTTAACCTTCGCTCACCATCTGAGTCTTTGTAGCTCAATGGTTAGAGCGTCTCACCGGCGATCAGAAGGTTACGGGTTCGATTCCCGTCAGGGACTCAGAAAGTTTTTCTGAGTAAACAGCTTGAGAGCGTGCGTATTAAAAATAAAAAGAATTAAAAATTGTTTAAACTACTTGTCCACCATTTGATGGCACTCCTTGTCACATACCTTACCTATAGCAACAAAATATTGCTGTCTCTTTACATTTATATCCGCGAATACAGCTGTGTTTTCAATGGGAGTGAATGGCATTTGAGCCATCCCCATTGCTTTCAGGATGGTTTCAAAATACAAGAAATGCCATTTCAGGGGAATAAGAATTTCGTAATTTCATCCTGCTAAAGTTTACTCGTACTTCGCCCGGCGCAGATTTGCATACCTTGTTTCCTGCCATAGACACTGAGGTCAGAACCCATTGGCTCAGTTAGCTCCTTCTTTGGAAAACTCCTTTCGAGGCTTCTGACAAGATACGTGCAAACTAACCACCAATGCCTCTGAGTCGTCCATCACCCACATGAAAGCAAGGGAACCACCTGATCGAACGCTACAGAGAGCGTTAAAATTAGTCAAAACAATTTCGCAGCTTTGTCACCACGTATTTCTTTCGACTTTGCTCCGAATTTTTAGTATATAGTCTTTCTCAAGCAATTTTTAAGCCCTGTCCCTTAAAGAATGTAGGTCACTGTAAGTCTCCACTTGCGTATCGTCGGTCTCCTATGTACATCCATTCTATCAGCTTGGATTGACTTGCGGAATGTCTGGGGTTTGCTCGAATTTTGGATGCTACTTTCTTCGACTTCTATTCACGTAGTGAGTGTCAGTGAAACTAATGTATATTCCTCTGAAAGAATTCAACATGGTGGTGGTCAAAGCTTAGAATAGTGACTTTTGCATTCGAATTTAACCTTCTACAACTTTCGCCCCCACGTTTGGCCAGTCTATTGCCAGTTGAGGTGAGGTGACTTACAGTGACTTCTGTTATCTTTTGCCCAGGGTTTTGTTACAGTAATCTTTGCCACGAAAACAGAGGAGACAAACATCACCCAATAAGTAGATAACTCATTTCTGAGGTCCGACTAACATCGTGTCATAAGCTAAATAATAAAAACCTTTCCCAGCTGACAATTTAAAGAAGTAGAAGAAGAAAATCTGAAAAGAAGTATCTTGTAAACCGAAGACATGAGTTAATGAACAATGCGAGTCTCGTCTAGTTACGTCTCGTCTACATACGTCTCATCTACTTATGTCTCGTCTACTTACAAGATTCTACTTTTGGAGGTTGTATTCTTCTTGTAAATAACAAAGTCTCCCCAATAGATTCGGAAAAGAATTCTTTAAACGTTCCGAAAAGTAAAACCAACGAACGTCATTCTTTGTAAGCATTATTGTTACTTGCATCTTTATTTATCGATTTATTTTGTTTGATTTTGTCAAAAAAAACTTAGGTTTGCATGAAGAATTCAATCTAGAACGACTAATTTTGCTTATTTGATATCTCGTGTGAGTTAAAGAAGTGAACTGTTAATTAGAACTAATTGCTAATTGTCATTTGCGTTATATGTTCTAGGTATAATATTCCTGACAAATTATTTACTCTATGATCCCATTTGCCTCACGATATTCTTTGGCTAGCCAGGAGAAATGTATGAACAAATATTAAGCAATCGTTTCTTGTTTACCATTTTCATAACGAACTGTCGACCATGGCATTCTTGAGTCATCAGTTTTCCGATTGATTTAGCTCATATATGGAAGACCATAAAATCTTGAAATACGCAAAATCAAATCGCTTTCGCTATGGTCTGTTAATATCGTGATAATTGACTATTAGGCCGCCGGGAACCATCGTTGGAAAGTTACCCGTGCCGCGTCAAAAAATATTTATAAAACAAACGGGACTTATATTACCGCATTATACGGCACTGATGGTCTTAGTATTCTGACATATAACCTTACACTGGAATATGTTTATGCTATAATTTATAACGTTTCGTTGCATTAAAGTTTACTTCTTTGGGGTAAAATGTCAAATGACGTCACCAACATGACACGTGATTTGCAAACCTTTATTCTTCGTTGCAGGCGTTTGTTCTCGTTCTCGAGCACCTGTATTAAGTTTGGATCATCGAGCGTCATATTTTGGGATTCAACTGAAAGAGAGAGAACCGCTTCGCTCTTAGAATTAGACTCCTGTTGCAAATACCCGCCGAACAATCAGGTACACGGTAAGAACCGTCAGTAAATAAATAAGTAAATAAATAAATTAGTAAATAAATAAGTTAATTAATTAATAAAACAATAAATGTATAGCTAAAAGAATTAATAATTGGATAAATAAATGTTTAGGTAAATAGATAGATATGAGTAAAGAAATATCTTACTTATATATTTTTTTATTTACAAAATAAGTAAATGGATAAACAAATAAATAAACGAATGAATGGACTGAATGAATGGAATGAATGGACTGAATGAATGGACTGAATAAATGAATGAATGGATTGAATGAATGAATCAATGGATTGAATGAATAAATGAAATGAATTAATGAATGAATGAACAAATATAAATACAAAGAAATTGATAGACATCCCAACGAACAGACGAACGAAGAAAACAAACAAACATAGGTATAAATGAAAATACAAGTATTAAGATAAAAGAACATACGGTGGAAACTCCATCTTTTGCCTTCTAGAAGCAACCTGCTCTTTGCCATCTCTAATTCTTTTCTTAATTCCACTTGTTTGGTTCTCAACGTGATAATTCTCCACTTATGGATATCTAGTAGTGAATCAGTAGCACAACTGTATGGGCTTTCCTTTATGAAAAAAAGAACAGAAATTGAATTTTGTTGAACATTGAAAGACCGTAGAATTTCTTAAATAACAATTCATCTCCTCATTTCCATGCCGAGTTTTCAAGTAACTCTTACAACTTCTACTCAAAACTTCTTCAAATAACCAGAAGGCGCCCAACCAGCTGGACAAACAAATTGTCAAATTTGACAAATACGTCATGCTTAAGGCTGCAAAAAAAGAAGTTAACGGGTGCAATTACTAGGGGTGGATTTAGAGGGGGGACCGAAGGGACCGCGGCCCCACCCCTTCTCCCTAGGCGCTAATTTGTTAAACGGACACTTGGCTCGATTCTTGACAACAAAAGTGCTATTTTTATTATCTAAAATATCGTTTAAATACGCAGGAAACTCACAATTTCTACAAAGTAATTTATCCTCGTGGTGGAACAGCTCTTGCGATAAGATGACTTGCATGACCGTATTTTAGGGTTTCAGTCCAACTGTTTGCGCGATGAAATTCGATGGCGTTCACAGTCCACCTACAAATCAGCATCGAATCGACTGATATCGATCGCTGTCGACCGCTGTCGATGCTGATTGCAATGGAGGTCCCAATAATTTTGCACCGTGTGAACGGGGATCAACTCTAACAGTTCATATCAATGTTTGCGTTTGAAATTCACTTGACTGAAGCAAAATTATCCATTTAATCTAGTTAAACAACAACCACCGATGATTTTTTTCCCGTATATTAAAACCTTCACAAGGACTCTCTTTCTGGCCCCTCCTTCCCAGGATTCCTGGATCCACCCCCTGATTACCTTTCGCAGTTGAAGCATAATCTAAGATTCTTAACTGGTCCAAGGGCCCATTTGCACAATACGAGTGCCGTACGAATATTCGTCCTGGGGGTATGTATTGTTGTCTCAAAGGCTGAGGTCCTGCTTTTGATTCGCTCACTAAAGTAGCAATACTTTCGGAACTCTTGAGAGTTTATCGCATACATCAGAAGGAGCGATCGCATACGACAATTGTATCGTGTAAATGGGTACTAATGAGTACATGACAGTACATAAGTATAACGTGAGCACTTTCTTACCCCGACCTCTTCAATCCCCCTAAGTCGTAAATGGTCCAAGTTATCCACACCATTATCCCGTTCTGAGAACGTGAAATGCTGACGTGTCCCTAAACAAGTGTTGCAAAAGGAATGAAAAGAAAAATTAAACAAGTATTTAACAAAATAACTATGGGAATAAGTTAAAAAACCCGAAGAAATTTAATTCAGAAAAAATATTTTGAATCCATGTAAAAGATTCGTGGGCTAGAAAATAGAAAGTAATGATGTAAGTAACTGTGTCATTTAAATGTATCCTCGTGAAAATCCCACGTTCCTGATTTCGCATCTGAAGTTAGGACACGTCTAGTTGTTTCACATGTGAACACGTGTGAACCACATCGGAGTAATATGCTAACCATATGTTTGTACAACATGTAGAAAAAGTTCAAAGTTAGTATCTCGTTTTTTGGCAGAGTACTACATTTGAACTTTTTGTATGTGGATTGGGAACTGCCTAGGCAGCACTCCAGTTTTGAAATTTGTGTTAGACATGTGTAACTTACAGTACGTGTGACTTGAACATGTAAAAAACTTCAAAGTGTGAAAAACCACTCGTAAAAATATTTCAATTGTTACTCTTTTCACTTGTGATGACGCATGATCACGTGAAACCATACGCGTGAAATCATGTGGAAATTTTCGTAAGGGTGAATAAAATAGATAAATACCTCCGTTAGGCCTGCAGCCGTCCACAAATACGCCTTTCTCACTTGCACTGTCACTTCCGGACACGTGACACGTTGTCCCGGATCCATCGCGCATGCTTTCGTAACCGCTGCTGCTTATTTCCGATTTCGTAGAACCTGAGGTAACATGAATGAAGTTGTAACATTTTCTGGAGTAGATGAAATGGCTCAATAGACCGTTCTCGCATTTGCCCTAATGGCCACAAACAGCGGCTTCAGATCGAGGTCTGAGCGAATATTTTCTGACGTTTATACTATTTTGTCTGCTTAGACCCCGAGTTTGATGCATTGTTTCGTGGGCATTCGAGTGAATGTGGGAAAGGTTTAATCAAGAACCATATGACAGTATCGACTTTACGATTCCTACACTTTCCTCATGCCATTTAGAGTAAATTTAGGAAACGTTCTTCAACTGTTCTCTCTAAAAGTCACATGAACTAAAAGTTTCTTTCTAAAGTAACTATTTGAGAACTAATGGAGTTTGGAATACAGACATACCGCTTTTCCATTTATCAATTCGTTCTTAAAATATTAAGATTCGTTTTGTGTCTAAATGACATAACATTGATGTCACATTGCATCATGGCTTTCTGTGGAATCATATCGATCTTTGAGATTAGCTAACGAATTCACTTCAAACGACAGTTATGTGGTTTTGTGTAATTGAATAGTCTGAAAGTAATCAATGACTGTCCGAGAAATCGTAATGTATGTGAAGTCAAATTTATGTCATTCATATACCAAACAAATATAACTATCTCATTACCGAACTGAAATATGGAAGAGCCGTTAACACTAATCTTTATTATTTTTAAAAACCATCATTAAGAGAATCTCTTTCAAACTTAGTTGTAACTTCATGTGTTCTTTAATTCACTCTCGACTGATTCGTGAGTTGATTCTCCGTGACAAGGTTACTTTTGATGATTCTGAAACACAACCGAAACATTCCCTATGAATAAAGATTAACGTGTCTTGAGAATCTCTCGTGCACTTAGATTCCACCAGCATGCAGTTCCCAGATAACTCGGTCGCTCAACTGATAGAGCAGCGAACCGGTAACCCGAAGATGTGAGTTCGAATCCCACATAAAACAACTCAAATTTTCGAGTTGACTTTCACTCCATTGGTTAATCCTGAAATATTCCATAAGACAAAACTTGATCTGTAGGTGAATTGACGACGACAAAGATTGAGTTTCAAAACTTCTAAGGCAGTAATCATCTCTTCTTTGGAGGTTCTTGATGTGGCAGCTAGTATAATTCCCAGCAGTGAAAGGTTCGTGAATGACCGTTGTAGTTCGTCAAGCCCAAACCCCAGAAAAACGATTTTTGAGCCCCAGACGGGGACCGAACCGGATCATCAGAAGGTTGTGGGTTCGATCCCCGCGGGTCCGATCCTCGTCTGAGGCTCAGAAACCATTTTTCTGAAGTTTAAGCTTGACGAACATCCAACGATCATTCATGAATATCTCCAAGCTCTCACATGCCAAACATTGGTCTGAGTGAGAAGTTCAACACGACAAAAAAGTCAAACACTCACATAAACAAGAAAATTATAAAAACGGTTAGCCGTCACATTTCAAACACCAGGCTTCATTTGACTTCGCTTTGGGGGCGTTTATATGGATCTGGGCCTTCCAGCAGGGTTGGATATAGCACGCATGCGTTACAGGAAGGCCGGCCCTTCTGACTATGTTTACATGGAAAATTCCAGCCCTCCTAGGCGAGATCTCAGGTAGTCAATAGGGTGATGTCGCTGAGGAGAACTGGCCTTCCTCTCGTGTAATGGAAAACAAAGGCGAAAAAGGCCAGCCCTACGAGAAGGGCTGGCTCGCTTCCATATAAACACCACCCTTGAAGTCTCAACTCTTCGTTACTGATATCCTTGATGCATCTTTCATGGTATACTGCATGTTGGTCACTTAAACAGGTACTGCAGATTCCCCGCAGTAACGGTGTAGGAACACGAATATTCGTAGAATACTTACCCAAGCGTCTTCTCCGTCTTGCTACAGGGGATTTAGATAGTGGTGAATCAGTCATACTGCCATCACTGGCAATTCCACTGCTGTAGCCTTGACCACTGTCTCGCCTTTAGTAATAAAAACACAATATCCAGTCAGGGTTTTTTAAAAGCAGAAGGAACTTACGGCCTTTTGAGACTCAGTGCCTAAGTACGGTGTCCGGATAGGAGCACCAACTGTAAGAATGTTCAGACTGCGTCTCACCGGCTATAGTAGTCTCAGGATTAAGATTTTCACCTTTCTGAAATTGTACACTAGCCTACAGTGTGTGCTTGAAACGGGGTTAAAGTGGCGATATAAGGCCTTAACGAATATGGGCGAACTGTCAGGGTTTGTTTCCGCTGTTTATTGTCAATATACGAGATATCTGCCGTTATGTTATTTCGATTTACATTCCGTATTTCATTTTTTCATCGAAACGCGCAAGAATAATTGGGAAATCTGCAGGTAAATATGCGTAAAAAAATGACGCTGGAAGAGTCGTGTTCACACCATTGAACTCTTAAAAGACTGGAACGATATCTCGTTGTTCCAGGCCTCATGATTGAATAAAGCCGACATGGGGGCAGCCATGTAGGTCAAAAACACGCATGTGGAAGTTGTATAGAACCTTTACTTTTCATTTACAGTTAATTCTGACAAATATGTAGTCCTACCAATATTGTCCTGTACTGGCTAAGGATAAAAAAGTTTTTCGCAGTAGGTTGCGTGTTGACCTGCAAGTTGACCTACACGTCAGCCTCCATGTTGGCTTCAAAATACAGTTTCCAGGTATCGTTCCAGTCTTTTTAGAGTTCAATGGTTCACACTGGTGCTATAGTACTGAAGTTCAGGGTTTAAAGCGTTGCCTTTGCTATGGCGCCGGTGCCCGCATTATCTTTCGGGCACCACGAAAAGGCTGCGTTTACATTGGCGCCCGTGCCGGCCACTGTAGTTGGTCTCCCAATCTGAACAGGCCGTTAAAAGAAGCGGAAGGGTTTCATAAACAAAAAACTTTTCATGATAATCTGGCACTGCTGCCGACGTCAACTGAAAAATGTTGACTCGAGCGGGATTTGAACTCGCACCTTCGGGAGAACGGTCCGCTACTGTACCTGTTGCGCTATCGAGTCCACAAGGACTGGAGGCGAGTTTTTATCCAACTTAACTGCACGAGATGTTCTCACGACAACTTAACGTTTATCCACGAGAGGATGTGCAGTGTTTCAATTCTATTTCATAAACATATTTTCCTAAACATTACAATATACGTCTTACCTTGAAAGTTTTAGTTTTGATCGTTGACGAGGGACATCCAGGCTGTTGTTCAAATGTTTTGGAGAATCGTTCTCGGAATTGACGATCGCTTCTGCATTGGTTGTTGACATCAATTTTTCTTTGTTATTTCTGGGCACCACTTGATGTGGGCCGTATGGTTCACCAGCCTTAATTAGTCCATTTTCGGTCGTTGGTTTCTTGAGTGAACCAAAGTTAAAACCAAACGTAGCTCGACTGGTTATCGTGAGCGGAGTTCGTTTACTCTCTTCGCTTAGAGATGGACTCTTTGGAGGACAGTCGCTGGGATGACGAGCCTCGCATTCTTTATTCTCTTCAAAACCACAGTACTTCAACTGAACTCCTTTGCATGGACTTCTCGTTAAACCACCCGAATGGCTACTAATTTGTCTTCCTTTTGAGTATCCTTTTTCTGCCTCCTTTTCGCAACCCAAATACCTTACACGAGATGCTTTGTCGCGGATTATGACTTTGTACTCCCTGGGAAGGGACCCGTGGTTAACCAAAGATGATTTGACTCCCCGGCGAGGAGTCTTGATATAGTGAAGTGGATCGGTCTTGGTACTTCCATACGAGTCCTCGCTCTGTGTGTCGCTGCGGTTTTCCCCAACGTCGCTAAAATACTGGCGATCTCCAGACGCGAACGTTTTGGCGCGTTTTTCCGGGATCTTTCGCTTCGGGGACGTGGCACTGATTTGAGCTGTGCCAGACACGCAGGCTTTTTGAGGCATTAGAGGAGGAACGAGACACTCGCTGGGATCCTCGGGTTGTACATTTGGACGTGTCGCTTGTTCTGGGTGGCTTGAGTTTTTGATAAGCATTTGGTCAACGACGTAGTTTTCCAGAATCGATCGAACCTCATTACTAGTAGGGCTTGGAGGAGCGCTGGGCGTACTTTCCGACTGATTGCCTTGGCACGCGGGTGTTTCGGAGGTGGAAGCTTCACCTTGATTTGCAGCCTCGTTGACTGACGGGTCTGGCACGAGATAATAAAATGTGGTTAGTGGAGTATCAAGAGCCGGGGAATGGCTAAGTTCATCATCATCATCATCCAAATTATTCCCTGAAGTTAAATCACCTTCTGACTTACTAATTGTCTCCTTAATTGGTTTAAAGTGGTCGTCATCAGGACCGGTAGCGCTCTGCGCTTCGACTGTTTCCTTGACAGCAGTTTCTTCCGTGAATTTCTGCGAAACATTCGGAGAGTTCTTAGAGGTTTGACTGACTTTCGTACACAAGGGATCCTCCCAGAAGTCGCAACGTTCGTTCCCATTAACCTTTTTCTTTTTTGAAATGGTCAGGTTTTCCACCGAGCCTCGTTCGGGCACTTTTTCGATGTTTCCCTTGAATTCCGCCGTTAAGTCATATTCGAGCTCCATGCCCTCGTTGCCATTGCAACGATTCTCATCTGAAACATGTTCTACATTTTCTAGCTTCTTTTTTAGAGCTGTGTTCACCTTTATCCCCTCTGATCTCATGGATTCCTTGGCCATATGAGAGGGTCCTTCGTTGTCAGTCAGTTCTCGGTCGCTTATTTGACCATCGGGACCAACGTAAATGACAGTATCACATGACTCTTCCCCAGTACTTGACGTGTAATCTGACGTACCGCTGCAACCCTCCCGAAGTGATTCCGACAGGGCACTTGTACGAATTCGAGGTTTGCGCATTCTCGTTTCGTCACATGAACTTTCTCCACCCGATGAACTGGTACCAGACCCCTTGGAAAAATCACAGTATTTAGGAATAGAAAATGTCACAGGTAGTTATAAGTATGATCGTATAAGCACCATTGTTAGAACAAACTTCAAGCAGGCGACAAGTTCTTTAATTGCAGATATGTCTCGGCAAGACTTATGCCATCTTCAGTACTAGTGATTAGTGATATAAATATTGATGTGGATTAGGGATATATATATATATATATATATATATATATATATGGATGTTGGAGTTCGAGAAATCATGCTATTACCAATTAATAATATACATTAAAAAAGTCATACAGTGCCGAAAAAAGGTAATTCAATGCAAATTACTCTATTACCTTTTTTCTGCACTGTGTTACTTTGAAATTGCACCGCTCGTAGCCCATCAGATTCGAGAAATTCTTCGTGCATATTATTATCATGGTAACAATAGAGTGGGAACTTAGGTCTGTTTTCTATAGTTTCACAATTAAGACGCTTGATCTTCGGACCTTTGCGCAAATTATGTTGAGAATGGTGTTGATGATGGTGCTGATCTATGATTAAGATGGTGAATGATGATGATAGATTATGATGGATGAATATGGTGAACGAATGACTAGGCGATTGGAGTCTATGATAATTATAGAGATGATGAGGGAGGATAATGAAGTTTATGATGACACTTGTTGGTGATGATGATTGATCAGTCGTTCAAATTTCGAAATATTCAGTGCTTTAGACCTATTTGTTGCACCAAGGTTTCTGGATCCTGTTTTGAGTCATTCTAGATCTGCCTCTATAACGGGAAACACCGTTGTGTCATTAAGATTTTAATGTAGATTGGTGCGAATGTTACCTGAGCATAATAGTCTAAGGTCTCCTAGCTCAGTTTTTCCGTTAAACTTACTTTCCCTTTCTTTCGTCGTAGGCGATGAATTCTTGCAGCAAACTGAACGCAAGATAAGGACTCTGAGTAAAATGGTATGGACGGCGAAATATGACCAATCATTGTGACACGACAGGTAGTGCTACCCAAAGATTCTCTCAAGAGCCTGGTTAAGGTACTGTCCCTGAATAACAAAAGTAGAAAGAATTTTTGTATGGATAACCTTAATGTTGAATGTTGAAAAATTGTGGCAATGTGTATTTTACAATCATCCTCAAGGGGAACGCGAACAGAAAACATGATTATCATATCCAATGCAGAGTCAACTGAAAAATTTTGTTGACTATGAAGAAGGTTGTGAGCTCGCCCTAGATTTTCAGGGTGGCTTTCGTAGTTGAGGATAATCATAAATTACTACTAATTGTTGCTTGGGGTGGACCTGAAATGGGATTGAAACACGGTACGTTTTTGCGGTTTACGGGTTAAGGTATCGTACTTCAGTTGAATAAAGCTCAAACGTCATGGCTAGTTGACTCGAGAACTGGATTGGTTAACCAGCAGTCCGCTGACCTGAACCGAGTAGCGCGCTGGATCGTATTGACACACGGATCCAAACCCAGTCTGAATCCTTTCCTATTCGAAGGTTTAATCTCCCAGTTTGACCCGATCCTAACATTGATTCGGCAATCCGACCTGATCCGAGAAAATCCGAACATTCTATGTGGCAACTAGCGGGAGTTGAGTACCATTCGGAAATAGGACAGTGTGACAGTTGGCCGTCCGGAAAAAGAACTGCAATATGAATATTATCGACGTCTTTAATCACTGCTTCAGGATATCTCAAACAAACTCAAATAGCAACTACCACTATCAAACTAAACCCAAAACGATCATTGTGATTGACTGTCGTGACATCTCGCGATTAAACTCATATATGTAGAAAGAATCCAGTCCAGAAAGATCTGATCCAAGGGGAAAAGACCAAATCCGACCCCTTCCAAACTGAATGCATAGGATTTCAATCCGAATCCGATCAGTTTTGATTTGGATTCAGATCGGATTCAGATCGGATTCGCACACCTGTCAACCCGTGGTTACGGGTTGTGATGAAACTTTTTCATTGGCTGTGGCAGTTTATCACGTGTGTGAAAGCGTTTTTTTCCTGTTATTTTGAATAAACACAGCAACGCTTACCTAACGATAGGAAGACTACTAGGAAAGAAAATGCAACGCAACAAGCTTCCTGAATGACACTATTTATTCAGGTTTTCTTCATACATTTATGCTGAAGGTCACTTTGAACTTAAATATCATCCTTTACTGACATGGCAAGCGAAGTATGAAGGTGGACGGCAGTGCCTTGTTCTTTCAGGTTTTTTGGGGGGAGTACTACATTCAAACTATTTTTAATAATGATGAAAGGCAGCCGAACACTTACTTGTGTGGTACGTGCTTTGCTCCGTTTATTAAAGCAATAATGACGTTTCCAAGACCATTTAATGACATGGAACTGCAACTGGTCTCCTTCTTCGTCGCGCTAAATCGCTCACAACTTGCCAAGTCGACGAGGTGAAGGCGGGAACGACCCCCGTGTACTAAAAATGAAGAGAATACTTTGAGTGACAAAATTGCCCATTCATTGAGAAAAGCTGTTACCTTCAATTTATTTATCTTTATCTTTTTGGGAGTGTTTAAAAATTGCTTTCGTTCCGCAACAATACATTGTTGTTGAAGTGAAGTCCTGTACGTTTGAAAAATTATTAGCGAAGTTTGCCAATGGTGAGGTTCCCAATACGAATGAATGTGACAGATTCGTTGTAAACTCAGGAGACGCGATCGCCCAAACAGTTTAGCATCTTTGAGGCTCTTTAATAATGCGAGTGCGTTGGTATATAAGTTGCCGTCCGAGCGGAGATGGAAATTCAGGCCCAACAGATCGAGAGGAAGATGTTCTTTACTGGACCACAACCCAACAGCAACTCCCTTAATTAACACTGTACACGCTATTGGTACATAATCATAAGTCGACTGCACAATCACGTCGACAAGACATGGCGACTACAAACAAAATACAAAACTCTCGTCGCCAAATGCCACAATTTATTTATTCATTAGTTTGTTTGTTTCCTTGTTTTTTTGTTTGTTTATTAATTTATTTATTTTACTGGATAAGTAAAAAACAGAAAGATAACGAGAAGAGTGCGAATAAAGCGTTGCTAAATTTCATCCGTAACCTACCTCCCATTTTTCCCGCAATCTTATCAACCCTTGACTGGTAAACGTGGATGGTAAAAAACATGTGAGAATTCAAAGCTTCCTCGGGATCCTTGTCTGAAAAAAGGAGGAAAAACGTAAGAATGGGAAATAAAATTGTATAGGGGTTATGTTATCCCCACTGTAGCACTAGTTAAGGATAAAACACAGACCGAAAAATGTCATCTTGAGATTTGATATTCAAGTCAAAATAAGAAACAGACCAGTTGAATAAGGTAATATTTTGGCTCTATTTCAGAGTCGTCATCAGACCAATTGTATGTATACAATTACAAAAATGATGTCATCGGTTATTAACAATGAAATTAACATAGTTGGAAATTAACATATGTCAGATTAACAGTTTTACAAGAGAAAAGCCACGTAATTGTCGAATAGCTGAGAAATGCTTGGAGCATAAGATTAAAAAGATATTGTTACATTAGTGCAAAGACCAGATCAGACAAAAAGTGAAATATTACCGTTTCCAACTCGTCTGTTTCCTGTTTTAACTTGAATATCAAGTCTCAAGATCACATTTTTCGGTCTGTGTTTCAACACTAGTTAAGTCATGATTATATGCCTCTAAATCATGTCCCTAGCAACGTGGTAGAAACGCATGTGTGTTTGTCTGTGTTGGGAGTGAGTATGAATGTTAGTAGACCGGCGTTTTGTCATTTTGGATCATTTATGCGAAGGGATTTAAATAACAAAAACTTGACCGATTAACATTCACTAACCAAGTCGCTTACCTTCGGCTAATCTGATCAACAAAAGTCTGGGGCTCACTTCTAGGTATCCTAAGTATTATTGCACAACCAATATTTTCTGCCCTAAATTACGAAAACATGCGATTATCTCATTGGTCTTACCATTATTTGCCACTGTTCTGGACGTTAATGCGGCATCCAAGTAGAAAGCAGCTTTCTCTGGTGTCGATGCTCTTAGTTCGCTGTGGTTGAGGAGCTAAGAAAACATAATAGCAAAATTTAAAATTTCAAGTTATTTTAACTGTCCGCTGTACATTTTAAGAATAATCATCAGGGATACAAGAAAGATATATTTCAGTTATTACTTGAAACTGATTTTCATATGAGACTGATTTTCAATTGACGATGACTGACTTTCGCCGGGTGAAGACGTATTTTCTCATAGCCATGTCGAGAGTTACCTGTGACTGTCACCGTAATATGAAAAGAATGTCCGCGACTGTCTTTGATGTTTGAAATAGAAACATTATGAAAAGTAGAACAACGGTCAACAATTTGTTTGAGGTTCTTCTAGTCTTGAACCACGTAGGTATTGTGCATATATGTTAGAAACGTGTGGTCGTCAATACTAGCCACGGCTTGTGGGGTATGAAAACCAACCTCAAAGGAAACCCCAAAAGCTTGACATCAGTTACCTTTAAAATCTTCAAGCTATGCACTCAATATAACATTTGTTAAGTTAAAATAAAACTTAGTCGTTTCTTCATTGTTCGAATAAACCCGAGTCCGTCCTCTGTTTGGTTAAGACCCCCTGCCATTTCCAGTTAGGAGTTTCCCGAGCAAGGTGTTATTGGATTTCATGGCGATAAACGTATTGCCCCGCAACCCGCAACGAAGAAAACGAACGTTTTCTTTGGCCCGAAACTATAGATGCAACCGTGTGACGTCATGAAATTTAAGTTGGCGGCGTTCATGAAATTTGTAGCTGAGAATGGCTGGTTTTTCGAGCCAAATTGAAAAAATACACTGGAAGTTATTTTAGATTTTTGTCAAACAATTATTATTGGCTATATATTTTCATCATTTTAAAAGCAATTTATTATCATTGTCCGGTTTCCTGTTAGTGTATAAGACCTAAGATAGTCGTTGCAAACCAATAAATAAACAAATTTTCAACTCGACACTTTTACGTACCTGAGGTCCCGAAACAGGATCATCATACAAGTAAACGCTGGGCTTAGTCCCTTGAGTTGCATCATTACCGTCAGCTATTAAGTCAAAGAAATCAACGATTAATTTAAGTCATATCTTTGACCTATCTACAGTAATAATGATGTAGTTTTGTAGCAAACGGAAGGGTATTTAATATATACACGATAAGAAGTGTTTTAATATCAATACACCAAGAAATGTGTTGGAAAAACAAGTTGATAGCAGAGATTTTTTAACCAACATCGAGGTGTTTTGATATGAAGTGTATGGCATGAGCGTATGGCAACTGTGAAACGAATCCATATTTACGGTGAAAACTTGGGCTCAAAGTTGTTGAAATTTTATACAGAATCCTTTATATAGAAGTAAGATCACATTTCCAAACCACGACTACTGTTTTAATTTTTGTTTTCCTTGAAAGTGATCAATGAGTTTGAAATTTGCCGTTCCGTACCTGATGATTGTTCTTGCAACAAATCCCTTAAGTTCTCCGAACGTCCAACAACTTCAACTGCAGAAACGCGAACAGAAAACCTCGCACCAGTTCTAGGGAATGCGTAAGTCTATTTGTGAGGATTCTGGAAGGCATACATGAAAAACAAGCACAACTGAACTACGAAATTGAAGTCGAATAAAGAAAAAATAACTTTACTTTTCTCTCTTCTCGTCAATGAGCCGGAAAAGCCACGCAATCGAGCACGAAGCGACTCCTAGTGTGTGAATATTCTCATCTCGCCCAATCATTGTGTACGTTTTTCCTGGAAAAGGGAAACGGGATATGTTAAATTCTTGGAACACAGTACGTATGTGATAATGAGTTTCATTAACTTCACTAGAGATCTGAACACAAATCGTGCAACTAATGTCTTGCCAATCGCTTTGACCTACCTAACCCAGCGTGGCCATAGGAGAAAACACAACCATCAGATCCACTGACGACAGACTGCAGAACTTCAGTTAATGCTGTACCACAAATTTCCGCCTGAAGTAATAGATATTAGGATATCCAGAATTTAGTGTTCATATTTCTTTGCGTTACGTCACTTGATACACGACACTGCACTGTAGTGGACTGCACGGTAACGAACTACACTACATTCAATTCTACTGCATTGTACTGCATTACAGTACACTTCACTGCATTATACTAAACTATGCTGTATTTTACTGCACTGTACTGAACCACACTATAGTGACTATACCACACTAAACTGTACTGTACTGCGTTGTTATAACTATTCCATTCTCTACCCTGCCATATGCCATGCTATGGTATACTGTACTGTGCTACAGTACACTATTCTATACTATACTATTTTGTACTATACTACACTATTCCACACTACACTATTCCACACTACACTATTCCACACTACACTATTCCACACTACACTATTCCATACTATACTATTCTATACTATACCATTTTATACTATATTATATTTTTCTAATACTGTACTCTTTTGTTCTGTACTGTACTGTACTGTACTGTACTATACTATTCTGTTCTATGCTATACTGTATTATACTTTATTATTACTATACTAATACTATACTATATTATTACTATACTAATACTATACTATGCTATGCTATGCTATGCTATACCATGCTATGCTATGCTATGCTATGCCATGCTATGCTATGCCATGCTATGCCATGCTATGCTATGCTATACTATACTATGTTATACTATACTATGTTATACTATACTATGTTATACTATACTATGTTATACTATACTATGTTATACTATACTATGTTATACTATACTATGTTATACTATACTATGTTACACTATTCTATCCTGTACTATTCTATACTATACAATTCTATTCTATACTATTCTATTCTATACGATACTGCACCGCAACATATCGGACTGCACTTGTCTGTCCTCCTTGGCATGCAACATTTACCAAAGATGATTACGCCATACTATAGTTACAAATATTATACCTGAGAGGTATCCGGCTCAAAAATCGAATCAAAAGCGAACATTTTCGGTGCAGCCACTCCCATACGTTTGTATTTCTGAGACACGTGCCCAACAGCGTTGGGATCGTAGAGTGTAACTTGCTTCTTTTTTTGGTCAACTTTCAAGAAAGAGCTCGTCTCGCCGGGGAAACTGGGACAGATACGTAGCAACACTTTGACCTAAAGTTGAACGATGGTCACGTGTATAATTTTCTACGCAAGGACCAGGAAGAAGGAAGGGAAAATAAATACTAAATCACTGCAAAAAATAAAATTCAATTTTAAGAAAAAAACTCAACTTTTTTTAAGAAAATATTTCTTAAATTAAGAGCTATTTTCTATTCCCATGGACAGGATAATTTTTTTTTTTTTTTCCCTTAACAAGATATCTTGGTAAGAAAAGATTTCTTAAAACAAGACATGTTTTCTTGAATTTAGAAAATATATTTAGACCAGACAGGAAAAATATTCTCGAATCAAGACATTTTCTTAAAATTCTTGACAGAAGAAAAAATCTACTTGGCTTTTCTTATCAAGAATGAACATCTTGAAGCTAGAAAATTAATCTTAAAACTAGAAAAAACATCTGCCCAAGATTTTAATTTTTTGCAGTGATTTTAACCAAGCTCATTTCTGGAGATTAAAGAAAGGCCAAGTATCGGCCTTAATAAACAATACATTTGCACTGGCGTCTCAATTTGATATAGACATTCATTGATGGCATTGTTACGTTTTATAAGCCTTATACTGAAGACGAATTTCGGCCCAAATTCTGGAACCTAATGTTGTTCAAATTTAAGTCGCATTTTGAGTAAGACCTCGCTTATTTCACCAGTATTGAACTCGCGTAGATCCTATATTAAGTAGACGGAGCATTGTAGTTATACGTCACTCACCCGCGAAGGGAAAATGGGTTTGCCGCCATATTGGACAAATTGGGGGAGAGACACAAAACAAACATGCCCAGATGAAAAATTTATGGTCATGGTCAAAGGCCACTTCACTTTTGTCTTTAGATTCGATTTTTAAAAGAAGAAAAATATTGTACAACAATTAAGGCAAAAATAATAGCCGACTAACAAGTAGAGAAGCAGTTTTTTTGTTGTACAGGAAACAAAATCAAACGCGAGATATTTCCATAAAGTTCTGTCGTTCGACCTCGAGGATCTCGAACAGACCAAAAAAGGCCTGGAAAAGAGCAATTTGCTCCATAATTCACTCAAAATGGCGGCGTTCAATTTCACCCCAATTTTCATCCCCATGCCCCTCTAGATTTATAACATCTCTATGATTGATCTCCTAAAACAGAGATGCTTGAGAACGAAGCTATGACAATGAATTTTAAAACCTTAACCAATCGGTTTCAATGCCTGAGTTCCTTGTGGTCTGGAACAAGATTAAAGGTCTACCTGCGTGACAAGAAACTGTGGGCATGGAAACCATTGTGTGTGTGATCTGGCAGCTCAGCCATTACGAGTTTCCTGTTTTTGTCTTAGTCACTTTGTCTTGCGGTTTCTGACGCCTTGTCAACTTCACTTGCAACACAAGTTTGTCACGATCAAGAGCATTGTTTTCAATAGGTTCACTCGAGCGGAGAAAACTATTTCTATAATAATAAATGTCTCTATAATTCATACTTTTCCTCCAGTGCTTCTTCGCTTTGACAGTCCTTTGATGAGTCCAGGTGGTGACGGAGGCGGGTATCTTCTTATTGCATTACAAAAGTTGGTTGTAAAAACAGACGGTTCAGGAGATGCACTGCTACCGTTGGAGTAAGAGGGGTTTGTTGCTGTCATCTCCGCTTGCTTCTGGGACTTCTCTTGTGCCTTTTTCTGTTTCTTCCTCAGCTTGTATGCCGCTCTAGATTGAGACGTGAAGGTGAAGTCAAAGTAGTGAATTTAGGTTCAACGTTTTGATATAACTCACCAATATGGCATGCGATCAGACCACTTGTATTTGAAGTGATTTTCAAGCATTCATATTCATAGTATGCAAACCACAAATGACGAATTGAAAGTAAGGAGAAAATGAAACGCGAACAAATTCTGGTTTGCTGAACGCATCGCATTGCAAATCACAATAACGTGATCTTTAATCCAGTAATATTTACGAATCGTATCATTTGCGAATTTTTATGCCATATTTGAAAAACCTCCTACAAGGACAATATCATGAGTGCAAACACTTTGTAAATCGTTTGTAAACAGTAGGGAACGAAAATCGCCCAAAAAGTGAAATGACCTTGGACGGGTCTCCTACTTGCTAAGTAGAATGGTTGTGTAAAAAGTGAAAATCCCTTTATGTTTTTAATAAATGTTGGTTTTGTGTTTATGCATACAGTAAACCGTCAAATATCTGAAAGTAATCACGGTGTATCTAAGGATTTGTGAGATAAAAGAGCTTTGTGTGAGCAAGGAGCTGTTTTAATCCGCAACAGGAATTCATCCACATTGTTTGAGGCAAACGCTCATGGGCGTGCCAAATCGAATTGAACTGTGTTTATGTTAAGAAAATAAATACTGAACCGTATGAATGCCCTCTTTTTATGCCAGTTTGTTGTTTCTAGTTCATAAAGAATAAGTGCAACAGTGCGTCTCAAATGTATTCATTTTTGGCTAAAGATTAGTTACGTTATACACCGAAACGAGTTGTTTTTTCACGTTGATACCACCATAGTAAAATTTTTAATATTGTTCCTTAAGAATTCGGTAGACCTGCCTTTTATAATTAGTGCTATGGTACGTTGCGTGTTGCATTATTGATAATCAGGATCCTGTAAGCCGTTGACAAATTCTCTAAACATGCGAATTTGTCATGCACGCGATCTATGAAAAGGATTGAACGTTCACCACAAAAATATGCACGACAGCTAGGCAGCTCCTCTGCACGCGTTTGACCACGTTTAAACTAATCTCGTAAGCGTTGGAATGAAATAAAGTTAATTTTGCTTTTAAAAAGACAAAGCAGTCATAATTTGGGGAAAAAAAGCGGCAGCGCTGTGGATATAAACAGATGTTCGTAAGCACTGTAAGCAGGCGCCGTGTTCACCAATCCAATTAGTTATGATGCATGCATGTATTTTTGTGTGCACGGTATTGCCTTTGAAACAAACTGGAAACGATAAAACGAAACGCTTGGAATATTTGTAACTACTTTCGAAAAATCTCGGATTCTGAAAGCGAACAGCTATAAATTAAGCTTGCGAAAGAAGGAAGAAAAAGGAAGAGTAAAATGCAAACGCTACTACCTTTGTTCATTTGTACTTTTTGTCAAATGGATTTAATGTCATCCGTTAAACTTATTATTCCCCAGCTAAGTTATCTCGAAGTGCATAAGTTATCCACATTAGTTAATATCGGTCATGGACAGCCTGATTTGACAGTTTGCAAACGTAAAGACAGAACCATAGGATGAAACATGTACGGAAAAGTCTGGAATAGAGTCCGAGGTCATTGTGCTCCGAAAAGGTCGTTTTGCATGCCCAAAGCTCCTTAAATTCAACGACGTTTTTGTGGAAATAATTTCAGTAGAACGTATATGATGAAATATTCATACAACAACCTATGAGATCCTCTCCAACGTTTTGTATAACTCGACGACACTTCTTAAACTCGAAACAGGTCACTTCAATCCATTCGGGCCGAACACTTGACTTGGTATAGCTGTAGTATAATTCTCTCATCTTATGACATTACATGCAAGACAAAACAACGAGATTTACTGCCTCCTATAATTATTGTCAAACAAAAATTTTCGCAATCTTTTTTCTCACCTTGTCTCTTCAATGTAACCATGAAGTAATTGAAGAAAAGCTTGTGTTAGTTCCGTGAAGCGCTCGGCTTCATTGACACTTTCAGTCTTCAATTCGTTTGTTGTCATGAAGAACGCAAATAACTGGCTATCACAATATTTTGGGGAAACAAGTCGTCCAAAGTACAAGGTATCATGTTCTCCCCGGAAAGACAACGCAGAGCACGACTGGAGGTAATGCAAGATGGAAGTCTGACAAGATAATCTGACATATTTGCTTTTCATAATCTAACATTAAAAGCAAGCAACAAGCCTATGATCATGTATATAAGACTATACCAAATTGTCAAATATCCTCTGATTACTTTACGATGCTCAAACAAAACTTATGAAATCACGAAAATTAATACCGGACGCCAAAGATCTTGTGATGTTCATGAATCCGCTAATATTAAATAGGATTCTGTTGTCGTGTTCTTTCAAACAATCAGTACATCAAAAAGCGGCACACGCACTGTTGGGATCGAAGATAATGTAAACTATTTGAGCAATTCGCTTGAGCGATGCCAGCTTATAACAAGAAATCAAAACATTTTAATAAATCTCGAGGATGTTTAGGTCTAAATTGAAAATTAATGTGTTGCAGTTCGGTTCGAGGAATGTTTACAAGACGCAGGTGTTGATGAAACAAGACATACGGTCGCAGTGACTTTGTGATTTGCCAGTTTAAAGTTAGTTATAACTATTTGAAGAATAAATCATTGTCCCAACATACTGCAACAAGTCCAGCTGACACGTTAAAGGTTCCCGCTAGTAATACTAGTGCAGAAAATGTAATGGGATTGCTGAGTGTCGCGTCTGTTGGAAAAATGTTTACGAGGTGATGGGCTATCAAGTATGCGCATCAGTAACCAGCATGTACAAATGACCGCATAGAAAGTGAAAAATGAGCCATCCACACGACAAACAATCTCTACAAGTGCGTTTCTTGCGTTTCTGATGCTCGTCAATTATTTATCAAGATGACTATTATGGAAAGTCTGTAATAATTCATTTGGGCGGTTCACGAGCAGCGATCCTTGCGATAAAACAGGGTTATTGAATGATTTTTGGAGAGCGCCAGATCATCGCAAAATCTTCTTTTCAAGAGTCATACCAAGAAGAATTGTGTTCATTGATTCTTGAAGAAGTCCCATACAACAAATCCCGAAGCTTACCCTCTTACAAAGTGATTTGCATTACGTTTGATATTTAGTGGTTCGAAATTCAACGTTCTGCGTTTATAGTTCATGAATGTTTAATGGACGAGAATGGAAGAGAGAAAAGAAGCTGCAACAAGTGGAGCCCGAAAAAAGGATGTTACGAATGTCGCTTTCAAAGTGAAAATTGCCGCTTTGCCATGTCCCGGCAAAAAATTATTTCTGTGGGTCACAATATTACAGTTTGCATTGAAAATGAAAGTAGATAACTTGGCAAATGTGCGCTGCTATTTTTCGCCGCACGCAAAAATTCAGCTTGCAGGCAGGACGGGAGGATTTTGCTGGTTGATCTGGTCAGCGGACTGGTTCGTGAGAAGCGCTGGGATAAAACTTAGTCGAAGCTTAGTACACTTGGAGGAGCGAGGTTTGATAACTTTGAGTGGAGTCCCTTTTTTCCAATTTCAGAGATTTTGTTCTGACGTTGTACCAGTGGTGTACAAATACAGAAACTGGTTATAGTTACCTTGCAAAAACCGATAATGGTACTTGTACTGGTGCGGGATCGTGTCCATAAGCCATATAGCCTGCAAATGAACCAAAAAGAAGACAAATATGAAATGAAAACTGCTGAAATAGTGTTTATCAGCCAAAAGGAGCAATGTGACATGAAGAGCGTAGAAAACAGCTTTTATAAACTTTATATAACTATAGAACTCAGAGAAGAAGTAAAAACGAGTAGAAACCCGGCTTAAAAACAACTTTTACGCAGTTGTACATTTTAGCTCGTTCGTTCAGATTAACTGAAATTTCAAACTCATAAAACTGCTTATTTGTTTCACGTTTCAAAAATTTACATATTGTTTTGGCTTTTAATTTTTTGGATAACTATCGATATAATGAACGTAATTCGAGCTTAACTTGCCTCTCGAGTTGAGAACCGTGATTATGAGAATAATTTCAAGAATTCCAATGTGCATACTGAAGTGTTAATTCTATGAAAAGTATGAAACTTCGGATATAACGTCGGGACATCGAGCCTGCTCAAATAGGATTGCAAGTGCCCTTGTCAACAGTGGAAAATTTAAAAACAACTCAGGAAGATTGGGGATGGAACCTTTACGAATGAACTATTAAAAGTTCCAGGTGATTAAAGGAACGCCAGTTAAAAAACAAAAAGTCAACATGGCAAATTACATTTGTTGTTTATTTTTTATTAAAAATTGTGAAACACAAAACGGCTCATCAGACCGCTTTTCTGGTTTTGATCGATTTTGAAGATAAAAGATAAGCAAACATTGTCGGTGAACTACTCACGTACCATAACGAGGTGGAAAGTTGACGGCATGGTTATAACCAGCCTCGGCAATTGAAGGAGTGGTAACTTGTGATCTCTGATTGGAGCTTTGACCTGGAGGTGACGAAGATAGTCTCGGAATATTGGCAACCAATAAACGAGAGTCTTCCAAGGTCTGTACCATACTAAGGGCTTCATTCTTCAGCTGGCTCACGTTCGTGGAACACACATCGCAACGATTGTCTTTCCACGATTTTAGCTCGGTATCAGGAACACGCAGTTGGTCGTATATGCGAGTGGCAAGTCTGGAACCCTGGAAGCGGGAAAATTCGAGACATTTCGGTTATTTCGTAGTTTGTTCCGTGCCCTATCGAGACACAACAAAAGGTTTGGGATGATGGCATGTGTACCGTTTGTTCCCATAGTCTGCACCTTCCTGGGAATTTAATGAAGCAATTTCGACTAAAAGAGGAGAAGCCTAAAAAAGACACCACGTTCACACAAGTTATCGTTACGAAATGCCATGTGCTTGGGAACTGAAACGGTGTGTTTCCCATTTATAATGTTGCCAAAGACACATGTTCTTTCTGCGAGGGAATACAATCCTCTCTCTTGTCTCACTGCTTATGAGACGAAGCCATGCCATCCCATACAAAGAGCGTGACATTTTGGTAGTTAAAGTCGTGCAGAGAACTCGTGAAACTCTTTGGTACAGTTGCATGCGCCATAAATGCCGACACAATGTTTGTAACTGTTACATATCCGTGAGAATGCAGTCGGCGTATTTTCCCCTGCGGTTCTGTCAAAATATATGAAACTCTAGGCAAATTACGATTCAAACTTCATCTCGGTTTCTATTTGTCTAAATGCGAGGCCGTCAAATGCTATCAAAGTTCAAACGTTTTCCATGGTTGTTCATAATTAATCGAGCAAACATCCGAGCGATTTGTCGCTACGAACTTGTTGATAAAGTATTTTAAACCGATACAGCGATAGTTTAAAGGAACATACCGGGACTGTCACTGCTGTCCATTCTCATTAGCTACAAAGCTCGTCTTACTAATACTGGCCGACATGCTTAAATCCCTCTACAGAAAACCTATCCTTTTCTATACAGTGAATAGCAATGCGATACAAACCAGGCCAGCGGGAATCGCGTGTCAACACGACTTTGAAAGAGAAAGTTCCGTGCACATGTGTGCATTAAACTCAAAGACCGAATTCCGGACTGCAACTGTGATTTGTGGGAAGGAAATAATTGATAAGGTTGTTATTTATAGCTTATTTTAACATTAGGTAATTCGGTTGCTTACTTTCCAAGACCTTAGTATTTTTTGTTGTTTGTTAATTAGAAAATTGTTTTACGTTTTCGTAAAGTCAGCAACTTGGTACCGAAATCAGACTAGTTTTGGCTTCATAAGCTAGTTTTTGTGTATAGTTCTATTTGTGCAAGTTCATATGAAAGTGTGAAAATATGCTAATATGCCAAGTCAGCAATTAAACTACACACTAGATGTTAGCTCTTTTAATCATTTCTGTGCAAACGAATATCTTGAATATGCTTGAATATTTTTTAAAGATATTCAAGTATTACCAAAATTCGGCTTAAAATTCTCAGCTTTGAGACACATTTCCCTATTAGTATCCTTAATTCACTTTCGATAATCACCACGGCAGCACGTAAGCTGTATCGCAGTTGCACGCATTCAAGCAGTAAATCGCGCAATCGATTATTTCTATGACTTTAGAATTTCATAGCCTTATCATCCCCATCATCAGGATTTCTCCTTGGCCATAATCATCACTATCATCATCATCAAAGATAAGATATTATATATTTTATACTACATACTACATATATAAATTATATACTAAATTCTCTGCCGCTTCTTACCGAATGTGACAAACGTTTGGAAATGTTTGCCGGCTTGAAAGGCAATTGATGAAAAGAAACGTCCATAAACCGAGTCAAGTATTAATAACAAAACAACAACAATGTGAAAAGCAAGTCCAAACTATGAGGTTTATCATAATTTCTCTTCGAAAAAAACTCTCAAAAACACAAATGTGTTACGAAATACGAACGAGTACCTGACTGAGATCTGGTTCAGCTGTACTGTGATGCAAGTTCATCTCTCTAGAATAGCCCAAATATCTCCGTCCTGATCTTCTTTGATTAATTTGCTCGTGGAAAGACTAAAGGGAATAACGGTGCTTTCTTTTTGCTTCTCGTAGATTTAGGTTTATGCAACGAAAGCGCGTCTAACAATTTCGAATCGTGACTACGTGTGCTGAACTTTCCATTTGAGTGATGGATTAAAAGTTTAGCTGAAAGTCGGTAGTTTCAAGCGCCTGCTGTGAATCATTGTGTCAAAAATGTCACTGCCAACCACAGGACCTCGCTGGTCAACAAAGAGCAAAAATTATTACGAATTTCGTAAACGCAACTTATTTACCTACAAGACGCCAAACCCAAAATACCAAACACATTAAAACCTTGTTATTAAAAGTGTTAGGTTTGAACACCACCAAAACCAAAAAGGGATACAAGAAAGAAGTTTCATTAGAGGAAAATTAACGAGTGTCAGTGTTTTTCTGTGACGATAAAAACCGTAAATAAGCAAGGAGGAACCGAAAACCACAAAGGTATTATTTCTGACCTTTTTTAATGTCCCCTCTTTAAATATACAAGGCATAGAAACGTTGCAAAGAAAAAGAAATACTTAAACACGAACATGCTTAGTTTTCTTTTGAAGATGGGGACTTGTCTTTGTTGTACAGTACAATGACTTTTGCCTTTCTTGTGGAGACAAAAGGCCAATCAAAATGGCGAAACAAAGAAACGTCCTGAACAACAGTTTCTAATAACAGCGCGGTTAAACAATGAAAAGTGCAACAAATATTTCCCCGTTTTAAAAGTATTTCTGAAGAAAACGGTGCACTGCAAATTGAAATATTGACAGTTTGAAAAACCCTTCTTGTACGAAATTTCTTAGCTGCTATGAAAGATCATTGTTCGTTATGGCAAAAATAGTAATTGTTGATGGTTGGATTTATTAAAGGCAGCTGTACTTAATAAACAATCTGCGTTTTTGCTTGACCTGACATCAGAGCGCAGGCGACAAACTTCTGCCGTCGAACGTTGTACAGACATTTCTTATCACAACCCTAAATGGATTTTATCTTTGATAACGGAATAAGAAAGTTAACAAAGCGTCAAGGCAATATGGCGGGAATAAAAAAATTCTAGTGCTTTCTTCCAAAGGCATATTAGACCTTTTGACGTTAATTAAGTGAGCTATTATTGTTACATTAGCGCGTCTTCAGTTGGTCAACCCTCTTGGCTCTGACGAAACAATAAAACTAATTTCTTCGTTGCAATAGGCTATGCAGTAATGTATAAGCACCTCAATAGGCGCACCATGTTCACCTTTATAAATTCGATTACCTTGCGGCTAAGTGATTTCCGTTAAAATGCAGAAGTCTCATTTAACTTCAGGGCAAGCTGTTGTCAACCTTCACTGATCATTGGAAAGTGTTTGGGGACCTTTTTCCAGAGTTGTGAAAACCTAAAACGTTGATGAATTGCCGAAAAAAAACCGCATGAAGCTTGAAGAAATTATTTGACAAAGGGCCTTCACCGCTCAAAACGTGTTTTTTTCCCCAAATTTCAATTTCAGCAGCTTATCATTTATTTAGCCTTTTACTCTATGTTTTACTCCACCAAAATGGCATTCTACCTTGGTATGACTGTTTGGACTTTTCAAAGGCAGTTCTGTAAGCTCGGGTTGTTCCCAGCTGCATAATTTCACTCGCAAAGCGCACGCCAATTAATATAGTTTGTCAGGAAACATTCAATACAGGAATTCTAACACTTCCGTTTGTCTGATTTAAAAAACAAATCAGTCGTACGGTATGTAGGTAATGTTCCCATCGAAAACTGTGTTAATCTGTGGCGTACATACTAATTGGACCGTGAACCTGCAAGGTGAATTGGATTTCGGTTTTCTAATGTCATGATCAGCTTAGACTAGCTTCAGTTAACTAGGTTTGCAAGATTAGGGCACGGTTTGGAACGTGAAAACATTTGTGCGAATAATGTGCTAACCCTCGACTGTCATTCGGTTACTTTCAGTCAAAACATTCACAGAAATGCATCGGTCTTGTCATCATTCAAAATAACTTCAAGAGCTCCGCCTGACGCCATCGCGTCTCGTCTTTCCTTAAACAACCAATTAACCTTTGGGATGAAATACTAGCGTTATTATGAAAAAATAATTACATGTCATGCGCAACGCGTAACAAGGATTTCGTGATAATGCCTTTCCTTCAGCAACAACCCTTGCTCTGATGCACGTTCACTCATGAATGAAACAACATTCCCCTCTTCGCCTCAGAAAAGATGGAGCTTCTTAGAGGACTTCTTTGGACGAATAATCCTGATTTTTGAGGTTTTGCCGAATTCATTTTAAGCACGTCGCTAGCGGCAAGGTAACCGCATAATCAATTTCGACATGTCGAACAGAACTTGAAAATAAAAATGTTGAAATTGCTGAAAGAACTGATCCATTTTTCTAGGGAATGCAATTCTCGGATTGGAAATATTAAGGTGGAAACTTCACCAGTCAGATTGATAGGATAGGAAACGAAAGCAGAGCTCGTTCACAGTTTAAGGCTTGACAGATCCATGTTCTGTCGTAATCCTTTGCTTGCCCTTCGTGACTATCTCAGATCCTAGTAGTGCCTGTTCAATCAAACATTTCATTTCACACTCTACATTTCATCGCCTGATAGATTTTTGTTTGAAAAGCAGAACTCGAGAAGAGGCAGTGAAAACACATCTGCAGCTGTTAACTATCCAAACAATAAGCCGGAACAATTAATCCATCTGTATGGTTCAAATGAACTTCAGAGCAAGCGTTTCTGGTGCTGTTCGACATATCTTTGTGAAGTTAAAACTTTTGCTTTCAGCGACTGGTCAAATTGATTTATATATGACAAAAGGAAACTAGGCACATAACTCCTGATTTATCTATCCATTTCAGGTCATTTATTAAATTTCTTCCGGATCACGCTTTAGTGCACGTAAGTGTCAATAGCAAATGTTAAGTGCCTAGATCCAGCTGTCGCGCAGACATATTATGTACAGGTACCAGCTATCTTGGTAGTAGGTCAACACGCGCTGTGAAGGCGACGCGACAACGCAACTACGCAACAGTTGTTTTCAACTTTTCGAGGCGAATAAAATCACTCTTGAAGTTAATATCTTTGAAATGATCCACTGTTTCAATATCATTACCCTGGCCTCTCTTACCTACGAAAAACACAACAGACTCTTACAGCCTTCTATAGCCAGACACATGATATTTAAATTAACAGGTGAATCGAGTTGTTAATAGCAGCAACGCTTCAAAAACTATTCAAAAGGCTGTAAAAGGTGTTGCGTTTCTATGCGCAAAAAATGTTTAGTGTTCAGCATCACGTTACCATTCATAATACAAAAAGAAATATAAATAAACGAATGAGTGGATTGTATTTGGGGGAAACTTAATTCCTATTTAAAAACCACTAAAACTTATGAAAAACTTCCCGCAGTCGATAGGTCTGTCGATTTCCAAACGAATTTGGGTTTGTATTTTAATTGCATAACTCAAGGAGATTTTTTGTGCAAAAGAACAGAAAAAGCAAGGATTTTTCATGATCCGCCACTTTCGGTGAGGAGGTCTGGAAAAATATTCGGTAAAAATCATCTCAAATTCCCGGCTTAAAAGTGAATGTGTGTTGATGGTCTAAACGGTATATCGCCAGATGTCAGTACGTTCTTGTTGTAAACAACTCATACAGGTCTTGTTAATGGAAAAACATAGCATCAATGTAGATGACAATGAGTGAATCGTGCCATGAAAGTTTTGACTAGTTATGATGCTTTGTCGAGGTTTGCTGGTTGTGGCTAGGTCACTTTTCTTCTATTGGTGAACAAATTTTCACGCCCTTTTGAAGTGCTACGTTCGGAGGATGGAATAGTTTCCAGTCAGTTTGTCTTTTGTGAGTGACAGAAGTTGCGCCAGGAATTCAATGACGCAGGGGGTAACGTCTCCGACAGGGGAGCTAAACCGGAGGGGCCAGGACCACGCTGCCTTCATTATTTCCTTACTTGAAGGTCGAAAACGTCAAGTTATATTTCGGAAGAATAATAGTAACAACTGACTAGAAACAGTTTACTTTTACATTTGACAAGAAGATAAGAGTCTATTATCTTTCTTGGCTAAATCAGCAGCAAGTACTCATAGTCTGTACAAGATATAAATGTGTTATCATTACTGAAAATTCCCCGACGAATCTTTAATTTTTCTCAGACAGGGGGACTAAGGTTCCCAGACGGGGGGCTTTAACCCACTGGCGCCACCCCTGGTTAGTGCATTTGGTTTTCGAGCTGTTCTGGAAGCAGGTACTGATTTGCTTTTTGTGAATTTTCGGGAAATAATTTCGCCATTTTCCCGACCAAAAAGTCTGTTACCGCCGAATTTTTCCTAACATTTTTGTTTTGTTTCACGCATATTTATGGCCAATTTAGCTTGGGATGTTCTTCCCAGACTTATTGCCACATGATTTAAATCATATCTGGCCAACGGTTGTTTGCGTAAACTTACTGTCATGACTGATTTCCTCCACGGTATCAACTCAAAATATGAATGTGGCTTCGGACTGCTAATTTATTTATGCGTATTTTATACATTTTATTAATGATGCTTAGGAAGTTGCAACAGGAGAATTTGCTCGCTTCTGTTAAGTAAAACAAATTGAAGCAGTTACGAATTACCTTTTCATTCGATGTGCTTTGTGAGTTGAAGTCAGAATTTGTTAAATATGGCTTTGAAAAATCTTTAACAAGAAGACTTTGAAGTTTCATTACACATTAGAATAAATTTTAAAAATAGCATATACCAGATTTAAAGGATTTCATCGATTTATATTCGGTATTTCGCGTGTACAAATGGAGTTTGCGTAGCTCAATGTGTGGAGCGTCTCACTAGCAACCAGATGGTTAAGGATTCGATTTTCGTCTTTATATCATAAACCGTATCTGAGTTAATTGATTCAGAACATGCGCATTCATTTATATTTATCTTTAGTAAGATAGCTCCTTTGCAAGATTTGAACATGTCATCACTGAACTCAATTAAAGTTTTGTCCTTGGACAGTATTTTGCGTCTCAGTAACATCTGATCCGGATTTCTTTTTATATCACAGGCGTAGAGCCCATTATGGTATAATTACTTTTTTAGGGCTAAGCCCAGTGGAATGGGATATTCCACGTTTGACTTTAGTCTTCTATAACAGTCTCTTTTTTCCTTCACGTCGAACACCCTCCTCTCTTTTAGCTGACATTGTGCTTTACTCCGAAATTAAGGTGCACTTCTTAAACATCAAAAGTATGATCCCTCCAGTCTAAGATTTCAAAGTTGTGGCAGCTTTGGCTCGACCTAATAGCATCAGAAGTCGGAGGAGTGCCCATGGGTTACGTTGATTGGTGAACCTCGGAACAAGTTATAAATTAAAGTGAAAACACATGAACACATGTTAAACCTTCAAAGTGTTCATAACGACTCACTCTGATTGGCAGGTCATGACATGAGTGCATGAACCCAGCGCGTATTCAAGGTCAACAGGGCCTGTTTTCAGTCAGGCTCTGTCTTGGACTTTTGGCATCTTTTTCTCACCATTATAAAAATGAGCTTGAGGTATATTTTTGAGAGGATACCTCATTCATTAACTTGTTTAGACTGCGACAATAGACAGCAGACCAGAACGTTAATGAAACGGACAGAAAATTAAATACCCTCCGGCTTTTTTTTGTTTCTTGATTTCTTGCCAAATATCTCATTAAATTGAAAAATTCATGTTAAGCTCAATGATCATGTTGACCTCATCAAGCCCCAGCTGGCAATTGTCCGTTCATGGTGAGTAAACCTTCAGTTATTACTGTCGTCTTTTTATGAATCGTACGGTTTGCTCCATGAAAAAGTATGAAAGAGTTTTAGTTAAGATTTAAAATTGTGAGGCATGTGATAGGTTCTTATCTTAACGACAGACATTGACCTTTGTTTAAAAATTTAAGTTTCAACATTGAATTCTTCTTAATTTTGTGCATTATGGGAAAATGCGTCTCACAGTCTCACTGTGCAACACCAATTAATGGTGAATCCCAACTAAAGTTTTAGTTCATGAAACATTTTTTGTTGTAGTCGAGCTATCGAGGATTTGTCATGTTCTATTCGATGTAACATTTGAGAAAAGCAAAATGAGAAATAGCATATATTCTGGAGAGGTATACCAACCCTATGCAGGCTTCCTTCCAATTGGATGACATTATGTAGCTCTGGTAAGATGAGCTTCAACGTCTGTCTCTTCAGCTCCACTAGTCGCTTGTTGCATTTCTCGCACCAGACCCCTGGTTCGAACCCAAAGTCTTGATTCTCGACAATCTCGGTGGCAGGAGCTTCGCCCGTAGCCATTTCAACTAGATTAACTGAAAGCATTAAAGAAAATAAGTAAAGAAAATAATCGGAAACAGCGAAATCAAGCTCGCTGCATGGAGATGACCTGCAGTCGATGATGGCACCATGCTGGGAGGTCTGAGAAGGAACCACGAAAGGAAACTCATTGACTCTATTAGGTGGAAAAAAAAACTTGTCTTCTCGCCACTAACTTATGGATGGAAGTGTGAGCGAACATTTATACTGAAGTACACGAGTTACGATATCGAAACATCCTATTTTATGAACTGCAGCTAAACAATGCCAGTTCTAAAAAACCACGAATTATTTATTTATCCCCCTCAATCTCAAACAATTAACTTTCCAGAATAATCCGAATTCATTCCTTAGTATTCCAGACCAAGTTACCCGTGCGATGTAGCCGGCATTTTCCAATTTCAGCAACGACAAAACAGTCGTTCAACAGACGTTTTTAATGCTACGTTCGTCCTCTATTTCAAAAAACTCCTATATTCATAACTAAAGACAGAGGCTACGCTAAATCGTTAATTGGTTGTACTCACGAATTCCCACGCGTGTTCTGTAAAGGCTGCTAAACCAGTATATGCGCCATACATCGTACTCGCTCCGCGACAGCTAACAGAGACACAGTGGTCTCAGCAAAGTACACGCGTGTGCCATCTATTCAAACTTAGGTTCAACCGATTCTCCAGACGCCAGCACTCTTACGGGTGTCACCCATTGTCACGTCCCAAAAGCGTTTGGCGTATTGAGATGTCATGCCTTCGAGGATGCTGGGGCAATGACCCTGCCGACACTTCGTTTCGAGATAAGCGCTAGGGAGTCTTTTCAACTCCGTAGGGGAATTGCCCCTTGCAAAGTGTACCTTTTAAGGTTCCATGCGTGGCTCGCTAATTTAACAATGAAAAACTGAGCCAGACATGCATGAAAAACATCTGCGCACAATCGGTTTACCTTACGAACGTTGGAGTATCCTGAAGAGAAAGTCCAAGATTTCAGAAACGAGGAACAAAGAAGTCTTCAGGTTTACACGAAGGTTTCACGGGAAAGCTCTACAGGATCCATATGAGGCAAAGGTTTGCCATGCGGAGAAAGGAAACGATTGTATAATAGTCGACATTCCTGCACAATATGGCTTGGGTGAGGTGTTGAAAGATAGCAAAACATTAAGAGTGCAGAATTTAAAGCTCGCAGATATAAGGGGAATACGGCGATCTTTATCGTTAGATGGGATGAATTTTCTCCGATCAATCAAATAATCAACACCATGGACCAGCATTGAAGTCGAGCTGAAGTTTATGGTAGTAAAAAGGCTTAAATCGCTTGGGGTTTTGGCATTCAGAAACGACTGGCTACTCTTCGAAGAATGCTAGTAATCACGGTGTATTTTAACGCAGATTTTACTGTTATTGCGTACTTGGGTGTCCGGATGGTGTTTAGGTGAAGAAATGAACAGATTTTCCGGCTTTTCCCTGCAAATTCCATCACTCTCCCATCTCTCCTCACAACTGGGTCCACCTTTATCCTGTTCAATAGGGTGGAGCGCAGACGATTGGCAGAGCCAAGTGCTTGTGAATGGCCAGGAAACGAATATGAGAGTCTGGGACGTCCTTTCATGCTTTTTAATTGCTTGAGTCTTGAGTATAATGATTTCATCACAATTACAGTACTCAGACAAGATGAGGTGCTGATTAAATGTATAAATTTATGCATATTTGACCAGGCCTAACCTTAGCTTAATACAAAAAGTGTAGCTGAACAGTGGAGAAGCTGTCACTTCAATCATGAGGATAAGGCGTTACGTGAAGTCGTAATCTGTCGTGCTGCTCGCAATAACAAACCTAAGTTAACCAAAGAAATTTTTATTAATTCAGTTTTCGATACAGATTCGTTAAATGGCACAATGGTGCTCAACGTATGACGAAGTTGTGGGCGTCTGTGGCCTTTGAGAGTGCCTTAAATGATTCAAAACACCTCTCCGTCTACAAGCGACTTCATTGCCATAAGTGCGCCATATCATCCGTCTTCTGTGTACTACCAAAATAGCATTTTGAATCTGTAATGGACCGGAGGTAGTTCAAGAGTTGGGTGCAGCCCAAGCTCACGGGGGTGCCAAGAAAAGCTTTGGAATTTTGGGGTCCTGAATTAATCTTTTATGACCTGATCACAATAATTAAAAGATGCAAGAATTGTGAAAGATGAAATCTGGATAATACTAAATTTAACTCAACCCCATAGCATCAGCTTTTTTGTTATTTTACTCTGGATAATGCTAGGCAATTTTAATTGTCCAAGAAACTTTTACTCATCAAGGGGACACGTCCTGCCGAATAGGGTTACAACCTCTTCAACTCTTAACCAGCAGAATCAGTCTTCTGTTAGTTTACTCTGGCCAACGCCGAACGCCAGAAAATTTCTCTCGTCAGTAGAAGACATCCCGCCAGGAAAAGATTATTGTGATTACATGTACTGACCTGGCGCGAATGCTTGTAATCACCGAAGATTCTTTGCTTGACATTGTTCATAAACCGGTTATTTGTGGCTTAATCTTTTCTAATTTCTTTGCTAACATATGTCCAATTCTCGACCACGCCCGAGAAATGACTGGACACCTGTACCCACCCAATTTAAACCATTGAACTCTAAAAAGACTGGAACGATACCTGTAAACTGTATTTTGAAGCCAACATGGAGGCTGACATGTAGGTCAATTTGCAGGTCATCCCAGTCCCCTACGCGATAAAACACGCAACCTATAGCGAAAAACTTAACCTAAATTTCGGATAGTTTTCTTTTTTATCTTTCGTAAGCAAAGGACAATGTCGCTAGGACTGCATATTTGTCAGAATTAACCGTACATGAAAAATAAAGGTTCAATACAATTTTTTCCCATGCGTGTTTTTGACCTACATGGCTGCCCCCATGTCGGCTTCATTCAATCGTGAGGCCTGGTACAACGAGATATCGTTCCAGTCTTTTAAGAGTTCAATAGTTTGAACCTGCATGAAAATTTACAAAAATTTATCACAAAAGTTACTGATTGCTCGTAATGTGTTCGTCATGAGCTCCCCCAGATAATTTACTGGCCCACCTAACTTGTCGGGCTGGCTTTAGGCCTAACCCATCCCAACTTTAATCTGTTTTGCTTTGTTGATTTAATGAAAAGAAAATATTGCGAAGAGTACTGCCTTCGTCACAGGGGTTTGTTGTGCTGTTTGTTCACTTTAATTGAGGATAAATATGATGTGAAGGGGTTCCAATTGTCATTGGAAGCTAAAATAAAGAGAGCGGAGAGTTACATGAAAGTTTGAGGTTTAGTTTTGCAGGGAATGACGAGTCTCTGGAATTGCAATGCAGTGTGAACGTTTTGTTTTGTTATTCTGTTTTTCTTATTTTTTGGATGAGATTAGCTAATTTTTTATGTTTCCGAGATGTCGTGAGTCTTCAAGAAGCCACAATGGCATTCACTCTTCCTTCGATGGTGTTTTCTGCTATGCGGAAAGATTAAACTAGACGCTGTTTAGATCTAATTCAAATTCAATATTGGTTCGAAAATAATACAGCCGCAGTTCGTTCCGTGTATTTCTATTCCAGAATTGTACGCTGGTGGAGCCGGATTAAGTCTGAGAATGGACTCTAGTTGATTCGCTGTACCGTGGCACCGAGCTCTGCTGGCAAAGGAGGCAAAATCTTGCGGCATTTTTCCTACGGGAGGGGCTAAACAAATATGCTATCAGACTCGGATTGGACCTATCCTGATATAGCTTTTAAAAACTCCTTGATATCGTATTTTATAAATAGATATGAAGATGTAGATCATTTAACTTTCAAAGAGTAACTCAAATTTATCTTTAAATTATGATATTTGATAGTAATAATTTTAGACTGATTATGTACAATTAGTCATTTATTTTTAACTATAACATTCATTTTAATATTCTTTAATTGATTCGTTACATATATATATATATATATATATATATATTTATGTTAGGCATGAACACTCCTTTCGCCAGGCTTAAACATTAATTCTGCTATTTTTACAGCTGTTTTCGCGCCTTATGTATGAGATGCGTCTTATTTTACTTGTATAAACAGCCCTATTGTAGACCTAACTCTATCGCTATACGTAACACGAACGTGTTTTTAATATAGCGACGTGTGATCGTTTAATGTTGAGAATTCGTGTTAATTAAAACCAGATCCTGCATGGAATATTTGTGCGTCATCTCAGTTTCGTAACCGCAATCGCTTTCTCTGCAGTTCGGCGTTCAGCAGCCAAGCTGTCTTTCTTAGAACTATTTTACTTTAGTTCTTATCACACTCCAGACATTTGCATGAGAGGACTATCGTCTCGTGTGGCTTTGATTCCTTTAGCTGCACGACCAACGCTTCAAATTGATTGAGGGGGATAAACAGCCGACTTCATTTTAGGAACGACAAACTAATACGAATCCGGTAAATGACGAGATTCCCGTCTTAAATTTCTCTGCATATTTTCCCGTCGTAAAGACGGTGAAGTCAATCGAGAGACAAGTGTTCGAAGTAAAAAACTGTCTTAAATTCGCGGGAGGTGAGTAAAATAGGATGGATTTTGATAACCAGCATTCAAGTGAACAAAGCCGGAAATAAATATAAGTGCTAATTTTAAACTGCAAACAATAAAAATCTTCGGGCAGATTTTTTTCTAGTTTTGGGATTAATTCTCTAGTTTTTAAAAAATTTAATTCCGTTTAATTTTAAGAAATGTTTTCTTATCAAAAAATCTTTTTAAGAAACACTATCCCCTCTACCAAGTATTTTTTCATCAAGCTTTTGTTTTTTTATCTTAACCCTTTCCTGTCCTTCAAGAAATTTTTTCTTATCAAGAAATCTTTTTAAGAAAAATTGTCCCCTCGACGAAATATATTTTTAACAAGATTTTTTTTTATCTGTCTTAACCCTTTCCTGTGAGAGATGCCTCCCCTCGACGAATAAAATCGAATGGCGTTGGCGAGAGTATAACTAAAAAGTCGGGTGTTGACCGGAAAGGGTTGAAACAAAAATTTTATTTTTAGCAGTGTTGGACATTTTTAAAAATCACCGTTCTTAATCTCACATCATAAGATTATCTGTCTGACGGACTTCTCTCTTCGAAGAGTTTTCGTAGTATTATATGAATTCGCAAAATAATAAAAAAGATTAACGAGCATTGTTGGTATAATACCGCTAAATATATCTCAGGTGGTTAAGATTAAATAACCTGGGACTGGACTCTTGAGACGAAGATTAAACCCCGCAAAGAATTTTCAAAAAGCCCATAAAGAAGACAACAAGAGATTTGCAGCTATACTAATTATTTTGTTTACTAACGATACGTTAAATGAAATCATTAGTATGATTATACATCTCTTGTTGTCTTCGTTATATGGTTTCTCCGAAATTCCTTTTCGCTGCACAGTAGTTTTTCGCACAAGACTTCGACTCCCGTGGTGTCACAATCGCCACGATTTTGACTAAAAGATAACTCAAGGATAACTTGGGACTGAGTCCTGTTCTTATCCGAAAATGTCAAAAACGCGTATATCAAGAAATCAATGTGAATTACTGAAATCTAATAGGTCTATAATTGCTCAACTTTAAACATTCTTTTTTCCGAGAAATTTTCACCAGATAACGCAACAAAATTCGAGAAATCAGCAGCGGGGATTTTTTACTCATATGATCAGAATCTGGACGAGAATGTTTCTCAAAACGCATCATTTTTTGCATGAGGTCTCGTGGAACGTTCCTGGGGCATAGCCTACTGAACTATTAGGTAAACTCTGTCTTTATTTAGATGAACTAGTAGTGACGAAAATTTAGACAATTTCAGGCAATCTTTTTGAAATGGAGACTGGCTAACGAAGAGAACTTGGCTGCAAGCACAAGAAAGAAAAAAATTAATGGTTCGTTATGAAACAATATGTGGAAAGGAGTATACCGACTTGTTTTGGCTGCAGCGTAACGACAATCATTAGTCCCGTAAAAGGCTTCATATGACCGTAGCGAGCGCGTTTTACCCCCAGTGGGTTCAACAGTCTATTCTTAGTCAGAACTGTCCATCATTTAGCGATAAAGAGTACAACGACCAGCCGTTTGATTATCCAATTAAGAAAATTACATTGACCAAGTCATCTTATTAAGAAACTTAATGAAATCAAGAAGAGGGTTTATTGAACTCGGAGTGGAGTGAAGGGTCGCGTTTCTCTCACCAGAATGGCGAAAATGAAACTCTGGTGACATAAAATTTTTTCGTGGTGCTGTAGCACAACGGTCCGCAATCTTTTTCTTCGTTGACCCAGAAAGTAAATTTTGCATGTGAAGCGCGACCCACCTTGACGGATCATATGAAATAAAGAGGAACAAAATAGCTGTTCGCCCTCTGCACGTATTCAAAATTCTGTTAACGAGTTTTGTAATACTCTTTTTAGTCTTCGATATGAAACTCAGTCGATCAACTCTCGTTGTTTCTGATTCGATAAGTTTCTAACAGGGCCACTTTCGGCATTTTTTCCGGTTTTCTGAAGAGTTCTTAAAACCGCCAAATATTTTTCGCGACCCACTTTTGGGTTGCTACCCAGTTTGTGGAACGTCTCTGTAGCATACCTTTGACCCCGCCAACAGGCTAAACATAAATATCTTAGCAACGGTCTCACAAGAAATCCTGTTGTGATAAATTAATAAAAATGTTAGATTGTTGATAATGTCTCGAATTGGATGATGCTGGCAAAAGTCTCGTCACGTACCCCCAGATTAATATCAAACTCATTACCTCTCTCTCTCTCTCTCTCTCTCTCTCTCTCTCTCTCTCTCACACACACACACACACACACACACACACACACACACACACACACACACACAAACACACATATACATACACGCTCTCTTTCTCTTTTATTCGTAGCGTAATCAATTTCAGCGAGATCAGAGATTTTTGAGCCATTTGTGCCGTAAAAGAAATCTTATGCCCTTGGTTGTTTCGACTGGAAGTGAGATTCTAGAGTCGATTACAAACGTTATCAGCAAAGCCCCAGACTTAAGCCTTCACCTGCTGTTAGTAATGGAATTTTATCAAACACTGCGTCACAAAGAGAGACAGTACAAACGTTCTTATCGACATACAACAAACGAAGAACATAAAACAACACAACGCCATCAAGACTACACGTAATGCGTTATTAAAATTCCAGACTTCGAAACTACCTTTGACGCTGCAATTGAAATGTCTATTTATGGGAATGAAAGTTCTAAAATTGTGGTATTTCTATGGTAGCACCACGTTCCTCTCATCTTTCTACCCAATCTATGCTTTCAAAGGTGTAAAATACGAAACAGATAAACCGTGTGGTTGTTGGTTTTTACTATCGTAAAATCTCGTCAGACCGTAGAGAGCGACATTGCTGAGTGGAGGATTAAGCAACGGTTGCTACGGGTTACCGAGAATTCAGGTTACACCAATGATTTTGTAACTCAATATATTTAGATGTTTTCCGCACCAACAGTTAGCCAACAGGTAAACAATTTCGAAAGCATCTTCACACCAAAGAAGCAGGCAAACTTGGATAACTTCTCCAAATGTTACCTCAGTGAACCTAACCATCGTAAGCTTCGCGTTATAAATTGGATATATTATTGACGAAGAAATAAACAGACGAGCTTTTATTAACCTTCTGTACAAGCATAACTCAAAATTTATGAGGAATAATGAAAAGACTCTTTTCAAAATAGGTATTTGCTGTGTTTCAAATTCCATGCATGCAGATGACCCGATCACATCCGTTCAACGACGAGTAGTTCGTTAATCTTATAATGCTTGGCTCTCATATAAATAGAACACTAGTGTTATAACTAGTGTACTTTGAAGTACTTACGGATTAATCGGTTCGCTACGCCAGTTTTCAGACAGTACACAACCACGCAAGCCCAAAGCAAAATCCGTTAAGAAATTTCAAGTTAACCACGATTGGCAATCATTCAGTACACTTCTTCACGTCGTGTGTAGCCGAGAAAAACCACGACTATCTCAAATGAACTTGAGGTTAAACAAAGACATATTTCTTCATAATTAGTACATCCTTGCCAAGTTATATGTTGCCCTTTTAATAGCCTCGGTATGTCTTCGGAACAAAATGGACAAGTGCTAAACTAATTGCCTTGGAGTCTTTTTCTTGGTATTGAGTTTCTTATGTCTTAAATCATTTTTTCTGTTACAGCATCCTTCTTAATTGGCCGAGCACGAAACGTTGACAGGAAGACGTTCAATCTTGATAAAATTATTTGTCGTCAGTTCGATGGTAAACCACTTTCAGAGCACAAGTGCGTAAGTAATCTGATCAAATGTGAAGGACAAGGGGAATGCTACATGAAAACTGGAAGTATCAAAGATTTCTCAAACTAAACTGTATTTGTTTGTACAAATACAGACTAGATTGTATGACGGCTAGAAATTTTGAAACTTAGAAAATGTGAAATGGTTCATGTGAAAATATGAAAGCGTAAAGACTTTTCTATAGACCCTTCAGTTAATGCAACTCGAATGACCCGGTATGTTATAGACCAGGTTGCCATCCATATATGCAAGTAATCTATTATCAATTTCCGCCTCGAATGAAGCTGCTTCTGCAATGCATCACAAGAGCGGCAGGGAAGATGCCGAGGAAGGCCTTAGTACCGCATGTTTTGCAAAACCGCTAAAATTTAGAGAAGCGACTGAAAGAGTGATTTATTTATTGCGGTAGAACTTTTCATGAGAAGCGTGAAGAGCCGACACAACCGTTTTAAGCGGGCACCATTTCCTGTCGGTTGTGAAAAATCATTGAAAACAAGATTCTGTGGAGTTGATTGATATACAAACTTGCTTATACTCAAGAATTGCGAGTACCGACGGGCAAGTTACATTATGGGTACGTCCAGGGTCATTCAGGCATATAATCATTTCCATGTCTGACTCTATATTAGGTTTGAACGCGGCAACGTATTAATTCGGGATAATCTCTTGAGCTGCTGAAGTGCGTGAACTGAAAACGTTTTTTTCCGTATTGTAGTAGAGAAAAGTAGAGGACAAACAATTATGATTTACAAGGAACTATTCCTCGAGATCAGGGAAGCGGAATATACGTTCGCTTCAAATGTTCTATTCTTAGAACATAGATACAATACACAAGTTACCAAATGCTGAGAAGTCAAACATCATAATGCCGTTAGCACCTTCGACGACACGCTTCGTTTTCATAATTCATAATCCTCATTGCTGTTCTCATCACCGACCCACCTTCTTACTATCGCTCTATTTGGCTTTTTAATTGTAATGGCTCGCCGGTCGTACCTTTCTATCAAGTCTATGATGAATTAAAGTTTTAAGTCGACCATTGACGGTTTTTGTCGGGGAGTAAAGTTTTATCCTGCAGCTGTTATGAGCTACTATCAGCTCCGACTAGATGAGTTGGATGACTTCCAAATAATTTGGCCCAATTTGGAAACGGTATTTAATTTAAGCTGGGCCGACCTGAAGTGCACGTTAAAGTGATACGAGTGAATGAATTAGGATTAAAGTTATGTGAATGAATCTTCATATAAATAGGGATGTTGCTGAAATTCCTTTGTGTTGGTAACGGAACCTTTGTTTTGTTAAAGGAACGTCAGAACTTTAGCTCCGGAACATGACCACCTCACCAACCCAAGCTCTATTTTAATCCGTATATAGGACGAATTCCTTACGTAATCTGCACTGTGTAGAAGACGTTACTGGAAGCCTTTCCAAGTGTTCATAACGACGTGGACAGTTAGATTGCAGAAAGTTGACGATTGCTTTTAATGAACAATGTTAACCTACTGACTAAAATTGCTTGGAAACGTTTAAGAAAATTTGACAACCTGCTTCCCGTCTTTACCATTTATTGCCTACGACCCGCGTGGACGCTAGTGAGCGCGAGTTGCATTATTATCTTTGCCAAAATGCCGTACAGAACGATAAGAATCCTTGGTATGTGTTATATCCAAACTCGATCCTGGATTGTATATATTGAATTTTGTTTTGCAATTTTTCAATAGTTTATGGCGATCTATCCTGCGGTGCGATATGTTAGTCAACCAATCATTATCGTTGTTGTTGTTGTTGTTGTTGTCGTTGTTGTTGTTGTTGTTGTTGTTGTTGTTGTTGTTGTTAAGAAGGCGAGAAAGGACGTTCAGAGCAAGCTATAGCTCAGATCATGTGCAATGATTTACTTTCAATCGGTGAAAGCCGATTGACCTAGTTTGCATTCGCCATCCACGATTTCGTGTTTCTCCAGTGGTCTGACTGCGACATCCACAACAAAATCTCATACCTAATTTTCTAATCCTGTCATTTTTTTTTCAGAATGTGCTGACGACGTCCATAAGACCGATTTTGTTTCAATCAAATAGGGACGTAAATGAGACTCAACACGGTTACGAAAGAGGGTAAGTTTAAGATAATATCCGTTAAAATTTCAGAAGTTTTACTGCGTTACACCGGCAGTTTTGCCGCGTTTGTTACTACAGTTTACCTTATACATGTACATGTACACATACATACACAATTACATATACATATACTCATACACATACATATACATATACATATTCATATACGTATACGTATATGTATACATATACAGATATAGATATACAGATATAGATATACAGATACAGATATAGATACAGATATAGATATAGATATAGATATATGGATATAGATATATAGATACAGATATAGATACAGATATAGATATAGATATAGATATATGGATATAGATATATAGATATAGATATATAGATATAGATATATATAGATATATAGATATAGGTATAGATATAGATATAGATATGTAATATTTAAATACAGATCCAATAAAGCACATACTGCGAGTGTTTTAGAAGTCTTCTAAAATGAACCTCCTAATACACTAATTCGCCAAGAAAGTTTGGAAATTTAGGCTTTCTAGGACGAAAAGTTAACTTCTTCACATATAAAATCGCATGTGTCTTCGTCATATACAAAGGCGCGAGACGGTTATGATTTTATTTTGTATTTTCTTCATGAATTCTTAATGAATTTTAGAAATATATATCCATATGTATATATGTAATATTTAAAAACCGAGCAGGAGTGCTTTATCGGGATTTAAAACACGAGGCGATAGCCGAGTGTTTTAGACCCGATAAAGCACGAACTGTGAGTTTTTTAAATGTCTTCTAAAATGAACCTCCTAATACGCTAATTCGTGAAGAAAGTTTGGAAATTTATCTTCCGTAAACCGAAAAAATTGAACTTCTTCTTCACGTATAAAGGCACTTGTATCTTTATCACATACATAGATCCCACACGCTTATGATTTTCTTTTGTCTTTTCCTCATGAATTAATAATATATCCTTATCAGTCCAAGTTCGTTCCGAGCTGCACTGATGAGCTGTAGAACAGCGAAACGTACGTCTGCAGTTTGGACATATATATATATATATATATATATATATATATATATATATATATATGATGAAAAGTTTGTTCTCAAGCTTTATCTCAGAAAATTTCTGAGCTCCCCAGCGGGAATCGAACCCGTGTCTCCCGATTGCCGGTACGGTTGTTTTACCATTAGACTATAGGGTCTCAGACGGCAACGGTCTCAGATGTCTTCTAAACATCTACACTCAGGAAACATCTACACTCAGTAAGATGAAATTTATTCATACACACAATATCATCATACAGGTATGTTCAGCTTTCAAGTACAAAAGTGGCATATCAATATTACGAACCAGGTCTCTAATTAACATCATGCTTGCCGTCTGAGACCCTATAGTCTAGTGGTAAAACTACCGTACCGGCAATCGGGAGACACGGGTTCGATTCCCGTTGGGAAGCTCAGAAATTTTCTGAGATAAAAGCTTGAGAACAAACTTTTCATCATACATATATCCAAGCTTACAAACATCTACTATCAGTAAGATGAAATTTACTCATATATACAATATCATCATACAGGTATGTTCAGCTTTCAAGTACGAAAGAGACATATCAATATTACGAACCAGGTATGTTCAGCTTTCAAGTACGAAAGAGACATATCAATATTACGAACCAGGTCTCTAATTAACATCATGCTTGCCGTCTGAGACCCTATAGTCTAGTGGTAAAACAACCGTACCGGCAATCGGGAGACACGGGTTCGATTCCCGTTGGGAAGCTCAGAAATTTTCTGAGATAATGCTTGAGTACAAACTTTTCATCATAAATATATCCAAGCTTACAAACATCTACACTCAGTAAGATGAAATATATATGATGTAATATATAGATGAAATATATATATGTATATGTATATATATATATATACATATATATACATGTATGTATGCATTTATAGGTACACGTATACATTGGGTCATGTACGTGTGTGTGTACCTGAACGAGTTCGTAAATGTAGCCTAGAATTGGAACCTCGTCTTAGATCAATCTGCAAAGCACCCTTCAAGGTGGGGTCCAAACCATAGTCAAGTTACGAATAAAATCGTTGTCTTGCGTGCACTCTTTATCCCCTTGAGTTCTTCTTCTTCATTTTAATCTTCACGCAGTAGCATTGCCTTAGGTGCTCTGTCTGTTTTTCCCCTTCCCCGGTATGCCGGTCGACATTTAAAACAACGAAAGATTTACCATAATTTACATTGCTTAGTTTGTTATTGAACTTCCAATCCTATAAGCTATTTATGCGTCACAGGACTTTTTTAACCTATTAATATACCGCCTAGCTTTTTACATCATTTTACGGTTGAGTCCGTCGCGGGGTCTTCACTCGAAACACCAGTTTCTCATCTTGTAAATTCCGGCAGTTTTTTGACCGTTTGGATTGAAGTTCGTTAATACGGTAAAAGTACAAGGAACGTAGGAAAACGTTCGTAAAAATTTACTTTGATTTACTTAATAGATTTACTTTGATTTGATTTGTTTGAGAGAAATCATTATAGAAAGAACCATAAATACTCTTTTCAAATTTTCCTAACGTGTCGTCAATAAAACAGACTTTGATCGTATATTGTTTCAATTAAACCAATCATCTGTTCAACTATTTAGCTTCAACTTGTACACCGTTTAGGCAAACCAACTTTATGAATAACAGATAATCCATAAAGTGAAATCTGCAGTAAAATTTCCTGGAGGCAAATGGGAGAGGTTGAGGCGTCTTAAACAAAATCGAAAAGGATGTAAACTTATCCATTTCCATCTATGACCCAAGATAACAGCATTTTTCCGACTCATAATGCTGCTTCATTGAATATAATAAAGCAATCGTACCTCTATTTGTTCGCTTGGTCACCTGCTTTTGTTCTTATCCTCACCTTTCGTTAACTATCTAAAAGAAAAACGATCATTTCACAACATGAAACCCTGACCTCAACTCTTCAAGTACCGCCTCGCGTGCTCGGGTGAGCGCCTTTAATCCATACATAGATTTAGAGATAAAAGTGTAGAGTCTGTGGTCTGACTAGGTAATTACCCCAGATATCCGGTCGAAAACCAAGGGAACGACTGAGGATTTGCCGATGAAGACATCTACTGAGGACGAACTATGCGGTTTAACAACTCCATACATTGTTTTCCTATATTCTCCCAACTCGAAGACCTCCGGCAATGACTAACTTCGAGGAAAAACCCGGCTTTTACACCATGAGGACAATCTAAATACTGCGCCAACTTGAATGGGACGGCATCTCATAAACTTTGTCTTCCATTGATGTTTTTACATCGCGAAAGATTGCATTAACAATTGAAAAACCAGGAAAGGATGTATTTGTCAAATTTGGGCTTGGCAAAGGAAATAACAAGAATTGTATGCTTCTTAGGACCGAACTATGTAGGTGATTATTTCGGATTGGTTTTGGTAATCTCTAGAAATATTATTGTAATGATGTTATTTTTCTTCAATTGTGTTTCCCGCATTTTGGCAAGAGTATTGTAAACAAATTAAAAAGAGCTCAACTGCTGGAAGGTTAGGGTTTGGCAAGCGGGAACAGCTTTATTGCGGGAAGGAAGTCGGAATTAGAGGCACAGAATTTGTGGTGAGAATTCGGCCTTTAGCTCAAAATTCCGATTCCAAACTAAAAGAGTGACTGAGGAAATGCTGAAGATGATACTGATCTGTTTGTTATCACAATACAGTACTTTAGTCCGCCATTTAAGGAGCTCATATCCCTTACCGATAGACTTAAAAAGATCGGTGCCTGATTTGTTTTTTCTTACGCTGTAAGCCGATCATGAACAGTAGTTCGGAAGGAAGCGTTTAGTGGAAGAATCTACAGGTATATAGGCATGCCTTGGCAAAGACTTTCACGGTTAATTTTATGCGTATTTGTAATGTGCGAAGAGTTGATAGCAAGACAGTATAAGGAACTAGTATTTGGTAGTTCTACGATAAAGTGCTACGTCGGCCGTCTTGAACTATATTTCTCAAACTCATTAATAATTCATGAGTATATTATTCAATCGGACGCGCTGAATGGCACCACATGAGCGAATTTGAAATACCATGGAAGTACTGAGCAGAGGACTTGAACTACCTCCAGTCTTGAACTGTTGAACTAACTTGAACGAACTTGAACTATTTCCAGTCCAAGGACTGGGAATAATAGTTCAAGTCCTTCGACTTAAAATACAATTTCACACAATCAGTTTGTTCATCCATACACTCATTACTAATACACTAATTCATTGTGCCAATACACTAGTAGATTTTGAGAAGTTATTTAAAGGCCTCCAGTTCGGACTACACCGGGTTTTCGAGGAGTACTCGGAATTCGTTCCGATTCTCGGCTTCGCCTCGGACCAGAACGAATTCCTCGTACTTGAAAACCCGGTCTAGTCCTCATTGTCGGCCTTTAAATATTACGTAAAAAGCCAAAATGGACAGGGAGCTGCAGTGGCGTAGTCGGGGATTTCCTGGGTGGGTGGCTTGCCCACCCGGAGCAAATCAGTGAGGAAAAATTGAGGAAAAATTGAAGAAAAATTGAGTTTAATGAGGAAAGGAAGAAAGAAAGATAGAAAAACAAAAAGACAAGAAACGGGAATAATGTAAATTGGAAAAGAAAACGATGGAAGGGAAAAGAAAAAAAATGGAGAAAACACGAACGAAAATAAAACAAAGGAAAATTAAAGAAAAAGAAGGAATTAGCATTGTGCTTGATAAAAAACTCTGCGGGTGGAAAACTGAGGACTAAACTACATCAAAGCATCACAAGTTTTTGAAACGGCTATTCTTGTAGGGCCACACAGGTTGTTAAGTGAGGGTTACCAGCCAGACTTTTGTGAGGAACGTCCCTCAACATCTGCCAACAGACATGTTTACTGCTTTAATCATAGCTTAATCCGTTTCCTTATTCCCATCAATGAATCCATTCCTGCTCAGCACTTACTCCTAAATTTTCTTCGAGCAAGAAATTTCACCGTGGTCTGGATTGTCTTGAAAGGCCATTCGATGGCGTAGACGTGCGAGTTTTAGGGCGATTGATCGTTAGATCTCCAGGGCTTGCTCTGTTTTGAACGGCGAAAAGTAAATCGTCTCCAAAAAATTACGTCTAGTGAGCCGGAGGTCAATTGTATCTGAAAATACTTCAAGATTTGAGGCGAACTTTTGAGTACCAGCTTAACTTATACACCGGCTTCAAAATAGGCATTATTTTGGACGTTTCTGTAGCTTATTTGCAGTCAGAGTTCAAAGAATGCGGGGTCAGTCACCAAATTGAGCATAACCAGGAAAACACTTCACACATAATAAGATAGTTATCAGGTCAAGCTGACTGTAAATTCGACCATTTGCCACGTTTATTCTTGAAAAAGGGCAGCGATAATTTTTTCCGATTTGGGCATTTAGTCAAATTGTTCGTGTAAAAAGATTTGGCAATTTTCATTGAACAAGTTCGAATTTACCTCAAACTACCAGCTATGTATTTTGTCGTTACCAGCGAACACTAACAAAGAGGCGATATGCTCAAATAGACACCTAACAGGTGATTATCACTTCTGTTTGGATAAAAAAAGCACAGCGACTCAAAAGGGATGCAAAGGATGTACAACTTGTAAGCTAAGACTGTGTTGGAACGATATTCGTTCTGTGAAGTACACAACTTGAACTAATCAAGTAATTCAACCACGTAACAATACTTCAGGATTGATCGCAAAGTTTCCCAGATGTACCCTTGGGCACATACTTTCTACCTTAGCAGTCTTCATCCAAACGAGCCTGATGTGTTCTAAGTCTGAATATGAGACGATTTATGAAAATGTACCAACAAGAGAACGTGGAAAAAACCTTCGAGCGAAGTAACTGCACTAAATTAGAACATATCGTTAAGATTACCTCAGATCATGAAAGGAAATGAATAATGCTTTATTTAAAAGATTAACTATGTCCATTCCTTACTCAAGCATTGTATTAACGAACGGACTGGGCTTGTTGCTAGCTTCCGTCACTTTTACCTACTCACCTTTTTAAGACACTGCACAGTTGCCAAAAAGAAGACTGAAATTCTACGTTCTAGTCATTCTAAAAACTTCTATCAAATAGCGTTCAATATTTCCATGAAGGAGAAAATCAAGTTTCTTACAAAGCTGCGGACACGAAGACGACGCGAGCTAAGTGATCTGTCAGACTGTCTTTACCTTATCATATTACAAAAGTAGTTTGTAAAATTCAGTTGACAACATCCGTTTACGTGGGCCATATGACTACTCCTGTTATCGAAATTATCGGTATTGTTCATTCAATTTCTATGGAAAAAGACCAATGATTCAAATAGGCGTTGCTGGTCATTATACCTGTTTGCCATTAGTCGCTTGTATCGTTCCATCGAGTCTGCAGTGGGTTTTTTTGTGTCCTTCTGCCATATGATGAATATCTTCGATTGTTTTCCCAGAACATTCCAAATGGTTGAACTTATAGTTTTAGACCTTACCGTTCGTTCATCCACTCACCAATCATGTTTTTCAAAAACAAGTTGTGATAATTTCGATAATAACAAGTGGTTTTGCCAACGGAAACGGATGCCTTTCAGCCTATTTTAATTTTGCAAATTGCTCCAGATATTTAATAACGTAAACATAACCTGTCCTGTGAGGAGCCAAAGTGGACAATATTGTCTATTAGAAATAATTACGTGGCAAACAACAAATATGCGCTGTTTTGCAAAGATTTATATGCTGAACACCTTATATACATCTACTATATACAAGCCAAGCAAAACCAATCCCTGCTAACCTCAAAAAATATATCCCAATCAAAATATATTTCTTAAAAGCTATATATGTATGGTAATTGTAATAAACCATTGCTAAACTTAAAAATATACGCTATCTTCACAAAATTTCGTGAGCATTATCAATATCTGCGAGACTTCATATATGTGCTATAAATACTTCATAAATATATGCTCATGCAAAACATCATGTTCTAATTATGGTGCTTCCTGCTCTTGTAAGAAATAATTAAGTAAGATGATGCTATATGGGCTCTAACATGGGTCAATCATGTGAATTTATTTATCCATATGCCGTCAAACATCCCAGTTTATGCTTGAGTCTTATGCTTGAATTACTGTTCACCACAAACTATCATTTTGTTCCTACGTTTACTCGATCCGAAATGACGTTGAACAATTAAAGATAAATGGTATTATTATCAAAAATACATATTCATCACGCAAACGAATTCGAAACATAAGGCAGCTTGAGAGAATTCAATCCTTCCTTGGCAGTCTTATCTTGAATAACATTTCGAAAATGCGCAAGATAAATATCAGAAAGGTGGATTTCTATTTAATAAGCAGATTTCATTTTCCCGTTATTTATCTGGTTATAATTGCACGGAAGATTGTGCAGTGAAGTAAGTTCATCAGTGACCCGCAGGGCGTAACTGAACAGACCACAGCAAAATGAAATCTATTTATTTTATACAATAAACTGAACTGACCAAATAAGAGGTCGGTTCCAAGCGTACGAACAATTATGAGTCGTCTTACGTCATCCGTATTCCATACAAATTAAGCAACGTCATTGGTTTGTGTTATCACGTACAGTTTTAGTGAAGCTATCCGTGCGTCTGCCTTTTGGTAGAATATCATGGGTAACAACAAAATAAATGCACGTGGAATTAAGTTCATTGCGTGATTAACGATTAGATAACAAGTCCCGTTTTCTCTGAGCAGGCAATGAGCTAAGGCGAAGCACGAGTTGACTATTACTCAGAAAACGAGTAGTTGTTGTCTTATTGTTTTAGCATAAATTTGAGGTGTTATTGTTTTAACATGAATTTGCCGTTCCCGAATTCCACCAAATTGGCAGGAATTACTGATTATTATTAAAATGAAGATTGCAGCCCAGCATGGCACTTTAAGAATAGCCATGGACACAGTAGAATTGATTCATAATATTTAATAATTAACAAGATCTAACGTTTCGTTGTAAACATCACAATATCTCTAGAAATATGCTTAACATAACGGCAGACGCCTAGTTACATACAGGTGCCACTATGTTAATCATATAGACTGTCTAACCGTCCCAATTTCGTCGGGATTATCTCGGGTTTGCTTGAAAATCCCGAATGCCGACTAGCATGCCATCGGGATAGAAAAATTCGGATTTTGATATCTGCTTCAAGGAACAACAAGCCCAGGAAGATATTTTCGTCAAATTCTAATAGTGCTGATATCCTTCGGAGATATGGTTAAAACCTGGCGCCAGTGGTAAACAAGTCGACGAAATAAACAGGACATAAAGTATGGAATAAAGTAGAGTGCTGCGTAGGCACTGTTGAAATCTTAGTGAAATGATCGGAAAGGACTGAGTAGTGCCGAAATGTGAAGAGTGGTTTTCTAACGTTTCGAGCAAAGGCCCTTCGTCAGAGAGAAGGTCCCTCTGACGAAGGGCCTTCGCTCGAAACGTTAGAAAACCACTCTTCACATTTTGGCACTACTCAGACCTTTCCGATCATTTCACTAAGGACATAAATTAGACTGGTTGCCTTTTTATAAGTCCGTAAGACCCGATTTGTCGAATTTGTCTCAACGAGTTTCTCAGTCTGAGGAATTAGGATACTTTGTCTTTCACTACAGCAGCATTTTTTTTGAAAAAACGAGCGCAAAATGATGATCAATTTACCGAACATTTTTGACAGTAATTGTCATCTGGGAGAGCATGTCCCCCGGCCTCCCTTGTAAAGTCCCAATTTGGTGAGGTCCTTAGATTGGACAGTCTGATTTTTCGTATCTCAAAAGATGTTGTGACGTTTACAACGAAACGTTAGATTTTGTTATTGATTAAGTTTTATGAATCAGTTCTACTGTGTCTGTGGGTATTGTTAAAGTGCTATGCTGGGCTTTAATCTTCATTTTAAAGTTACGCTTCCCGCCTGGTCGATCAATGAGTGATTGTCATTCTTTTGAAAATGCCCGACCGACTGAGATATGATTTTATTTACCTTTTGCGAATGGTAGATCGTAGGATAGCCAATAAGATTTGCGGATTGCGGGTATAAGATGGTAAATTTAAAGTAGAACACAATACGAACATGGAAAAATTCACACTTCTCTTACGCATTCCTGAATTGTAAGAATACTTTACGCTTTAATAATGTAAAAGAGTACCATTTTAATACTTCAACTGGCAATTTTTACATCAACATCAACATCTACATCTGCATTTATTTAGTTGGTAAAAATCAGTAAGACATTACACCAACCATAACAAAACTGAGGCCATAAAATTAAATCAAATAAAATTAATCGATTGAATAGCTTAAGAGCTCAGATTTAAAAATCTCTAAAGAATCACTTTTAACTATATCCGTAGGAAGGCTGTTCCACACCCTAATAGTTCTAGGGAAAAGGGAAAAAATATTAAACGTCCTTGGTAGCCTTGTCTTGAATAAATTTATAATTATGGCTCCCACGAGTTCTGATTCCGCTATTATAAGGTCGAAGATAACGATTAACGTCGATATTGAAGAGCCCGCGATTCATTTTATACAATAGTATTAACCTATGGACATTTTCCTTCTTAACCCCAAACTAGTCCACCCTAAATCATTTATCACACCAGTAACACTGTCAATAGGATCATAGTTCAAAATAAGTTCTGTTACTCTGGTTAAAAATCAAATATTTAAAAGCCATCTGTCCTACATTTCGGCTGTACTCCAGCCTTCGACAGGGAAAAAGTGGTTCAGAATTACGAAAATAGGGTGATAGTTATTGGTACAATGGGCCCCGAGCTTGACTGGCATACTTGACCTTTGGGCGAACCAAAGTCGTGTATGTAATTTCCTTAACGTCCTACGGGCAATTCCACAGATGTCTTTTTGACATGCGCAAAACGTTACTCACTTTCCCAGAAACAGATGAGACATGCTGAGCCCATTTTAGGTGACATAATAATACAACTTTCAAATAAGAAATGGAGTCGACCTGTTCAAAATCGACGCCACAGAAGAATTTTCTAAATAAATAGAACATTCTCTCCATGTTCCCACTGAGTCAGAGAAACACTTGTGGAAGTCTGAGGGAAACAAAATGGTGGCGGAACTCGCCTTTCGGGCTCGCTTTCCCAACACTACTTCTGGCTGTCCCAAAGTTCCATTCGTGTTTTAACAACTCGATATAAATGCGGAAAATGTTATCTATTTCCTACGTTTTACACATTCTCTTTCTCAGGTCCTATCAGGTCATCCGGGTCCTCTTATTCAGTTTATTGTATTCATTCAGCAGCGGTCTGGTAATCAGAAGATGCGAGTTCAAATCCCGCTTAAATCAACTTTTCTAGTTGACTTCAGCAATGTAGGTTTATCATGAAACATTCTGTTCATAGCGTTAACAAGTAAGTATTTGCGACCCCGGTAAAAAGACTAGAGAAAGACTAAGCCTATGAGCAAAACCTTTGATAAAGAAAACTTTTTGCTATCCAGATAAAACCGTGTGCTTTATTCGACCATAGTATATAGCATATACCATAGGAATTGCCGAACTGCGAAGAATTTACTACTGGACTGACGTAAACATTTCTTATTTAGTTGTCACTTCACTTTAGTCAAAACTGCTCAACTCAGCATCCGTGAATTAAAGCGTTTACAAAGTGCTGTGCTAAATTGTATGGCATTTCATACGAAATTTGTTCCAGTTTGACGTAGTCTTGAGTTATGTTTTAATTTGTACTCGCCGAATGTATCTATCAATCTATACAAATTTATGTACTGGATAGTCTGAGAAATGGTGGGTCAGCATGGATAGACCAAAAACCAATTCCAGACGACAGTAGCAAAAAAAAAAAAAAAATAAAACAAAACACCATCCGAATAATGGCATCTTAAAAACTGGAGGTTCGAGTTTTCATAATGATTTAATCGCAAAGCAAAAAGTCGCATGTGTAAACCGCCCTCAACTGTGTGTGACTGTTTCAGAATCGTCCTCAGGTTCACATAAAAAGAAAATTTGGTGCATAGTCATGAAATTTTGTCTTCGTATGTGAGTGATTTAAAGTAATGTGGAAAGGTGTCATGCCCGCCCTCTTCCATATCTTCCTGAAGATTCAAGAAAGGTGGCTGGTAAAGGTTACCAAAACAGTACGTTCAAATTTATCTTTTTAATGATCTTGCCGATGTACTCTCAAAAGCTTTGAACGATCTAAACCTCTTATCCTGTCTAATAAGAAATCTTTCAAATCCTTTAACGTATTTTCAAACGATTCTCCTCATTGATAGAATCAAAAGTATGCGAGGTCGCACTCACTAATCTTAAGTTTTGACCATTTTATTGAAGAAAGATGACTAAAATTGAAATTAAAGTGTGAGTGGTTGTCAGTGGGTTTATGATAAACATGACCTATCAAAGCACCATCTTCAAAAGACAGTATAACATCTAAAAAGGAGATTCTTTTTCCCTTATCCCCGACAAAAATTTAATCGACTTACGATGTGCATTCATAAAACAATCCAGCTTATTCCGATCACGAAAGCACATGACGAGAACATCATCTAATAAACGCCATTACACCCGAAACCTGAAAATTCTGACTTTACGAAAACTTACAAGATTCTCACAAAAATAATGCCGAAAGCTTGGGGAGGAAACTTTGGTCTAATAACTGAACCAAGTTATTGACAGCAAAAAACTATCATCAAACACAAAATGATTGTTCTAAACTTTTCCAGATTTGTAGGTTCATCAATAAGAAACTCCACTACCACCGTAACCTTTCGTTTTGCGATGCAGCTGAAAGTCTACCGCCTGCGGAATAAATCCTTTATATCTAATTTCATAATAAAGATCATACTATGGTCGATATATGTTGCAGATGTGGGAGCTTGGAGATATCTTAGATGATCGATGAACGTTCGTCAAGTCCTAACTTCAGAAAAACGATTTCTGAGCCCCAGACGGTGATCGAACCCGCACCCTTCCGATGACTGATAAGATGGGTGCGGGTTGGATCCCCGTCTGCATGGGACTGAAAAGTCGTTTTTCTGAGGTTAGGGCTTGACGAACGTTCATCGATTATCTGATATCATACTATGGGACCATGGTAAGGCTTTTTTAATCTCTCAAGAAAATAGCCGTAGATAACCAAAAGGATATTCTACCAATGGCTGCATACGAGTCCAAAAGCTCTGACACTCCACAGCTAAAACTGACAAATGAACGAGCTGAAAATTTTTTCCAATTTCTTATGAATCATTGGAAGTAAATGAAATGTCGTTATTCTAGGTTTCGAACCGAAAGTTATCCCTTTTGCTAATCCAAAATATACCCTTCCTTGTCCAGACTACAACCAAGCAGAGAGCAAATTTTTTTTCAATAGAATTAATCTTACTTAGTCGACTCTTTCAAAAACTTCATTGGTCTTAGATAGCCAAGTACTTCCTTACAATAATGCCCTTCCCCAAACAATCGCTGCAGAGTCCTACTGTCTGAGCGAATGAATTTGCCGGTTCAGTAACAAAGAGCTGCTGCATATTTTGAAAGCGCGGTAAAACATGCAGCAGCTCTTTGTTACTCAACCGGCAAATTCATTCGCTCAAATCCTTTATGTCTTGGAATGGTTTTCCAGCCAAAGTTAGAAACTTGTCCTACTGTCTGCTTCTTTTGTTATCAATATCTTTATAACGTTTTAAATTAAAAGCCATTCCCTTTCTTCAATTGTAATATTACTGTAATTTTTCCTCTCCAACTGATCAAACCAGCACGTTTATCCGACCATGACATTGAAGGAGCACTGATTAGACGAACAAATTTGAGAACCCAGTTAAGCTCTACATTTATGTTATAGTGTGAGTGAGCGTACTTCGTGTAATGCTCAAACGGAGTGTCGAACCGACAAACCAACTATGCCAATTCCGAAGAACATATGCATGGTATATAACTGACTTACTGTACCAACTGAGCTCCATAAAACACTGTCATGTAAACTGTCTTCCCACAAACGTCCAAACCTCATCTGATCTCAAATTATTCCCAAAAAGTACAGACGACGGTATGCAGGTAACTGCGTCTTTATTTACATACATAAGAACTTGTTTTTACCTTCGCTTCTTTTTATCAGTTCGGCTATCTTTTTGAAAACTTAATTTATCCTACAGCAAAGTAGGAGGTTGGGGACCGTTCCGGATTAATTTTTTCAAGGGCCACACATGTTCGGGCATGAAGGTCATCTGAATACGAAAGATAGCCACGTTTGAACTTTGCTTCGCTGGAGAGTTAAAGGAGACAAGTGTAGCCAGAACATGGCCGTTTTAGCTCGCAACTCTGAATGAGCTGTATCAAACTACCAGCTAAAGATACCTAAGAAGAAACTCCTACAGAATTTGTTACTCCAAGGTCTTACCCAAAGTATAATTTTACGCGGTCGTTTTTCGTGGAATTAAACTGATTTTAAATGTTTTCCTTGCCACCTTATACACTTGGACAACGTTCATTAGATTTACGTGATAAAATATTAAAATTCCAAACTAGAAACGCCTACGGAACTTGATATTTCACATTTACTTCGACACGTATAGGGTTATTTCACTTAGTTGATTTTCGTCGTATATGCCATTGTAATGTTTTTCCTGACCGAGACCCGCTCTCCACTGCCTCAGTCATGGCTACTTTAACTGGATTTATCCTACGAAGTGTTCCCTATTAAGTCTGTTTGACGAAGAGGGGTAATTGGGATATCTCATCAGACACGCTAAACGTTTCCATACGCGTTAAGGCCTATTTAACATCTGTTGCAAACCAGGAAGCAAAACGATTATTTCTACCAATTGCAAAGACAAACACAGTCTTCTCATCCATTTCTGGTAACAAAATGATTGGTTTCCCACTGGTTTGAACAAGGTGATACTGAGACGTGAGCAACATATATGTCAAAGACATTCATCACTTGCCTCATCGATGACCTTTCATTCTCCTGGGTGGCCTGAATTTAGCTTGGCTACAAATCTTTCCTGCAACTGTCCGTTGAAATTCGAGAATAATACGGTCCTTAGCTTTGATATAACCGTAATGACGCACGCAATGCGAGGGGAATGAATCGAGCTTGGAATCAATTAGCAGGCCTCGAGCATGGCCTTAGAGTTGCTGTTTATGACTTATGAGATAGTTGCATCAGTGTATTAGGATAGTCGAACCTTTTCAGGGTGATGGTTCCCTGAGCATTAAACTAATCCATTGCCAATCAGAAGGTCGTCTATCGTGTTTCCTGTTGTGTCTCATTATTGTGTCTTGGGATGTGCAATTATTTTGATCTTGAGTCATTCAGATGTTTTTTATCGGGAACAGTTCGTGGCAAATTCGTCTAACTCGCAATTCCCTTTTATTTCACCTTCTGTTGTCATGGCTTTGCATGTATGTATGATTGAAACCACCCATAAGTTCTTTTAACATTTAGAAACTTACTCACGAGAACTTACCTTCCCGGTGATAAGTTTGAAACTTTGAGTTGGACCTCAACGTTATAGTCCTGCCAGATCGTTCTAAAAAGCGCAAGAACTTGGAAAAGTTGCTCTGGTCAATGTGTTTGAAAAGCCAAAAGGGTGAAGAAACTGCCGAGGGTTATGAGAGATATTATCTCTTAAATTTCAGCAATTCTTCGCGTCGTTCATTGCAGCCTACGCAGCCCTTAACTTTTTCGTCATTGCTTTGTTTAGAACATTCAAGGCTAATTTTCATATTAACTGGTAAAGTAAGTGGGCAGGAATTTCAAGTTTACTCCAAATCGAAACTCAAACTGGGAAACGAAGACAGCTTAAGACGACGAGGAGTACGAGGCCTTTATACTCAATACCATGAAATGGGATCAGTATTGACAGAAAGTGAATTTTTGAATGTCAGAATCATTCATTTTGAAGACATGACGAGTCCCGGTTGGGTCTTAAAATTTATGATTCTTCATCCTCGAAAATCCACTTGGTAATAATTCCATTGCGACAACATGAAATATTGTTACAGTGTTAACCAATTGTTTCTTGTCCTTCCTCATTGAATCATTATGTTTGCAACCATATTTGCAACAAATGTTATTCTGTGTGGCACTGGCTCCAAGCAATGCTTATAGAATACTCCGCAATGAATGGTTTATTCTAAAGTAGTTTTTAAGTTTTCCATTGTATGGACTGAAAGCACGCTTGTCCAATGATTCCAACCAGATCTAAGCTTCCTAGCTCTTTATTGTTCTAGAAGCATTAGCAGCTCGGTTTCGTTCATGTGAGTCGCGATATCAGTTCATGTCAACGCAGAATTAAACAAGTTCGAGGAACTGTGGCAAACTAGGGGGGCGGGGTCAGGCTAGGTTCTTAAAGTTTCCCATATTGAACTAATTTTCATTAGCTGAAGGTGTCTGCATGTATTTGCTTTCCAGCTCAGAAGAGAAAAAGTCAGTTTTTGTTTTTTTTCCTCACTAAAAATGCATCCCGCGGCATATGCTACATGTGCCACTACGTTAAATCCGGTGCTTGTTCAAGTTCTCCTTCATATGCTCGAACATCTCATCACTGTCAACACTCATCGGTGTCCATTTTTGTGCGTAACTGATGGCAGATACACTGCCGGAACCACGACCGGCTGATCGGCTGTATAAAATTGCTGAACGAACGAAATTTTTTAGCGCGGCACCCCATGAATGGTGAGTCGATTGCAGGAACGCAGCCCCGATTGTTTGGCCTCGTTTACACTAGCGACATAAGCATAACGACATACAAAAGCTGGTAGGTACTTCATGGTTGGTAGATGCCTTTGTACTGGGGAAGTAGAAAGAGTTGAGTTGACCGTGAAGTGGTAACTGCGCTTGCGTATGTCGTTATGATTATGCTTATGTCGCAAGAGTAAACCAGCTCTTTGCATTTGCACGACTTTAATCGGACATGCCGTGCCAAAAGATTTTGGCACGTATGTCGACATTTGGCACCTCCTTACATCCGCCAAGTGTCCTCGTGATCATCTTATTCAACGTCGCTGTCATAACTATTATCATCGGCCTCTTCATTGCCATAATTATTATTATTAACATCACCGCAATCATCATAAGTATCCTCTTAGAATAGAGCGGCAAGAAATGACAGGAAGATCCTATGAGGTTCGATCTAATCAACTATTGAATGAATTAAAACGGCAAAAGTTGGAGGTAGGAAGGAGTGATCGAAAAGTAATATTTATGTACAATGTTAATCGAGGTTTGATGAGAGACAGCATGAGTAACACGTTCAGGCTTTCGAAGAACGAAACCTACTGTCTTTGCACTAATGCGCTCAATTACTGTCTTCTTAAGCCAAACACAAATCTTCTGAAGAAAAACGTTACCCATTCAGCCGCAGATAACTGAATAAGTTGATCGTCCAGGTTAGTGTAGTCTTGAGAAAGACTGTTGGTTGAAGTGACTGACGTTTCGACAGCCTTAGCGGCGGTCATCTTCAGAGTCAAAAAAAAAAAAAAAAAAAGACTCTGAAGATGACCGCCGCTAAGGCTGTCGAAACGTCAGTCACTTCAACCAACAGTCTTTCTCAAGACTACACTAACCTGGACGATCAACTTCCTCAAACATGTCACGATTCTCCCAGGTTCAAACCATTTACTTTATAACTGAATAAGTTACCCGCCAGAATATAAAACGACAAACGCTACTAGGAAAAAAATTAAAGCTGTGCTAACTAGTAAAACGTAGATTACAAAATTGTCTTCATGTAACAACGATTGAACTAAAATTTTCTGTATAAAGATCTCAGTTTATAAAATGTATGATCCTTTTAATTTAGTGTGAATAGATTCTATAATGTAGTTTTAGAGTTGGAGCTATTGTATTTTGTATAATTAGATTGTAATGTCATAAGCTATATAGGTTGCTCCGTACCGGCCCCTTATAAAAATCAGATTCTTAGAAGCCCGGAAAGGCTACCTTTGGTAAATGTTTAAATGAAATAGAAACTTAAATATTTAAATCGTCACCACCATTACCGTCACGTCACAATCCACATGATCCCCATCATATCATCATTATCATTACCATCATTAGCCTCATCATCTTCACTATCCTCCTCATCATCTTCATTATCCTTATCATCTCCACTATTCTCCTCGTGATCTTCACTATCCTCATTATCATCTTCATCATCCTTATAATCATTATTATAAACGTCCTCATCATTGGCTTGATCACTTCATGATCATGATTATCATCGTTGTCTACATCTTCATCATTACGATCGGCATCATCATCCCCCTCCTGTCCATTATCATCAAATGACCTTCATGCTATAGTGAGCCAGTTTTAGTATAACAGTGTAATACCCTAACTCTTAGCATCATTTCACTGACATACAATCTACGCTCAACTAAAATATGTCTTCCAAAGCTTATTGGTATTCCCCTAAAGCTAAAGTCACAATGAATGCTGTTGGAGATATGTCATAGGAACTCACAGTGGATCACCCGCTTGACTAATTTTTACTGCAGAAAAAGCATGTAACTTACCAAGTTCCCGCTATGCTTGTCAAGACTGTTTTGAGTGATCAAGGTAAAAACAACGCTCAAATTTCTCCAGGTAGTTCACGACTGTACCACTTGAGAATGAAACTGTAACTGCACTGCTTTCATCTCAGTTCATAATGGTATTCTGTCTTTGCATATTAACCTTTCAATGTCTACCCTATAATATTTTGACAACAAACAACGGAAAAGGCCAATAAGAATCGTTTGATAAGAGCTGTGATTGTATCATTCCATAATAGGCTTAATTAACCACAACAATCTACATCATAAGATAGCACCCTGTGTCAAATAATGTGTTCTATTTCGTGTTTTGTTTCTAAATAAATGCCTTAATCCAGTGGAAAATAGGCAGTGTTCCTAGGAATTCGTTAATCAATCCAACACCCGAGCCTTGCCGCGATCGTTCGGCTGGCTTGTGTGTAACACTTGCATGGAATCGTTTAGAAAATTTAGCCGACGGAAGCGAGGTGCCAATATCGGGAAAACGGTTCCTTGAAACTTCTCGAAAACATGATCAACATTTTCTAAACGAGAGCAAAAACATGAAATTGCTCAAGTTATGCTTATAATAACAGTGGATGAATAAACCTGCCTTATAGTTATCTATTTCACCTTAAATGAAGGCGACCCGGAAATCCTGACAGCGCTTGTTCAATACAACGAAGAAAGAAGCGGCAAATGCGACGTCACTTCTTTTGTAGCGCT